>CM034708.1:91154561-91168100 GCA_020142125.1 Phrynosoma platyrhinos | reverse complement strand
TCCTACACAGATCCACTTTCCTGCCGCTATATCTCCCCTTGCCCCACATCCTTTCTCACACAAACAAAACAGCACTAGATCACACATTATCAAATATAATCACACACAATATGCATTCCACATGATTTAAAACCCTGGAAAATTGGGTCTAAACTCCACAGAGCCTAGAATCATCTTGGTGATGCCACTTTGGCATTCCATTGTATCAAGGGAGCTCCACACAGTGGTAAGGAGAGGTAGAAGAGAAAGCCACCTCTGTCAGGAGCTAGGTAGGAAGCTTTTTTTCTTGTTGAACTTCCTATGATATTGTTGCCATTGTTGTTGCAATGATACCCATGACCATCTTAGCTCTGTGGTTGCTCTGCCACCTATTTATGGCCAGTCTCCATAATGGGCACTGTTGTCTCCTGTGCATGTTGAGAACAATGTAATGGACACTGTACAGCTGTTGTGTTTGTCATAATTTATACCCCTGTATGACATCTGAAAAGGGCTAGACAAACATAAGCAAGTACTGTACAACCCACAACAGGTTGTCATATCCAAACACATGCTGTAGCCCTGACTATGAAAACATGCAGCCACAGTTCATATGTACCCTCCCACATACTTTACCTAAAGGACACAGGGACACCAACCACCCTTTTGTCATCTCTTTCCTTTTCCTAACTCAATATGCTGATTCTAGCAAATCCGTGGAAATCTACAAATCTACTAGGCTTCTGTCAAAAACCATATATTGCAATGTTCATTTGATTACAGAACTCATTAAAATATATACTTTAAAATCTTTCACCCTCTCAAGGATTTTTTCTAAAGTGGCATAAATCAGTTCTAACATATTCTTGATTTTACAGCACAAATATTGTCCTATTTCTGGCAAATAATAATAATAATAATAATAATAATAATAATAATAATAATAATAATAATAATAATAATTTATATCCCACCCTTTGGGGACCCAATCAGGGTGGCTTACAACAATAAAACCATACAATATATCCCAAAACATAATCCCTCCCCCCCTTAAAACAGTATTAAATCAATGAACATTAAAACTATAAATTCGAACAATTAAAAATTTAAACACTTTAAATTATTTTTTTAAATAAAAAAATAAAACAAATATAGATATTAAATACATTGGAGGGGAGGGGCATTCTTCCCCATTTGAGAACCTGAGGACCACTACGGTAGACTCTATGGGAGTGAGGTGGACACTCCTCAGCTAGAGATTTTTAAAGAGAGTCTGGATGTCCATCCCTCAGGGATACTTTAGCTGTCATTCTAGAGATTTGGTCTGAGTATTAAAACTATGATGAGGAGGGGGAAGAGACACAGCTGTTTGTTTCTTTGTTTACTGCACTTATATCCCACCTTTCTCTCAAAATGGGGTCCGAGGTGGCAATGTAACAGGAGGCTTGGAAGTGGCAATGCAATAGTAGTAAGAGGTAGTCCTGAGCACTGAATGTGAATTGAGTCCTTCTTTTCTGATCCAGCTTTGATAGCACAAGTCTGTATCTGTAAATACATCTCTTTTGAGATGGTACCTTTGCTGCACAATTATTTGTAAGTGTTTGTATTTCCTCCATGAGGACTGAGATCTAGATGTTTGGAGAAGTCTTAAACAAGTATATAACCCTCTTGTGTGGCACTTCAGTGAACCCAGCATAAACCCTTCAGATTTACCTGCTCAGTTTCATTGCCTTAATGAGTAGCTTCAATCTGATGTTTAGTTCATACAAAGAGCGGCACACAAGGACTGACCTTATTTGTGATATTTTGCCTTTTATCTTCACTCTGTTCTAAGATTTGTTTACCCAAGTTCATCTCAAAGAATAATTAAAATAAGATGAAATGACTTTCCCAAATTGCTAGGAGTGGTGGAAAAGAAGTCAAACCAAAAAGATAATATGCCCCCTCTCACCTTGGCTTCATTTTTACTCTCTCATTGGTTGAAGCATGTAAATGTTCAGCTTTTAATATGGCTGACCTAAGCCAAAGTAATTTGTGATTTGTATCAAGTCTCTTGTGGAAGTGCGCAGAACATGCTTAATGGTTCATAAATGTGCTGACTTCCCAGATCACAATAATCGACTCCACAAAACACAAGCTGGAGGCATGAATTTCTACATTTATAGCATCCAAGTGGGTTATGTAAGGTTCTAAATGTCCTGCATAAGGTGCTCTTCGTTGGGGAAAGATTTCTCATAAAGGCTTGGAATTTGTAACCAGGGAAACTGTTCTGCTCTAAAGGGCCATTCTCATAGGCAAGTAAGCTTAAGCTAAGGTATTAAAAAAATGAGAGAAGAAAATGGAGCAGGGTTTATTGGAGTGCAGCTCTATTAACAAGCTGCTTTGAGGCTTTTTGTCAGCCCAAGACAGGGATCTGCTTAACTTTCATGAGAAATTTTTCTGTTGGAAAATAAGGTAATGTGACCTCCCAGGTGGTACAGGGACAAAAATTGGTCCTTACCACAGTTGCCTATTCCTGCTTTATGCATTGTGCATGGAAACTTGACTAGTAAATTAGAGTTGGTAAGTTAACTGATAGATTTACTAGGCTGCTTGCAGATTTTTGGCAAAGTTCCTGATACAAGCCTGTATAAGAGCTTTGTTTGTTTCCTTTTGAAATTCCTTTAGTGTAATGCAGGGATACAAATACCCCAGTGATATAGGGCCTTTGCAGACTGCTAGAAATAGTGCAAATTGAGTCCACTTTAACTGCCCTGGCTCAGTGCTAGGGAATCATGGGAACTGTATTTTTTTTACTGAGACATTGAACCTTCTCTGTCAGAGAGCTCTGGTGCCACAATCAACCACAGTTCCCATGATTCCTTAGCCCTGAGTCAGGGAAGTGGACTCAATTTGCACTATTTCTGGCAGTCTGCAAAGGCCTATAGAGAGACAAGTTGGATTCTTCAGCCCCCTGGAAGGCTACAGTAATGGGATTCAGATGTAATATTTCAAACAGGTACAAGTCATTTCTGATTAAAATAATGCACTCCTTTAGTTTTTACTTTTTGAGGTGCTTTTTTACCAGTTCTGGACAAAATTGTAAAATCAAAATAGTGCTCCTTGTGTCAATTTTCAGCCAAAATTTGTGGATTTAGGGTAATTTGTGGGGTCCCCAAGGGACACAAGCACCCTGTGTTGTTTGTTGCTGTTGTTCTAGTTATGTGCCTTCAAATTGTTTCTGACTTATAGTCACTCTAAGACAAACTTACCATAGAGTTTTCTTGGCAAGATTTGTTCAGGTGAGTGTTGCTTTTGCCTTCCTAAGGGCCTTCTCAGGATTCCCAAAAGGAGTTCATACATGCTATAAGTCACACAGTTTCTTGGCCTAAGGGAAGCAGGGGTATGAGAAAACCTGTAAACTGGTTTGTCACTATGCAGACAGGCTATGTGCCATTCACTGTGCACACAGCACATTTTGTACATTTTTCTTTATCTTTCCTTTCCTTCCTTCCTGCCACCATCATTTATTTCTGGTGGTTTAAGCAACTGAATTGTGGTATGTTTTATACTATAAAATGACATTTCCCCCTTTTTCTGGTTTTTATCATTCCCCATCTCTCCCACCCCATAGTCAAAAGAAGTGTGGAATTGAAAGATAAAGATATTTAATTAAAAGTAATGTTATATATTACAGAACATTAGTTGTACAAGAAGGACTAAGTATATGAGCTATAGAATAACAATTTACATATTAACCCCCATGCACAAGGGTGGGAAATTTTCATTCCCCTAGAACTATATTTTGTTGGAGAATCCAACAGAAAATAGCGGCATTCTGCAACATTGTCATCTGTACACTCCTAAGCAATTTTATCAAATTTCTGGCACTCACCTTGCAGTTAAAAATGTGAAAAAAAAACAAACAAAAAGAAAACAAAAAAAACTAGAAAAGGTCTTAACAAACTTTGTCAGTAGAGAATTTTTTATTTATTTATTTATTTTGTCTCAGCAATGGAAAGTAAATGTGTGTGTTAACTGCCTTCAAGTCAATCTTGACTTATAATAACTCTATGAAAGAGCCTTCCATCTCCAAAACTCCCTACCCTCAACAGCCCTCTCTATGGACGTTATCACATGGGGCAAATCTGCTGGTTAATCCACACGAATCCCAAACAAAAACTGGATTTGTGCCTTGCGTTTTCACATGACGTTGCACAGAAACTTGACAGAAAGTGGACAGAAACTGGTGTTATCTGAGATATTTTAAAATTATGTTGTTTGGAGGAAATGCAAATGCGAAATTAATGTGAAAAGCTAATGTGCATTTGGGAGCATTTCCCTGCTTTTCCCATGGTTCCAGCGAGCATTCCTCTATCTGTGCATGTGCAAGAAGCTCATTTCTAGTACATTTACGGGCTTTTCTCACTTGTGTGTGAACGTTAAATGCGTTTACTTTAATTTCGCAATTAAGGTAATTACGTGTGAAAGCCATTTGCAGAATCAAGGTTTATTTTCAGTTTATTTTCAGAATGCCTCATTTCCACTTTATTATTGCTTTCTGGCCCACATGTGATAACATCCTATGTTGGGTTAAAATGACATTTTTGACACAGAGATTAAGAAGTCACATACTCTCTTTGTCCCCATTTGGAACAGGTTGCTGAAAGTTTAGGTGGTGTCAAATAGTGTTAATAAAATCCTCCTGCTAAGGATAACACTAACTTTCAATACTTTCATTAGGTCCAGAAAACAGCCCACAAACTATCAAATGCAAAAAAGTTAAACAGAGATCTAATCAGGAAAGGACAACACTTGGAAATGATGGAAATACATTAGTTATGTAATGTGTGGAATGGAAGAGTGTTTTAATTTCAATGTTTGTGGGTTTTTAATGGGTTATTATTATTATTATTATTACTATATTTATTTGCATCCCACTTTTTCCCCAGAACTAGGACTCAGAGTGGCTCAACAATATTAAAAGAACAATAAAATTCCTCTTCCTCTTCTTCCTCCATGTCCTGATTTTTGGCTTCTTTTTCCTTCTCTCTTTCTTTCCTATAAGCTTCCTGCAGTCTTGTCCTTTCCAGTGGTCTCTTTCCATACCTTTCCTCCTTTGGGCTGCTCTCTTTGTCTCCTTCAATTTCCTTTCTATGTTTTTTCCAAAAGTTGCATGCTTTTTCTATTGTGTTTAGTCTATATCTTTTTTGTTTCCAAGTAAGAGACAATACCTCTACATGTTCCCATTGGAAAGGTACTCCATAAACTTTCAATTGATCAGTCAAAAAAGCATAATCACGTCTCGATTTCAGCACTCTTCCTGGTATATCCTTAAAAATATGAATCATCCTGCCACTTATTGTCAGATCTTTTTTGTAGCTCTGCTGCAGTATAAGGTCTCTTGTTTGCTTTCTCACAAAATATACTATCACAGAAAGAAGAAAAAGAGGAGAAAGAAGTCGAAGAAAGAATGGAGATAGGTTGAACAGATAAACAGATAGATTGAAAGATTTTCTCCCCATTGTTCTCTCAATATAAGTTAACTTTATCTTAGGAAAGAAAAAGAAAGTTTAGAGGAAGAAAAAAGTTAGCACAATGAAAATTTTATCACTGAACATTAAAGGAATGAACTCACCACAAAAACGAAAGAGAGGTTTTTTTTATTTCTAGAAAAGCAAAAATGTGACTTAATTTGTATACAAGAATCACGTATAAGGACGAAAGATGCTAGATTAATCAAAAATAAAAAACTAAGTAAAGAATATATAACCTCAATAGATAAAAAGAAAAAGGGAGTAATTATGTATGTAAATGGTCAATGGAATTCTAAAGAAATCTTTAAAGATAAAAAAGGTCAATGGTTAGGAGTAGAAATTATAGAGAAAAGGGAAAAAAATAGTGGTGGGAGTATATGGACCATAAGAAAATAAGGGAAAATTTTATGATGATCTAAATAAGAAAATAAATGAGTATGAGTATGAAAATATTGTGATATTAGGAGACTTTAATGGAGTAATGGAACCCAAAATGGATAGGAAATCTGGGAAAAAAATAGGAGAGAAACAAGGGAAATTACCAAAGACAATGTTTAAAATGATGGAGGATTTACTATTAGTTGATACTTAGAGATATTTGTATAACCAATCAGAAGGATATACATTCTACTCAGATAGGCATAAATCCTTAGCAAGAATAGACTTAATTCTAGTTAGCAAAAATATGCTGGACGAAATAACAGAAATGGAAATTTTACCAAGAATGTTTTCAGATCATAACCCACTAATTTTGGAATTTAAAGAGATAAGGAAGGAAAGGAATTGGAGATTAAATGAGGAAATACTTAAAAACCCAGGCATAGTAGAAAAAGCAAGGAGAACAATTATAAACTTCTTTGAAGAAAATGTAAACAAAGGTACAAGAGATGTAGTAGTTTGGGATACCTTTAAAGCAGTATTAAGAGGTTTTTTATACAGCAAAATGCAATATTACAAAAAAATAAAAGAAAGAAAATGCACATGTTAAAGGAATTGATTAAAGCTAAGGAAGAGACGCTAAAAGAAAACCCAGAGATAGAATAGTATTGAAAGATATAAAAATGTTACAAAATCAAGTTTCATTAGAAATGGTTAAAGAAATTGAAGGTAAACTTAAAAAACTAAAGCAAAACCATTTTGAGCATGCGAACAAAGTGGGCAAATGGTTATCACAAAAATTAAGGGAAGATAGAGAGAAAAAACAAAGAATTAAAATTAAAGAAGAGGGTAACATACGCAACATGAAAAGATTAAAGAGGTATTTCACAATTTCTATAGTAGGTTATATAAGGAATATCCAATAGATAAAGAAAAATTAGAGGAATATGTGAATAGGGAAGAGATACCAACTATAAATGAGATACAAAAAGAACAATTAAATAAGGAAATTACAAAGGAAGAAGTAATAGAAGCTATTCTACAGAGCAAGGAGGGTAAGACCCCTGGTCTGGATGGACTTTCAGCAATTTTTATAAAACATTTAAAATGAAATAAGTACATGTTTACAATTATTATTTGGCAAAATTAGACAAGAAGGGATTCCAGATTCATGGAGGGAAGCAAATATAACATTAATCCCCAAAGAAGATAAGAATTTAGAAGACCCAGCAAATTATCGACCAATCTCACTACTTAATGTAGATTATAAAATTTTCACAGCAATTCTAGCAAAAAGATTAAAAAATTGTTTGAAGGAGCTAATAAGTGAAGATCAAAGAGGGTTCCTACCTGGGAGATAAAGGAAGGGTAACATAAGATATATCCTGAACGTAATTGAATATTATGAAAATCATTATAATAAAAAATTGGGATTAATATTTTTTGATTTTGAGAAAGCATTTGATTTGGTTAATTGGATGACATTACAGGAAATTATTTCAAAAATGGAGCTAGGAGAGAATTTCCAAATTTGTATTAAATATATATATAAGAACCAAAGAGCTCACATAATTATTAATGGAGATAAAACTAAAAATATTCAAATTTATAGGGGAACAAGGCAGGGATGTCCCCTGTCACCACTGATTTTTTTAATGATAATGGAATCATTAATTAGGAAAATTAATAAAGAAGATACATTAAAAGGGATAAAAATTAAGAAGTATACATATAAAATAAGAGCCTATGCAGACGATCTAGTGGTTAATTTGGATAACCCATCTGAAAACGTAGAGAGATTAATGTAAATTATGAAAGAATATGGAGATATGACAGGATGTAGGATAAATAAATCAAAATCAGCGATACTCACAAAAAATATAGATACAAAAGAAGAAGGAAAATTAATAGAGAAAATAGGAATAGAAATAAAGAAAAAGGTAAGATACATAGGAACCCAGATTACAAAAAAGTCAAATGAGTTATTTGAAAATAATTATGTTAGACTGTGGAAAAAGATCAGAAAGGATATGATGAACTGGACTATGTTAAAACTCTCTTTATTAGGAAGAATATCAGCAATTAAAATGTCAGTTTTACCCAAAATATTATTCATGTTCCAAATGTTACCTATTATTAATAGTAAAGAACCTTTTGTGAATTGGCATAGAGACATCTCCAAGTTCATATGGCAGGGGAAAAAGCCAAGGATTAGATTTAAGGTACTTCAGGATGCCCGAGAAAGGGGTGGACTGGCATTGCCGGATCTAAGGATATATTTTGAAGCTTGTGCTTTGGATTGGGTTAAAGATTGGTTAAAATTAGAAAATAAAAGACTTTTGGAATTAGAAGGAGAAGAAATAAAATTTGGTATGCACGCTTACCTAGCATATGATAAGGAAAAGATGAACCTGGCTTTTAATAATCATATTATAAGAAAAACTCTTTTGAAAATTTGGAAAAAATATATAAAAACAGGATTATGGAAAAAATACCAATGTGGCTATCCCCACAAGAGGCTTTTTATAGGAAAGAAATGGATAGAGATGATAGATGGGTTACATATAAGAATCTAATAGATAAACAAGGAGGGAAAGTTAAAATAGTTAAGCGAGAAATTCTGAAGAGGAAAGGGTATAAGCTCGGGTGGTTTCAATATAGGCAGATATACGAGAAGGCGATATTAGATATTAAAAATCAAGGCATAGCAGAAAGAAAAACTGAATTAGAAGAAATCTTGATTGGAAAGAATAAGGTAATAGTTTTATTGTATAAAAATTTTTTACAAATGCAAATGGAAGAAGAGGTGGTTAAAGATGTAATGATAAAATGGGCTAGGGATATAGGGTATCCGATACAATTGAATCAGTGGGAAGCAATGTGGAAGAAGGGGCTGAAATATACAGCATCACAAGGATTAAAAGAAAATTGGTACAAGATGTTTCATAGATGGTACCTATCCCCAGATAAGATAGCTAAAATGTATAAAAAGGTTAATAATGAATGTTGGAAATGTAAAGAATCACCTGAAACTCTCTTCCACTGCTGGTGGAAATGTAGAAAGGCTATTAAATATTGGAAAATGATTAGAGAAATAATCAATGAGATACTAGAGATAAAAATAGAAATGAATCCCAAAATTTTGTTTATTAGGAATACTAGGGGATAATTTGGGGAAAAAATATGGGAAGGTTTTATTCTATTTACTCATTATGGCTAGAATTGCATATGCTCAAAACTGGAAAAAAAAGAATATACCTTCGAAAGAAGACTGGATGTGGAAATTATATGATATGATGGAAGCAGATAACCCAGTTACTGAAGGATGATACATTGAAGAATTTTTATAAAGATTGGGAACTGGTCATCAAATATATGAGAGAACAATGGGGAGAATTAGCAATTGTAAGTTTGTTAGAAAAAGAAAATAATGAGAAATAACGAAAAATAACATGAGATAGTTGAAATGGAAACAGGAATGGTAAAGAGGGGGAAATATAAGATTATACTGAAGGTTTCAGTAGAATGATATGGAGAATAGGTAAGTAAGATAGAGGATTCAAGAGAAAGAATAGAATTAATTATATTATAGAAACAATAGGTAGAAAGATTAGTAGCAAATAAGATTACTAAACTGTTACTAAGAAGGACACAGAATGGTGTAAAGAACAGAAAGAAATCGTAGGTGTGGAAGTCATGAGTGTTAACGAGTGAGATATGTAAGGAAGATATAGAAAGTAGTTGAGGGTATGAGTATGTTGAGAATTGAAGGTTTGCATGAATAGAAGAGTGGGAGAGAGGAGGGAGAGGTGTGGAGAGGGGTGAGATGGAGAGGAGGGGAGGAGAGGGAGGAGAGGGAGTAGGAGAAGGAGAGAGGGAATGAAATGGAAGAAGACAGAAGGAGGGGGATGAAGGAAAGAAGGGGGTAAAAGATTTATATGGTGGAAAAAGAATGTACATGAGTGTAAGATGGTATGTTTTAATGACTGATTTACTGAATTGAAATAAAATTAAAAAAGAACAGTACAATTAAAAACATAGAAAAGAAGTACATAAAAAAGAAATTACATTATTACAATATTAAAATGGATAACTATTAAAAGAATAAAATACATTTTAAAACATAAAACTGTTTAAAACACTTAAAATAAAACAACATCCCAAGCTGGTCCTTTACAAACATTCCATTTTAAAAGTCTTTCTAAACAGGTAGGTCTTTGCCTGCCAATAGGAGGCCAAAAAGGAGAGAGCCATTCTGGTCTCCCGGGGAAGGGAGTTTCATAGTCTAAGGGTAGCCACAGAAAAGGCTATCTCTTGCACCCCCACCCACCATGCTTGTGATGGTGGTGGGAGAGAGAGAAGAATCTCTCCAGAGGATTTCAGAGATGAGGCCAATTCATTCAGGGAGATATGGTCTGCAAAATAGCCTGGACCTCAGCCATATAGGGCTTCATAGGTCATAACCAGCACTTTAATTGTGCCCAGGAACAAAGTGGCAGTCAGTGGAGATGTTTCAGCAGGGGCATTGTGTGGTCTCTGTACCCTGGCTACAGCTTTTTGGACTGGCTGAAGTTTTAAAACACTCTTCAAAGGCAACCCCATGTAGAGCATGTTACAGTGATCCACACAGGATATAACCAAGGCCTGTACTACCAAGGCCAGATCCAGCATCTCAAGGAATTGACACAGTTGGCACATAAGCTTTAACTGTGCAAATTCTATTTGTTCTGCAAATTTACAGATGAAGAATGTAATTCTTCACTAATTTAATTCTCAAAGGAAACAACAAATAATTGTATCTGCCTCCCATTATGAAATCTTCAAAAACTGTGCAGTTTGAAAGATAATTCACAATTTTAGGCTTATTTTCCATGAAGTTCACATGTGGATTTTTGTGCAAAAAATAAAATATTCTTCTCAGAAAACAGTCTTTTCTATATATAAAGGAATATTTCTACACATAAATTTCTCTTTTTTTGCATGCACACACAAAAACCCATGTGCAGATTTTGCACAGAATAAGTCTTGAAGTGTAAAGGTTCTCATCTGTCCAAAATTCTCATTGCCCAAGTTTCCTGACATTCAAGAAACACTCCTTAGAAACCATTTTTGGAATATATTTTAAAACCCATTCCATCCTGTCTACCCAATCTAGCTCACAATGAACTATAAGCAAAGGAACACAGAGCAAAAGGTTCAGATGGATCACCTTTACATTCTCTTGTTACCCGCAATTGAGAAACCTGTGTTGCCATTATAACTACAATGACTCCCTTATTGTAGTTATGACCGATGAAGCCCCCCCCAAAAAAATGTTCAGTCATTCATGATCATAAATATGAATCCCCAGAAATTGCAATGTTCTATGTCCAGCTTACAATATTGTAACTACTAAATAGGATGGCACTCTTTTCTTTCCTTAGATATAATTCATAGAATCATAGAATTATAGAGTTGGAAGAGACCACAAGGGCCATCTAGTTCAATATAGTCCATGCTTCTTGCTAATAAACCCTTATAAGCTCCCTCTTATAGTCCCATTTCTACCTCTGCCTCAAACACACACTTGATTTGCAATTGAATTCTAGGGCAAAAATATCAATTACTGGTCTGTACAACTTAGTTCTGCCAAACATAGAAGATATATCCCTAACATCTATAGCAACTCTGCCACCCCCACTCCTAAGGTAAGACAGGACTAAAATATGGAATATTCTCTTGTCAGCTTGGTCTATTTTTATCTTTTTTAATACACCCTTTCTATGCACCTATTGGTGCCCTAGAATGCAAGCAGTTTTTAAAATTTTATGTTTTTATCTTAATATTATATTTCTTTTAAAAAGGTGGGGGGGTTAATTGTTATTGTTTTTATCATTTAATATAAGGTATGTTTTATTTAAATTGTTTTTACATTATGTAAGCTGCCTTGATTGCCTTGGCAAAAGGCAGGATATAAAAATAAAATTTATTTATTCATTATTATTTAAGTAAGTAATTTACTGAGGAGGTAAATTTAACAGAATACATAGGCTGTCTCTAGTTAAGAAGAATAATTAAAATTTATAGGTCAGGGCTTTACACTGAAGAAACTATCAGCCTCGGCAGACGACTAATAGAGTCGTCTCTGAGGCAGGGAAGAGGAGGGGCAGCCGCACAATCGGCGCCCCTTCCTCCTCCCGAGGTTGCCCTCGGAGCTGCCGGCCCTCCGCACAGCCGGCGCTCCGAGGGCAACCTCCCGCTGCAGCGTCCGCACATGCTGCGGTGGAAAAGTCAGTGAAAGTGCGCCCTACGCTTTTAGGGTGCACTTTCACTGACTTGTGAAAGGAGCGCTGATTTTGCACTCCTTTCAGAGGCACCAACGGTGTGCCTCGGTGCGGATGCCACGGTCCCGCAGCGCACCATCCCAGGGCGTTCCAGACACCCTCGTCTGCTTCCCCCCTCAGACTTCTTTCCTCAAAAGCAATAATGACCAGTAGTTTACCATCCCTAAAAAAAGCTTTGAGATAGTTTGGCATAGTATGATGTAGTGTGGCATAGTATGATGCTAGTGTGGCATAGTATGATGTAGCAACTGGAGTGCTCAACTTGGATATTGAGATAATTTCAATTTTACATTGGGTACCCTGAAGCGAATTGTTTTGAGCCTATCCACTCAGCCTATCCTATTTTATAGAATTGTTTTGAGAAGGAAAATGGGGAGAAGGAGTATGCTGTTCTGAGCTCCTTCAAACAATGGTGGTATATAATTGTAAACAAAGTGTAAACTAAAAATATTAGTCAAATCTGAAGACATAGGCCATACACTTTTTCATTTTCTTTCAGCCTGATTTCACAGAGATGATATGAGGACTAGGTTTGTATACTAGGAAAGCTATTTAATCCTCCTTGGGCTCCTTAAAAGGAATGTACATTATAAATGCAATACCTGAACAATTTTTGTGCTCATTTTAGAAATGCATGCATCACTTTTTAAAATATTGTGTACACATTTTAAAATACATATTTTCTTTCTTTCATGGAATGCATTGCAAGCAAATGTACACATTGCTGGGGGCATGGTTTCAAGAAGCACATTAAAACACAATCTAAAAATGTATGGATATCAGATTGCAAATAGTATCTAGTTCCATGTTTAGTCTAGGAGATGTGGATAAATTGGATAAAGCCATTAAAAAAACCTGAGAACAAATTCACACATCCCTACTGGAAATGCAGGGACATTTTTATCACTTTCACCATGTGTTTTTCACATATCCCTAATACTGGATATGTGACAAAATATGAATGATATTTCCTCAAATGGTAGGGGGTCAAACCTTTATTTCTTTTATTCTGACAGCTAATAACTAATGACAATAATTTCAGTACATTTGCCCCTGCTGGTCAGGATTTGGGTCAGATATTTATTTATTTATTTATTTATTTATTTATTTATTTATTTTATTTGGGTAAAATAAAATTTGGGGGGGAAATCCTGAGTTACAAAATATATTATTTTCCTTATGGAGTGTCTTACCATGTTGAGATTTTTGTTGTTGGTGGTGACCCTATGGATATGACACCTCCACCCCCACCCCCATCCTCTACTGCTCTGCCCAGCTCCTGCAAATTCTTATTTATGGTCTCTTTAATAAAGTCCATCTAGCATGTGGCCTTCCTCTCTTTC
>CM034708.1:91132231-91151255 GCA_020142125.1 Phrynosoma platyrhinos | reverse complement strand
TTCTTTGTTATAGTTACTCCAAGATATTTTACTTTCTCTACTATTTTTGAATCTGACAGTTATTTCAGTTCTTCTTCCTTTTTATTTAGATTTTTAGTTAAGATTTGGCTCTTTGTTTTGTTCACCTTAATTTCTGATATTTCTCCAAATTTTTCCAAGGTTTCCATCAGTTTACTTATACTGTTTTTAGGGTTATCCAAGAAGATTGTTACATCATCAACAAAGGCCATCTGTTCAAAAGAATCTCCCTGTATCTTTAAACCTTTGATTGTTGTATCAGTTCTGATCTTTTTCATTAATATCTCTAAAACAGTTATAAAAAGTAGGGGAGATAAAGGGCAACCTTGCCATGTGCCTTTAGATATCACACACTTTTTAGTTCTTTCTCCATTTACCAAAATTTGGGCATTCTGTATTTTGTAGAGCCTATTGATCCATTTTATATTTCTACTACGTTCATCTTTACCAAAATTTGTTTCACGAACTTCGATCGCACATTATCAAATGCTTTGGTGGCATCAAGAAAGATTATAGCCAATTTCTTATCATTGTTTTTGTTGTAATATTCTAATAAGTTCAATACTGTTCTTAGGACTTTATCACACGCGGGTCACAAAGCGATAAGAAAGTGTAATAAGAATAAATCCAGGACTAAACCGAAAGGAACCCCACAATACATAAATGGCTATCAGACGCAACTAGCATCATCGTGCAATTATCGCACTTCCAATAAAGTGCATCTTGGATATGTATTTGCCATTCACACACAATTCAAAAAATCCCGGACATAACCAAGCCCAGGCCCCATGCCGGCTTGGGAAGGAGGGGTTTGGGTGACAGCCGGCAGTCAAACACACCCCTCCTTCCCAAGCCGGCATGGGGCCTGGGCTCTGAGCAGAATGGAGCCTGTGCCAGCTTGGGAAGGGTGTGTTTGACAGCCGGCTGTCAAACACACCCCTCCTTCCCAGAGCCCAGGCCCCGTGCTGGCTTGGGAAAGAGGGGTGTGTTTGACAGCCGGCTGTCACCCAAACCCCTCCTTCCCAAGCCGGCACGGCGCAGCCGGGGGTGGGGAAATGCTCCACAATACGTATTGGGGAAATGCTCCCCAATACGTATTGCCTGTTCATATGCATATCGGACTTACGGCAATAGTGAAATGATTCCTGTCGTGCACTTGTACTTCCTAAAAAAAATGAAATTCAAAAGATCTCAATTCGTTTCGGATTCGTTCAGGGTTCTGTCGGGGTTCTGTGCGGTTCTGTGTGACGTCGTGTGAACACACGGAAAATTAATACGTATTAGGTCAGGATTTCTTTTGGATTCTGTCTGCTTTGGACCCCGTGTGACAAGTTCCTTATATTATCTTTCAAATACCTATTAGATAGAAAATCAGTTAGATCTTCATGTACCCATTTTTAGCACTTTTTCCAATCTATTAGCAAGTATTGAAATATATATTTTATAATTGATGTTTAGCAATGAAATTGGTCTATAACTAGCTGGATTTTTTAGATCTTGCCCTTCTTTTGGTATAAGAGTTATTAAAGCATCTTGCCACGATTCTGGAATATTACCATTTGAGATGTTTTTTATTGTTTCATGAAGTGGAATAATTAGTTCGCTTGCAAAGATCTTATAATACTGGGCTGTTAAACCATCTGGTCCAGGGGCTTTCCCAAGTTTCATATTTTTATGGTTTATTTTACTTCCTCAAATGTTATTTGTCTATTTAATTCTTCCTTATACTCATCAGAGATATTTGATATATCATTTTCTTGTATGCACTGTTTGATTTTCTTTTTCCCTTCTGCTGTTTCTTCTTGTTCCTCAAACAATTTGAATAATACTTATAAAATATATGTTTTATTTTGCTCTGATTTGTATAAGTGACTCCTTCATCTTGTATTTCTAATACTGTCCTTCGCTCCTTCTCTTTCCTTAATTTATAGGAAAGCCATTTCCCTGGTTTATTCCCCTGTTCAAAGAATCTTTGTTTTGCTTTTATCAATTTTTCCACTACTTCTTTTGATGTTACTTGGTGTAAGCAGGTTTTTTTTATCTTGTTTAATTCATTTTTTAGTTTTCTGTTATCTGGTTTCTTCTTGTGTTCTTGCTCTTTCTCTTTCAATTCATTTTGTATTTTTTTCTATTTCCTCCCTTTCTTTCCTCCTTTTTTTGGAACTCATGTTGTATAAATAGCCCCCTACTCACAGCTTTACTTGCATCCCATATTATTTCTATTGGTGTTTTTTTTTTCTTATTTTCTAGGAAATAAATTTTTAACACTCCTTTTAACCTTTTTAGTATATCTTCGTCTTGCAATAATGAATGTTTTAGTCTCCAGGAGAAGTCATACATTCTTAAGCTAAATTCCAATAATATGGGGTTATGATCTGAAGAGGTTCTAGGCATAATTTGAACTCTTTGTATCTCCTTCGCCATGGTTTTAGAAAGGAACACCAAATCAATTCTTGACCATGAGTGATGTCAGAGTAGAAAGCGTAATCTCTCTCAGCCTTGTTCTAAATTCTCCAATGGTCAATTAAGTTTAGATGGTCAATCATTTCTGTTGCTATTTGAGGCAGTTTCCCTTGATTTTTCTTCTTGTTTGCTTTTGATGTTATATCAATATTAGGGTCTCCCATCCCACTCTCTTATTATAATGATTTTTCCATAGTCATGTTTATCCAGATTTTTGAAAAATTCCACTTTATTATCAATGGGAATGTAAATTCCCACTAATAATACTATTGAGTCTTGTAATTTTGTTTCTATAGCTATATATTGTCCTCTGGTGTCTCTGAAGATTTCTTTTGCTGCCAGCCTTTTATTGACATAGAATATTACACAATTTTTTGTGATCCTTGTTTCCCCAATTTTTTATGACTTAAATATTTTACATCTTTATCTTTAATGTGTGTTTCCTGCAAACATGTCCAATTTTAGCCTTTCCAAGTAACGGAAGACTTTCTGGTTTTTATATATTGATTTTAGGTCATTTATATTCCAAGATAATATTTTATTTTTCATCATTTTCAACAAAGAAGTAAAACAGTGAATGATTCAATCAAAAAGGTTATAATTTTCCAGTTAGTGCCAATGTGCTAGAAATGAAGAAATGCATACACACACACACACACACACATATATATATATACAGGAGAGAAAGGAGGTGGGGAGAACCAACAAATTTTAAGTTTCATACAGCTCTTCTTCTTCTTCTTCTTCTTCTTCCTCTTCCTCTTTTTCCTCTTGATCATTATTGTTTTCATCTTCTTCATAATTCACAGTGTCCTTCCTTCCATCTGGTCTGTCTCTTTCATTCTCTTTTCCAAGTCCATTCTTCTTGTCTACATTCTTGAAGGTTGTTCAATAATCTCTTTGTGTCTCTTAAGGAATTATTTCACCTTTGCTATTGTATTAATAATAATAATAATAATAATAATAATAATAATAATAATAATAATAATTTATTTATATTTTCCCACCTTTCCCTACAGATCGAGGTGGGAGTACAACAGTAAAATGTACAATAATGTACAAGGATATGATATATAGAAACAAGGATAAAAGCAACAAACCATACTATAAAAACAGTGTGAAATATAATGCCTTAGATGCCCTAGATCAGGGGTATGCAACCTTTCCCCTTTAAGGGCCGAAGGACTTCAGCTCCCAGAAGCCTCAGCCATGTTGGCCAATAGTCCCATGTTGGCCAATAGCTCCTGGGATTCTGGGAGCTGAGGTACCCCGGCCCTTAAAGGGGAAAGGTTGCCTACCCCTGCCCTAGATAATCAAACAACTTCCTCAACTGGCAGGCCATATAAGACAGTACTGTTTAGCCTTAAATTCAATTCAGGACATCAAGTGGATAGGCCTGCCAAAATCAAAAATTTTATATCTTTTTGATTTGTATCTGAAGGTCACCCCTTTGATCTTTCCCCATCTGTAAGTAATTCTTTTTTTATTCAAATGTTGTGTTAGAAAAGTATAATCTTTTCTTTTTTTAAGCACCACCGACTATCTATTCTTGAAGATCATCACTTCTTTTTTTGTTGATCAATAATTTCTCCTTGAAGTTTTGTTCTATTATTAATTTCTTCACTCTTTCCCTCACAAAGTATATAACAATATCTCTCAGTTTGTTTTGTTTTTCCACTATCCAAGAGTTTATCCTGTATAGCTTGTGTATTTCCAGGTCCAATTGTTCTGCTGGCCAGCTAATAACATTTTCCAGGGGTGTGATTATATGTTCTCCTAGATCTTCATTATCTTGTTCTGCCACACCTCTGATTTTTAAACATTCTTCTCTGGATTTTATCTCATCTAATAGTTTCTGAGATTCTTCTTTATATTTTATTTGTTCCAAGATCTTTGTTTTTTTCTCTGTTTTAGATACTTTCTCATCTAGTGTACTTATTTTTTAGTTGATTTCTTTAATTTCTTCTGTTGTGCTTTCTAATTTTTGTCTAAATTCATTTAATTCTTCTCTTATTTCCAAGCATATTTCTTCTTTGAAACCCTTCAACTCCACCCTGATTTCCTCTTACACTTCAGCTCTTATTTACTCCTTTAGTTTCCTGATCTCTTCTAAGATCCAGAGGTTTGTATCAGTTGGTTTGCTTAGTTCTAAGTATGGCCGTCTTTGAATTTGTGTTTGAGTCCATGTTCGTTTTGCTGTTGTCATTTTATACTCTTTTTCCTTTATATATGTTCAGAATGTTCTACTCTTGGTTTCTGTTTCTGTTTTTATTCTTTAGTTTTTATACCTTGATCCACTTGTAAACAGTTTTGTTATGAATGTCTGATTTTATAGGTCAAATACTTATACAGAAAATGTGTGTCTTTATATATATATATATATATATATATATATATTCATAATATTTAACAATTCAACAAGCTTAGCCTTCTGCAATCATACATTTACATTCCTACTCTGTTTAAACAGTTAAGAACATAGTGTCAACACATATAATATTCCACAGAAGTTAGAGTTTCTTTTTCAGAAGTCCAAAGATTTGTTATGGATATTAAAATACTTATTTCTATTACAAATCCCCGATTATTTATATCTTTGACAGTTGGAATAAATACAATATTGTTTCAGGGTAGCTTCTGACTTCTATTATTGATTTCCCAAACAATTTTTACCTATAGCTTCCCAATTAAACCAAGTTTGCAAATTCAAGTGGTATAATATAAGTGTGATATATTTATAATTTATCCCATGTTATTATTTTTTTCTTTTATCAAGTTTCATTAACATTGCAGGATCTTCCCCAGTTATATTACAATGGGTACTATACAATATAACCAGACAGTTAATTTTAAAACAAGTTAATGCAGATTTCAATATTACATATCTCTAAATATTTCTGTTTCTTTCAGTTATCAGTTGCTTGTCCTTTTTTTCTGTCCTTCTCTATTTTCTCCTTCAAATAGTCCTTTTTCCTGTATTAGTTCCTTCCTCCTTCCTCCCTCCGTTAATTTTTCTAGTTCTCCAGTTCTCTGTTATAACAATTTCCTGGGCTAAACACATTTATTCAAATACTTAGGTTAGTTTTGACACAGTACTTCATCCCGGAACCACCACCACCCCAATTCTGTTTCTTAGTCAATCTAGCTTCTTGGTTGCAGTAGCAGCCTAAAATTATTTTCCAGATTTAAAGTACCAAATTGTCAATCTGTTTTGGTTACAAAGCTCTATTGACCTTGTTTCTTCAAGATGCAAGTTTTAAAGTGCACAATATTTTTTCAATGGATATCAAATATTCTCCTAAGGAGGGGCTACATAACCTGGCAGGGGGGATATTTTTTTTTTAAAAAAATCCATAAAAATTGCTACATACTTTTTATAGTTATGTTTACACTTAGGTCATCATAGTATCTGACCCTACTATTGGTTTACATAAGCTTATTGGATACTCAGCCCTGTCTGATAGTTAAGATGTTTACAGGAGCCATGGAAATTCAGGACCTTATTACGACTGGCATAATGTATAATTTAAAATAGTGTTATTTATTAATGTACACAGTTTGGGCACCCAGCATGTTATCTAGAGTTACAGTTATCCCAGGAGACAGAAGAAAGCAATCTCTCGTTGACAAATGTTGACAGCTTCTTTGCTTGAACTCAAACAGGAGCATTCTTGTTTGGTGCTTGCCATTCTCTCTCTTCCTCTTAAAAGTCACTCCAGAGCTATTTACCCTTTTGCTCTCAACAGCACTTAAAGACTTTAAAAAGCACTTCCTGTGGTGATGAAACAACAGTGGTCAGTGCTGGATTAACACAGCATGGAATGGACAGGCACATGGCAGTAATAACTCTAAATCTTGTGTTCCTTGTTTTCCTCCCATAGAGAGAAAGAAATACACAGCAGCCCTGAAGCAGTAGCATCAATTTAGTTCAAAGGAAGTAAGTGCAGCCAAATTTAACCCTAGTTCTGAGGCATCTTAACAGCTTCTGACATCTATTGCATCCAAATGTGCTTAGTGGCTTTTTTTGAAAGGCAGGGAATGTGCCCCCCCTTTCCAATGTCGGATTGAAGCTTCTGAGCTTACTGTTTATGCTTCACATATAGTTAGAAAAGAAATTTTCACTGGCCAAAATTTTGAAAGTATTTATCCAGTTTATAGTCTGTGAGATTATTAATATCTCACAGAAGATAAATACTGACTCTAATCCTTACTACATAACTACAGTATAGGTAGAAGGTACAGAAGGACAAAGGCCACAGAAATAAAGTTTTGGAGAAACAGGCTGCTTGGAGCCAGCAGATTTTGTCTGAGATTCAATGTCCCCTTGCGATTGGGGTGGAGGATGCAATTGTGAAAGTAGTGACCAACATGATTCTTATCCTTGACAAATGGTCTCTCCAAAAACATACACAAATAAATGTAGTTGACTTTTTTATATATAAAAAGTGTAATTTGAAAAATGGGCATAAAGATACAATAATGCATTAAGGAAAAGATATACAAATGTGTGTATTAGGAAATGTATATCAAAATATGTACAGATTTTCAGGCAGAAAAAGCAGAAAAGTCTCGTAAATCTCAAAATAATCTGCCATGGAACTTGGACAGGATGAGAATGCTGGTAGGTTTTAGAGAAATACAATAAAAATGAAACTAACAAATTGTTCCCATCTCTAGCTCTAAACCAGGTGATCCACTGAGTGGTTCCCCACCTTGACTCTGTTGTGGAATTTGAGAGATAGTAGTGTGTCTCACAAACAGAGGAAATAGTATGCACAAGCAGAAGATGAGCAACAACTGGTCCAACAACAACAACAACAACAACAACAACAACAAGATATATACATGGTCTAGAAGAGAAATACAGCAAACTCAGTTTTCTATAGAAAAAACATAGGAAATAGGTTTATTTAGCAATACTAGTTTCATGGTGAGAAGTGTGTGCGAGAATTGCAGACTACAAAAAGGTGGGGTGAATCTCAGACTAACTGCAGACTTAGGACTATTCTGCACAAGAAAAAAAATACAAAATCAATCAGGAGAGTAGCAGCTTTCTCCATGCTGCTCCACATAGGACACATTATCTTCCTGAGGGGAGATGGTTATCAAAGTGCACCTTTTAAATTTTTTACTTATTTAGAGGCTGTGGAGGATAGGGAGGAGTTTCAGGTTCCAGTTCCAGAGGCCACTCCCTTCCCTCTAATACCACTCTGACGGAGGAATAAGGTAGCAAGAACACCTAGGCTGCAACTATAAAAACTGCTCTTCCCTCCAGCACCTGTCTGTGGAGGACAGGGAGGACTTTGAGACTCCAGCTCCAAAAAAGACCTAAAAACCAAAAAGCCTTAAGGCAGTTTCTAACACACATCATAAAAGACTTTACAACACCACCACTTAGATAGTACTAATAATAAGGAGGGACAAGACCCATAGGTGGATGCCTTAATGAATATTAACAGCAAGAGCAACCAGACATCCCAACTTCCAATACAATCAAAATATAATGACACATAGGAACTAAGATTATTGGCCCACACCCTGGTGTTTGTTGGCTACCCAGAACAACGGGGAATGCTTAATCAATATAATCATAAACTACACTTAATCAAAACATTACAAGCTAACCCTCTCGATCAACTGATGCCATCAAAAATCTTGATGGTAGAATACCTGTTTTATAATTATACTCATGTACGTGCAGTAGTGATCTTTAAAAATAGCACTATAGCTAAAAAGGTATATGAGAAGAGACAGGAAATATTGATTTGGGGTGTAACAGTAACTAGATATTACAGAAACTCGGCTCTCCCTTTATCCCTGAAAGCTGTCACCAAGGTGGGATTAAAAGGTACAATCCAGCCCTCAAAAATGAATTGGTATGTGAGAAACATCTTATTAATCTGGAGGAACCATCTGAATCTATGCCACCCTTAAACCAGGTAGAAGATTGGCAGGGATTGTTAAAAAAATCTATGGTAAATACTGATAGAAGGGAAAGCTATCAGCTATCCACAGTTTCAAATTCTCAATATCAAAATGTGATGGAAACTCACCAAGAAGTAACAGATAGAAGGCAACAGGATGACCATAACCCAGTAAGAAGTGTTAGTCAATTAGTGGTCCAGGCAGAAATCCACCCACCAAAGGAATATATATCTAAAGATCCACATCCTCTGAGCATGGTCCAACCTGACAGGATGACACTGCCAGACTGGAATACAAACAGTGAGTGTCATCTTATCATGGATGATATCATAACTGAACTGAGAAGTAATTGTTCAATTGGGTCAGATACTAGATGCAGTGATAACAACCTTACAGCTCCTCCCCCATATCTAGTCTAGCTACCACCTTAAATTCTCATTTTGAGTTGTTCTCATGGAATGTGGCTGATCTTGCAAATAAGCAGCATTACAAAAAGATAATAAACTTTCTAATGAAATACACAGCCACAAGTTTGCAGGAGACTTGGATTTGCTCTAATTAATTAAACTGATGTTAGCCTTGTAGGCTATAAACATTGGCTGAAACCAGCATGTAAGTTGACAAAATATGGTCCACCAAGTGGAGAAATAATCATTTACATAGCTGACAAATGTAATTTCAAATATGTTGAGGTAACTGTTGCTAACCCTAATTTCCAATGTATTAACATAAGGAACTTAAATATTAAAAATAACATTTACTTGATAAACATTAACATTCCACCTAAGGGTTGGAATTACAATTCTGGCCATTTATGAGGGGACTTGGAGTCTTTTATTGAACAACTTGAATCTATAAATCATGATACATCTATAATCTTGATGGGGGATTCAAACACCCATATTGGTTCAAATGATGAGCTTCTAATAAATAATCTTAATATGCATGACCTACAACCTCAACTTCCACCCTTAAATGTTGGTAGAAAATCAAAGGATGGTATGATTAATGAACAAAGTAAAGTCTTTTATAGTTTAATTTTGAAATTTAATTGGTACATCCTTATCGGCAATCACCCTGGTGAGAGACCAGGCAATATAATTCACTTTGCTGGATGGGAAGGAAGTGTTATAGACTATGCAGTGGTTTCTCCTGACCTGATTTCTTTTATAATTGGATTTAAAGTAATTTGCTATCCAGAAAGTGACCATTTTCCAATTCCTTCATCATTTTCTGAAATATCAGATTCATATCCAATACAGAAAGAAGGACCTAAAATCATCTCTAATTATAACACCCCCTAAAAGAATCAGATGGACTGCTCAAACAGAATAGCAACTGTTGGGGATACTTTATGGTGAGGAATACCTTCATCTACGTAGTAAATTCATTCATACAAAGGCTTAATCATACAATTTTCTAAAATATTACAGGTTTCTAAGAAACCAAATTTGGACTTACAGAAGTCCAATTCTTCCAGGTGGTATGATAAGGAATTCAAGTGGGTGAAATCCAAATTACAAACTGCAGCAAGAATAGCTTCCAAGACACAAGTCCCTAGACTAATTTACCATTATTATCAAGTATGAAGCAATTAAAAGAAGTTATTAAAGGAAAAAAAAAAAACAGATTTATACTAGTTCACAATGGAAGGAATTTATGGCAGCAGTTCAAAGCAAAGACCCCCCAGTGATTCTGGAAACATATTAATAAATCAAGTCCAAACAGGCAATCATTAACTGAACCCAAAATCACCTGACATGTTTGGGAGTCTCATTTTTATAATCTATTTAATGAAATCCCTAGAAATAATTCCTTGGATGTTTCTATACATAACTCAGAGTTTAACAGTTATACCTGTGTGAGAAAAAAAAAAAGACTTAGCACGTTGGAAGCCCGTTTCCTCTAAGGAAACATGTGAAATAATTGAAACTTTAAAGAATGGGAAGACCCCAGGTAAAGATAGAATTGTAGGTAAAGTCTACAAAGCAGGTCCAGATTGGTGGGCTTCGATTTTTTCAGTTTTATTTACAGAAATTAATAATAGTGGTTACTACCCTCCCCAATGGAATATAAGTATTGTTGCACCTATATTCAAAAAAGGTGATCCAAATGACCCAGCCAAATTTTGTCCCATCAGTCTGTTGGACATTTCTTCCAAAATATATACCAAATATCTATTTAAAAAACTCCTTAATGATTGGCTTGAAGGGGGTGGAGTCAAGCCAATGGCTGAGTAGGACTGCTCAGATCAACTGGGTGCTCAAAAAATAAATAAATGTAGTTTAAAACTACTCCCAAAGGAAAAAAAAAATTCTACTTCTCTCGAGTGGACTCATAATATGAATCCATAAAGAAAGTAATGAGATGAAAAAAAATTGCTTTTTTTAAAGAATAGAGCTCTTAAAAGTTTAGTTTCGTTTTTGTGTGGAACAGACAAAGAGGGGGGAGGGGAAGGGAGAAAGCCTCATTTTAAAAGATTTATGAAGCAGCTAGAGGCATCGCAATTAAAGGAATTCTTGAGATAAGAGAAGTCGGCCTTGGAACTGCTTTACAAAATAATAATAATTCTTAAAAGAAGACGTTTGTTTAAGAATGAAGATTGATGTGAAGCAGTGAGGGATAGAAAAGTGTAAATGCCAAAAGGGGGGGAAAAAACTTCAGAAACAGAGAGTTTGGCAAGCTAAAGTTGGCAAACAGAAACCTTCAGATATCTCTTTTCAAAAATTATCCAAAATAGAAGCTTCTGAAACGATGATTAGAAGTCCAAAGAAAGGTCCCCCCCTCCCTCAAAGGCACAGCGTGAACAGGCAGAGAGCATTCCTCCTGCAGCCATTTTTTAAAAAAGATGGTGAACAGACTGAGAAAGGACAGTAGGAAACGAAGATGAATTATAAAGATACGATGAATGCCTTTACAGAGATCATGAAACAACAGCATGATCAAACACTTTCAAAGCTCAACAGAACACTGGAGACACAAAATAAAGAAACTGAAGGGAAAATAGATAGACACAGACAGGACTTGCACTCAACATTAAAAGCCAAACTAGATGGAATTCAAAAATGCTTTCTACAAGTGGAAAGATCGTAAGACAAGTTTTTGAAAATATTAGAATGTTTAAAAAGTGTTAAACAGCAGGTTCAAACATTACAATCAGATAATGAAGCATGTAAAGCAAAGCATGAAGTGCACCAGAAAGAAATTCAAATAAATAAAAATAAGCTTTCTGAAATAGATAAAAGGCTTATATATTTACAAGATTATCAAAGAAGATCAAATTTTGTTTTCAAGAATATACCAGAAAGTGGGAAAGGAGAAAGAAAATCAGATTTAAAAACAGAAATTTTAAAATGGTTACAAAAAATCTCCCTATCTCTTAATTGGAATGACACAGATTTGGAAAGTGTTCATCATTTGGCGCCAGGAAGAAATAAAATTATACCATGTGATATAATCGTAAGAGTTACCAATTATAACAAAAAAAAAAGAATTGATGAATATTATGAGAAAAAAACAAGAGAAACTTAGATTTGGAGATGCAAAAGTGGAAATTTATAATGATTATTGTCTTTAAACAAGAATGTGGAGAATGTCAATGAAGCCATATACAGTGTTGCTCTTGAAAGCTGGGATTAATTATACATGGGGTTACCCTGTATTCCTAAAATTCCAGAAAGCAGGAATAATAATAATAATAATAATAATAGTAATATACCAGATGGAATCTGTAGAACAAGGACTAATAGGGGTTGCAGACTGCCAGAAATAGTGCAAATTGAGTCCACTTTTAGGGTTAGGGTTAGGGTTAGGGAATCATGGGGACTGTATTTTATTGTGGCACCAGAGCTCTCTGACAGAGAAAGCTCAATGTCCCAGAAAAAAAACAATTCCCATGATTCCCTAGCACTAACCCTAACCCTAAAAGTGAACTCAATTTGCACTATTTCTGGCAGTCTGCAACCCCCCTAAGGCTGTTAAACGATTTGGGAATATATAAAGATGAACAAAAATCAACTGGAGAAGATAAAGGGTCTGGAGATGGAAAATCAGCTGGAGACTTTGGAGGATTGGGAGAAGTAGCCCTGATTGAAACATCTGGAGGAGAAGAAGTATTGGGAGCAACTGGAGGAATTGGATATCCCTAGAGGAAAAAGAAACAATGCCACAAGCAAGTTGAAAAGTTAAATTTAATTAATTAATGAGCACTCGGGGGACAGGCAGTTTCTTTGGGGCCTTGGAACATCTTCACCACCCCTCCCCATAGGGGTAGCTTTGGCGACCAAGGCTAGAGCAAAGTGCTCTAGCAAGAAGAAATGGGGAGGTAAATGGGACATGAGGGGAGGAGGGGGGAGGAGAAAAGGGGGATAAGGGGAGGGATATGGGTTGCACAAATGACTGGCTTGAATTGAATGAGATAATAGCAGAAGAACAGGCAGGTTTTTGAAGCAATCACTCAATAATAGATCACTGTTTTGTGTTATGCCACTTGATACACAAATATGTCAGATTAAAACAAAAGCACCTATATGTTGCATTTATCGATTTTACAGCAGCCTTTGACACTATCAATAGAGAATACCTCTGGGATAAACTACGGGGCTTTGTAGACCAGCCCAAAGGGCTGGCCTGGGGATGTAGTTGGGGTAGGGCAGTCACATGCCGGCCACCCCAACTGCACCCCGATGCCGTCCTGATGATGTACGCCTTTTTGCACAGCTCATGGTGTCAGGTTGCCCTGGTGCAGCGTGCAGACATGCTGCACTGAAAGGGCATGGAATAGCTGCGGTGCTGGCTCTTAGGGTGGCCTTTTGCTGGCCCTAAAAGGAGTGGTATTTTGCTGCTCTTTATGGGTGGCAAAAGGAAGGATCGGGGCTGTGGTATGGGGTTGCCGCAGCCCCAATCGATCGCTAATAGGAGCAGCCCAGAGCCACCCATCTGCATAGCCCCTAAGTAAAACATCCATAGATAAAAGCTTGCTGTTGCTGATACAAGTACTCAACTAAAACTCAAGTCAGATTGAATCCTGCTGGCTTGCTATCAAACCTGATACCAATCACTCAAGGCTACCTGTTAGCACCAACATTGTTTAATGTTTATGTTAATTCATTAATAACAGATTTAAGAGATAATGACAACTATGTACCCCCTAAATGGGACCCAGAAAAATATCAGTTCTCATGTATGCAGATGATACTATTTTATTGTCACAATCACAGCAAGGTCTGAAGATATTATTAAAAGCTTTAAGTCAACTAGCAACACAAGACAAATTGAAAATTAATTTTAAAAAGAAAAAATATTAGTTTTTGCCAACAGGCAAAAAAAAAAAACATACATGGAGAATTGATGGGCAACCTATAGAAAAAGTGGAGTCTTTCAAATATTTAGGATTAAATTTTTCCTCTACTGGATCTTGGAAATATCATTTTGAACATACAAAAGCAATTGCTATTAATACTGCCAACTCATTATTAAGATTCTGTTAGTGAAAAGGTGGGAAACAGTTTCCACCAGCTATCAAAATTTATGAGGCTAAAGTTATAGCTCAGATACGTTATGAGGCTGAAATTTGGGGACCTAAGATAAATTCAAATTTGGAAACAGTCCAAAATAATTATTTCCAAACAATTTTAGGTCTACCCAAAGGAACTGAGACCTCTATCCTTCAGTTGGAAGGTGGACTTCAAACTGTAAAGGCTATAACCCAGGTACAAGCAATTAAATACTGGCTGAAACTTACTAAGGGAATAGGAAGAGTCCTTGTATTGTTTGCTTTCAAAGAAATGCTGAAATTTGAAAACAAGGCATTTTATCTTGCAATCAACTTATTGATTCATATGGGCTTTCAAGGGACTTGCTGTGCTCTTTAAACTATGATAAAGCTGTAAAATATATGAAGCCCCACATTCTAAAGCAAGACTTTCAATTAGATTATACCTCTGTTGGCATATTGAAATGTTCTCCTTGGAAAGCCAAACTCCCTTCCCAACAATATCTAAATAGTATAACTAATTCCAGAGATATGCCTTTACAGCACTTTGTTGTCAGTCAATGACCACAGCTGTGCTGCAGGGACATTTCATTCATTCATTCAATCTTTATTAGGCATGCAACAATAAAATTACAATAAAATAAAGTAAAGTAAAATACATTTACAATAAAACTTCAGGATCATTATTATAAAATTTAAGCCATACTCTTGTTCCTTCCATCAGAAAATTGGCCATTAGCCTAGTAATATGAGGATTCCGATCTTCCAATAAGTATTCCACTGATAACTCATCCAAACAGATAGTCATTTCCAATAACCTCCTTAGCAATTTTCTGCTAGGAATTATATAAAATGGAAAAAGCAATACAATATGATGGAGAACATTGGGAGCTTGATCACAGTGGCATATACGTTTAAAAAAAGGAGTCTGTAGATATCTGCCCCTGGTCATATTTGAGGGGTGTACATTCAGCCTTGCAAATAAAAAGGCCTTCCTCAACACCAGCAATGAAAGGGTTTGGAAATAATCTAGAATCCTTCCCTGCAAGGGGGGTGATACCGAGCATCGCTGGAGAATATACTGTAAGAGGTGTTAGATGTGACAGTTAATAATCTCTCTCTGCAAGGCAGATCCTGATAGATTCAAAACACTCCTTTTTGGTTAGCAAAAAGAGAGAATCAAAATTTAAACCCAAGGAAATTACTTTACTTTCATAAAATTTAGCCCATCAATAAAACCATAAAAGACTAGTTCTATTAGGCCTGAAATGTATCTTAAACCAAAACCTATCAGACATCAACCAGGCTTCAGTTTCAAGAGCATTCATTCCCAGTTCCTCAAAGAGAGTCAGGGGGGAAGCAGACAAGAGCTTCCCAGATGCCCTGGGCCGGCGCAACGCGGGGCCGCAGCCTCTGCACCTCGGCGCATCAGCGGCATCCCTGGAAGGAGTGCTAAATCAGCGCTCCTTCCTCAAGACAGGGAAAGTGCACCCTAAAAGTGTCGGGCGCACTTTACCTGTCTTTTCCACCGCAGCGCGTCCGGTCACTGCGGCGGGAGGTTGTCCCCGGAGCGCCGGCCGTGTGGAGGGCCAGCGGCTCCGAGGACGACCTCAGGGAAAGGAAGGAGTGCCGCACGTGCGGCTGCTCCTCCTCTTCCTGGCCTCGGAGACGGCTTAATTAGCCGTCTGCCGAGGCCCTCAGATGGTGTACACATGGGGCTACAGATAATAATCTCCTGAAAAAAAGTTCAATCTCCTTATTAAAGGCTGGAATCCAGGTGAATATGCTATAAAGTAATTGTGGTCTAAGTTTGGCTTTATAAATTTTTAACACTTCTGGTTGCCTTTTTTATATTTAAAAGATTTTATAACCACCAAGGATCTTTTCCCTGTTTGCATTACTTTCTCTGCCCATTAAAATGAAATAGGAAACTGAGTTAAACATACTTTTTGACCTGCTCAATTGTCTGATTTCCAACCTTCCACATTCTCGGTGCAAATTTACCAGTAGATGAGATTTATCAAAATATTCAGAGAATCTTTTGAGGGCTCTTGCCATGTCCACTTGAAAGTAACAGAATATAGTCGGTATATTGGAGTACAAAAAGCGGACGATTTCCCAACGAAGGGGGGTGAGAATCTACTGTGGTCATAAAGACAGGTAAATCAGCCGCAAATAGATTAAACAAATGAGGAGTCCTGTCTGACTCCTACATGAGAGCAGATAGGGTTTGTTAAATGGCCCAATTCAAAACATTTCACTCTACATTTATTATTTGTATGAAGTTGACTTAAAAGAAACGGCAATTGAGGATCTATATTAAGGGGGGATGCAGACCAGGGCGTCGGGGACGCCATGGGACGGTGCGCCGCGGGGCCATGGCAGCCGCACTGCAGCGCACCGACGGCATCCTTGAAAGGAGTGCAAAAATAGCGCTCCTTTAGGAAGACAGGGAATGTGCACCCTAAACACATAGGGCGCACTTTCCCTGGCTTTTCCGCCGCAGCGTGTGAGGACGCTGTGGTGGGAGGTTGCCCTGGGAGCGCTGGCCATGCGGACGGCTGGCAGCTCCGAGGGCAACCTCGGGAGGAAGAAGGGGCACCGCTCGTGTGGCTGCCCCTCCTCTTCCAGGGCTCGAAGACAACCCTATTAGTCATCTGCCAAGGCCCTTTGCCTATCCAACTTTTCCCTTAGTAAAGGTTGATAAATTGAATCAAAAGCAACCTTCAGATCAATAAAAGCTGCATATAGTTTACCTCTGGGGCACAATAGGTATTTATTTACAAGAAATGAAAGCACTGTTGTGTGATCCATAGTAGACATATGTCTTCTAAAACCCACTTGCTCCAGACCTAATAAAGCTTGAGCATTCATCCCACTCTGTTATTTCAAATCCAAATAACTGGCATATAGTTTGCTCACTATGGATAATAGACTTATTGGGTGATAATTACCAGGGTCCTGTCTATGGCCTTTTTTTTAAAGATTGGAATTATAATAGAATCCTTCCAGTTGGCTGGAATCTTGACAGAGTTATTTACAAGAGTAAATAAATTAGCCAATGCCTTTGTCCATTTCTCAGGGCGGAATTTCAAAATTTCTGCCAGGAGGTCATCATATCCAGGGGATATTCCAGATTTTATTTTAAGGATGCGCCTCATCAGCCAAAACTGAACTCCATAAATTAGGAGGGGTTTTTTTATTAATAGATTGTTATCAAATGTATGGGTTCCCATTTTATCTGTAAAATAAGAGAACCATATCTGAGGAGGTTGCCAGTGAAGGTACATTATCAAAGGACAACCTGGGAAAAAAGAGTCTGCCCATGTGGCTCCAACTCAATTGAAGGTCTAGCATTATTTATTGGATTGTCCAATTAATAAAGATATAAGAAATGCCTTATTCAAAAATTTAAATTTGGTACCAAACAACTCTGACTCATATTTGATCAATCTTTTATTAGGGGACATCAAACCATGCACTTCTGAAAAGGTAGCCTGTTTTGCTTTTAAAGCATCACTTCTAAGGAGGAAACTTTGTAAAGATGATGGTTGGGTTATGAGATAGATTTGAACCACAAATATTTTTAAACAACTTCAGCTTTGCAAAACAATGTTATATAGTTTCAGTGGATCTGGTCCTTGCACTATTTAGATTCATCTGAGCCGACAAAGTTTTTGGGCTGTTTTGTTTTGTTTTGTTTTTTAGATGATTTTAACTTTGTAATTTACTGTACTATTTTTACAATGTATTTGATGTCTATATTTTATATTTTATATGGAATAATAATCATAATAATAATAATAATAATAATTCATACCCCGCCCCTCTGTTAAAGCAATCAGGGTGGCTTACAACAGTTAAAATTACATACAATACATCATTATCCAGAATACAATGTAAAATCCCCCAAACCCACCCACCCCCTAAAAGAATATTAAACCAATTATAAATTAAAATGTACAAAATAAAACACCATAAACTAGAAGAAATTTAGCTAAAAAGATTAAACAGACAAGGTGGTGTCAAGAGGCAAAATTGGGAGAGGTAGATAAACAAACTCCTGGGGCTGGGAATTCTAGTCAGGAAAGGCCTGCCAAAAGATACACGTCTTCACCACCTTTTTGAAGCTGCTTAAGGATGTAATCTGATAGATCTCATCTGGCAGGCCGTTTCAAAGTCTGGGGGTGACTACTGAAAAGGCCCTCTGGGAGGTTGCAGACAGCCTTGTTTTTATTGGCTATAGCAAATTACTCCCAGAGGACCGGAGTCCATGGGGAGGATTATGTGGGAGGAGGCAGTCCCGAAAATAGTTTGGACCCAAGCCATTTTGGGTTTTAAAAGTCATAATCAACACCTTATACTTGGCCTGGAAACTAATAGGCAGCCAGTGAAGAGACTTCAATACCAGTGTTATGTGGTCTCTCCTAGATGTCCCCAAGACCACTCTGGCTCCCATGTCCTGTACCAACTGCAGTTTCTGAACCAAACATAATGGTAGTCCCATGTAGAGCACATTACAGAAATCCATATGGAAGGTTACCAGCACGTGCATCACGGTCTCAAGGTCCCTTACTATCAGAAAAGGGCACAGCTAGCGTATCAGCCAAAGTTGATAAAAGGCTCTCCTGACTGTCGCAATTACCTGATTATTCATCAGGAGCAATGAATCTAAGAGCACCCCTGTGTGAACACAGTTCTTGACAGAGAGTGTGACCCCATCCAAGACTGGCAGTTTCAACCCAATTGCTGGTTTCGGGGCTGCTACTGTGAGCACCTCCATTTTGTCTGGATTCAATTTCAATCTGCTTTTCCTCATCCAGTCCATTACTGCCTTAAGACAGTCACTGAAAGGAGAGATGCCATCGGGAGCCAAGGTTGATGATTGAGACATGGAGAAATAGATCTGGGCATCATCAGTGTACTGATAACACCCAGCCCCATGTCTCCAGATGATCTCACCCAGCAGCTTCATGTATATATTAAACAGCATCGGGGACAGAATGTCACCTTGAGGAACACCACAACTAAGATCTTTGTTTGCAGAACAACTGTCCCTGAGCAGCACCGTCTGGGATCTGCCTGAGAGGAAGGAATGGAGCCACTGCAATGCAGTGCCTCCGA
>CM034708.1:91112798-91132131 GCA_020142125.1 Phrynosoma platyrhinos | reverse complement strand
CTCCAAATCCCATCCTAAAGCCCGTTTGAAATGGATCTAGATAATCAGCTTCATCCAAGAAGGCTTGAAGTTGATGAGCAACCATCCTCTTCATCACTTTGCTCAAAAAAAGGTAACATGGACACCGGCCTATAGTTGTTCATATCCAGGGGGTCCAGGGAAGGATTTTTCAGAAGCGGCCTAACCGCCGCTTCCTTTAAACAAGATGGAACATGACCTTCCCTGAGGGATGTGTTGATGATATCACCAGGAACAACCTCAAGGCACATCCCCCCTGGGCGGCCAGCCATGAAGGGCAAGGAGCAAGAGGGCAAGTCATCTTCCTCACATTGCCAAGGAGCTTGTCCACATCCTCAGTACTCACTGATTGAAAATGATCCAGGAAATTTACATCGATGGAGCTGCTGGACACCTCATCTATAAATATGTATTTATTCTGGCATCCAAGTCAGCTCTTATCTGAGAGATTTTTATCTGCAAAGAAGTTGTTAAATGTGTCACAGCAGGCCATTGTTGGGTTAAGTAATGGGTTCTGTACAGGTGAAACCTGCATCAGTTTCCTTATCACCCTAAACAGCTCTGCTGGATGGGACTCTGCAGACGCAATATGTGCAGAGGAGAAGGATTTCTGCAGTGCATGTATTGCCTCTCGATAGGACCAAAGAAAGTTCCTATGATGAGTCTTGTCAGATAAGAGCTGAGTTTTCCTTCAGGTGCACTCTAGTCTTTGTCCAACCTGCTTCATTTTCCTAAGATGTTCCCTATACCATGGTTTACAATTTAAAGCGGGTTGGAAAGGACGCTTGGGAGTGATCGTGTTGATAGCCTTGGTAAGGTCGATGTTCCAGGTATTAACCAAAGCGTTGACAGAATCACCAGCGTTGCCAACCATCAAACCCTCTAAGGCTCTCTAGAATCCAATTGGCTCTATTAGCCTTTGTGGGCAGACCATTCTCATAGGTCCACCACCCCTGGTGGAGCCGATAGTGGTTCTTAGTTCAACCTTGACCAGGAAATGATCCGTCCATGATAAAGCAGTGATTTTAATAACCTCCACCCACAGATATTCCTGTTCCATACTAAAGACAACATCAAGTGTATGACCCACACAAAGAGTGGGCCTGACAACCAATTGGGATAGGCCCATGTTTGTCATGGATTCCATGAACTCCCGAGCCGCATCTGTTAAATTTGGCAAACTGGGATGTTAAAGTCACCCAAAATTAAAAGTCTGGGTGATTGCAACAGCAACTCTGTGACCAGTTGTGTTAGCTTGGTTAGGGAGTCTGCTAGACAACGGGGTGGTTGGTAGACTAGCAGAATCCCCAAAGTATCCATGCATTATTATCTAGTAGGTATAGAAATTCTAAGCTATGAACTCTAAGAGAATCACCATTCATCCCAATATTTAATTCAGCATTGCATGGTGAATGCTGGATTCTGCAGGAAGGAAGGAAGGAAAATACTAATATGCTCCCATAAGATGAAATCTAAGCACACCTGCACAGAAATATAAATGCTACATGTTAATCCCTCCCCCAACTTCATAAATTTCTCTCTCTTGCTCTTTGTCCCAGCCTGCCTGTCTCTCTCTGCATCTTTTTGCTTCTCAGAATTTCCAAACACAAAGGAAGAATCTCAGTTCCTGTGAATTTCCTCTCTTGGTTGTTCAAGCTGTGCCATTGACTGGCAACCTCTTTAGGGTCTTTTTCATAGACTGAATTTGAGGATTTTGAATGGACATCTTCATGTTCTCTGAGGTCCTTCAGCTAAGGGAGTGTGTGGATACTAATATAAAGGATCCTTCTGAAATACATTGCAAAACTTATTTGTAGGTTTCACAGCCAAAACTAAAAATCACATACCAAAGAATGCTAATAATATATTATCCTGAAACTGTGTGTTTTTGTTTGTTTGAGATTGTAATATTCTCTTTAGAAAGTCAGGAGATAATCATGTACTCTAATGCAAAGGGTATTCCCTGTTGACAAGGTTGTCAAGTTGTATCTGATTGTAGGGGACGGTGCTCATCTCCATTACTAAGCCGAAGTGCCAGCATTGTCAGAGATAACTCTGTGATCATGTGACAAGCATGATTGCACACAACACTGTTTCATGCACTCTACCTGCATTTAATTTCCCTTTGTCCTCAATGCCAACAATACCAACCACAACCACATGTACTACACATTATACCTGAAATTCTGGATAGTGATCCATGTGTCCACAAAAAGAACATTTTATGTTAAAAAATGTTAATGTTTAAAAGTACTATGGGACTGTTTGCTTGCCAGTTTGTTTCTCTATCAAGAACTTCCAGTATTTTGTTTGTTTATACCTTGCCTTTTTTGCAAAGCTATCAGTCAAGGCAACATTCAAATTTAAAATCTCACCAAAATGTCTAGACACATTCATAGCCAGACATGAAATAATTACAGTAGTGCTGAGACCTCCGGATAACCCAGGCAGAATGCCACCTGATATGAATAATGGATGTCTTTCTAATTTTGGTGTATGAGTGTGTGTGTCCCATTTATGGCCCTGAATGTACTTTGACTGCAAGTAGCCATGAAGCTTATCCTACCCAGTCATGTAGGCAAGGTAGCCATGAGCCCAAAGGTGAGAGACCATTATTGGTTGCCCTATTGATTGTGTTTTGACTATTGATTGCTCTGCATTTATTGATTGATTTTATCACTTACTGCTTTTGCATTTAGTGATTGTTTTGAATTGGTGGTGTGGGTGAAAATGAATGGGTTCCTATAGATACCTCCAATCCCTTCCACAATGGGTTCCATCACCTGTGATACTCCCTAGAGACCCAGTTTAGATGCCTTAAAATTCACACCCCAAAATTTTATTGGCAAAGAGTAATTCAGAACTTCCTGAGTTACATGACCACTTGATTTTGGGGTCCTGAGGGGGTGATGTTATGAATAATGGACATCTTCCTAATTTTGGTGTGTAAGTGTGTGTGTCTCATCTATGGCCTTGAAGGTACTCTGACTGCAAGTAGCCATGGAACTTATCCTACCCAGTCACATAGGCAAGGTAGCCATGAGCTCAGAGGCAAGAGACCACATACAAGGGAAGAGAAAAATCAGATAAGTGTGGGAGCTGCAATCAAGGGAACATTCACACCTCTGAGGTAGAAAGGCCAGGATAATTTATGAGAAGGATGATTTGCTCCTAAGCCAGAGAGAGTGCTAATTTACAACTTTATTCCCATCTTTGAAGCCCTGCCTCAAGTGATCCATTCCAATGCAGATTTGGTCTTTGATATATCTCTGCCCCAAGCTATTTAAGCACCCCAAATGTCTTTGTTCAGGGGGCTAGATAAAATGCATGGGGATACTCTGTAACTGTGAATTCTGACTAGCTCCTACTTGTGGCTGTTCATTCCAGCACTGAGTCCAACATCAGTGCATCCCATTTGAACCATCTGAAGTGACCATGTCTAGAGTAAGTATCACCATTAGTGGAACCTCGAACTATCCCAACGCTAATTCCTATATTCCTTAGCTCTTGTGTATGTGCATGAGTGAATTCTTGCTGTGTTGTGTGCTTTTCCCCAAATAAATGTACAGTTCATTTAGATAATTCTGCCTCTGTGGATTCCTTTTTCCTGACTCTAGGTATACAGTTAGGAAATGGTCTCAGAGGACTGTTTTGTAGCACAGTCCAATAATTAATTGAGCTAATTAAAGTTCCCCTAGAAAGACCCCTTACTACATATTGGTGGAGAATCTGTGCACATTTCCCTGAGGTTTAGGAAGGCCAACTAGCGCAATCAGACTGCTCAGATCCTAGACATAGAGAATGAGGGGATAATGGAGTTTTGCAGATGCAGAATATAATCCACAGGAAAGTGTGTGTGTGTTCTTGTATGATTGGCCACAAGGGCTGGGTCAATCAGGGTTGATTGCACCTGTTTCATCACTTTCGTTGGGTGTCCTGTTGGCTAGCAAGGTGTGATGTATCCAATGTCCAGTGGCGAGAATCCAGTGGCGAGTATCCAATTATACTTGGGAGTGGTGTCAGAGTAATTCATGACTCCCTATTTTTATTTTTGCTATTATTGGTTGGGCAACAGTTGTTAGGTCCTCCTCTCCATTCACCATTCAGTTCCAAATTCCCATCACACAGGTTCCAAAAGTCAAAATGCAATACACACTATCTCAACCTTGGTCAGACAGGGCCATAAGGCTGCTGTAGGGGGGAAACATCTCCTTTCATGGTCATAAGACCTTGTGTAAGGCTCCCCATCCCAAAAGAATCCCTTTGGTCGTGAACAGCAGTAAAGCTGGCTCCTATCCCAATCAAAAGCCCTTTCGCAAGGAGGAAGTCTCCAAGCTGAAACCCTTGGTCATGGAAGACAATAAGGCCATGAGAGAAACAGGCCATTTCTCTTCTGGTAGTAGGAATCCTGAATATAATCCTTGGTCGTGGGGGGGGGCAGTAAAGCTGTAGCGTGTGTATAGGGCCCTTTCTTTCCTGGTCATAAGATCTTTCCCAAGGAAACAAGATAATGTCCTGTCTGTCTTTTCAAATCAAAGCTGAGCTGTAGAGATAACTCTGGTAATGCTTTGACTAGAAAGACAGAAGGCCTGGATACCAGCTCCGGGACCCTTAAAACTGATCTAGTCAGGGATCAGCGCTGTTCAGTTGGCCGCAGTGAGCTCTGGTGGAACTGCAACGTGTAAGAACTCCCTGTTGAAAAATCAACCTGGGCTGATCTGACCACCTAATCAGGTCTAGATGAGGAACCAGTATCTAGGCTCACAAACTGCAGTGTGACAGGACCCCTTAAGCAAACAGGTAGCAGGGTTCACCTTGATCTGAATTTTGTTGTGATAAACTGGGGAAGATGCCCCACCAGATGCAGGCAGAAGTGAGGAGTAGGATAAAAAACCCAGAGATGGTGGTCTTGAGCCGTAGTGAGGTTGTTCAAGGAAGATCAGCTATGGGACCGCTTAGAAAAATGGATTTTGAAAAAGGGACCTAATCACTGCAAAACAACAGGCTTCCTGGTGGAAGATGCATTTGCAACCCTGCCTAAGGTGTATAATGCAGAGACAGAGAAAAGTGATCACTAAAAGGGGTACCTCAAACAGAAAAATATAGGTGGGGCTTCATGGGGACTGTGGATTCTTGCCCACAAAGCAACCCAGGAATATCAGAAGCTCAGGAAAGATGCAGAAAGCCTGAAGTGGCAGATAGGAGATCTGGTCACACAGGTCAAAGAAAAGGCAGTGGAGAACTCATTGCTAGAGCACAACACAAGCAAGGTGATTCAAAGAGCAAAGGAGGCAGAAAAGGAAAATACATCTTTGCACAGACATGTAGAAGAATTAGAAGGAAAACTGCAACAAGCTAAGCATGCTATCAAGTTTTTGCTTTCTAAAAACAGCATTGTACATGCCAATCACACCACATGTGAAAACTATATTAAAGAACTGAAAAGCATGCTGAACACTCATAGTGCCATTGTAGTGACAGTACATCCACAGATTTTAACATCAGAGTCCCAGGTCATGGCTCTTCTGTGCCAAAAGATGTCAAAGCACTCCATTCATTTAATCCCCAATGGGAAAAAACCAGAAAGAGAGGCCCTCAACATATTTATTTCCATGAAAGAGTGGGTCCCTACTCATGCCCAGGATGCCCCGCTATACCCCATGGGAACTCGAGAAGTAAGGGAAGTCCAAGAAACAGGGAGACGCAGTACCACAATCAAAATGATATCCGAGCTACTGACTGAGATTAAGATGGTGGTAGATTAGCTAGGAATCCTCAACCCACAAACTGTGACCAAGTGGATGACCTCCATGCTCCACACGTACCCCAGTGCAAAGGGACAAGATTTAATCCAAGTGGCTAGGTTGTGTGGATGCTACATACTCAGGGTCATTTGAGGCAGCAGTGTCAAATCACAATCTGCCCAAATTTGCCATGTATGCATGGATGAAAAGATAGCAGGAAGGTCCATGTACCAAAATGAACAGCAAAAGTCAGATGTAACCCTGATACCTATGTAGTGAGGGGAAAGATGCTAAGCATTTTGTCCAGGCTAGTTCTCAATGACCAGAATGGAGAACTAAACCTAGAAGAATTTTACCAAGGGCTCCATAAATCAGCCAAAACTTATTTGGACACCATACATTCTACTCTTTAACATCATTGAATGGGATGATTTCATGTAATACGTCCATGCTGCCTCACAAGTGTTTTGGGTTAGAGAGGCAAAAAGGGAAATGGAAGCAGCCCACCTCAGGCAAATTCCCAAAATTGGGGAATAAAAATGGAGAAAAAGATAGGGACCCGATATATTCATTCACTTATAGAAACAATGCCCCTCATTCCAAACCCCTCCCAGAAGAACAACAGAAACCAGAAAACAAAGGAAGTGGGTTCACTAAGGGCCAGAAATAATCAATTTTGAGACCACTTTAACTGTCCTGGCTCAGTAGTAGGGAATCATGGGAATTGTCATTTATTGTGGCACCAGAGCACTCTGACAGAGAAGGCTAAATGTCTCAGAAAAAAAACCAATCTACAATTCCCATGATCCCTAGCACTAAGCTAGGACAGTTAAAATGGCCTCAAGCTGGATTATTTCTGGCAGTCTGTTCAGGCCCTAATCCACCCAAAAGAGGCTTTAAATCCAATCCACATCTGGATGATTTTGCGGGAGAAGTTTCTGGAGGGTATGATCCAAAAGCCTCTGTGTATTCAGAGGTCAGGAAAATATTATGGCATCAACTTAAGGAATTAGGAATGGGTATGGATCAGCTAGAAAGCCAACCACAGAATTACTGCATGTTTTGATCCATGCCCTGGAAAACAAGTATAGACAAGAAACTGCTCCACTCAAATCATTGGGAAGAGACTAGGGCCACCCAAGATCCTCCCAGTCACTGGAGTGTGACCACCCTAAACAATCACCTCAAAGGTGGCCAAGGACACGGGCAGTATCGTCATTAGTGGAGCCTCAAACTATCCCAACACTAATTCCTATATTCCTTAGTTCTTGTGTGTGTGTGAGAGAGAGTGAATGCTTGCTGTGTTGTGTTATTTCCCCTAAATAAAAGTACAATTCATTTAGAGAATTTTGCTTCTGTGGATTCCTATTTCCTGACTCTTGGTATACAGGTGGGAAACAGTCTTAGAGGACTGTTTTGTAGCACAGTCCAAAAATTAATTGAGCTAATTAAAATTTGCCTAGAAGGACCCATTGGTACACATCATTTAGCATCTGACTACAGGGTGACACTTCTGTGATCCTGCCAACCCACACAAGGCAAGTAATGGTTGGCAGGGGGCATCAGAGACTTTTCAGTAAGATGAGGGGGGTGCCTTGTTTTCTGTGGAGGGAGCAAGAGAATACCAACCTCCACAGCTCCCAGGAAAGGGCATACAAACATGTCAGGAAAACTCAGTATACATATGTTCCCAAAGGGATGCTAGCCACAGTTTGTTGTACAGCCTGGTCTGAAGCCATATAGAGCTTTATAGGTCATAAGTATATTTTTTTAATTGTGCCCAGAAATAGACTGACAGCCAGCACAGCTTTTGCAACAAAGGTGTTGCATGGTCCTTATAGCCTGCCCCAGTTAACATTCTGGTTGCAGCTCTGTCTATCAACTGTAGTCCTAGTCATAATTTTACTTTTCTTGAAATTTCTGAGTTCTGGGTAAAACCTCAAAATTTAGCTTTCAGTTTCCTTTTAGTTGAAAATCAGTGGTAACTCTTTTCTTTTAATGCCAATTTTCAAAATATGGAATGATCCATCCTGAAGTGCCTGAGCAAGAACCTGAGTTGTGAAGCTGGACTTCCCTGATTCTAATCTTAGCTCTGCCATAAACTCAGTGCTCGACTTATGCTTGCCAAGGTCTTCAGTTTCCCATCCTTCATCTATAATATAGATAAACAATAATGCAGATGAGACTATAAGGGATATTGTTCAAATTTCATAATGAATGCCTTTGGCCATCCAGCAGAACTGTACTGTTTTTGCAATATTGTTGACTGCCTGAAAGGTCACAAGTGAATGTAGGTAGAGAGAAAATTGTGAGATTTATCAAAGAAAGAAGTGTGTGTTTGGGAGAGGAAAGGAGTTGTGACTGAATATACTTCACCTCCACAGATCTATACACCAGGTCTGCTTTCTCAGCTATACACAAAATGTGTCACCATCATCCTGTTGTACAGCTGAGTCACAGGCTGAGAGACCATGTTCTACCTCAAGGTTATCTGATGAGGTGAAGATTCTGCCCTGCAGACACCATGCAAACACAACCAACCAAGCTGAACATGCTATTTTGAGCAAGCTCTATGCACAGGGCAACAGAGGGAAACTTCTCGTAGTTGTGCATCAGCCTGCTGTGCCACTGACCTTGAAGGAAATTTGAAAACAACCTCTGAGTACAAAATCATTAAAAAATTGTGAAGGGTTTTGTTTGTTGTTTTTTTGTAACACAGGAGGCAGGAAAGGATGCTTGTCACTACTTTCTGAAAGAACACCATCTGGTTCAGAATTTTCTAAATAATGAATACTGCTGGTGTCACAATATATGGTTATAAAATCACACAAGAATAAATCCCAGTACATCAAAGCCTTAAACTGGGCATGCTGCTAGCTATCAACTCTGTGGCTGAACTCTGTGGCCCAAATGACAAGCCTTGGTCTGTACTTGCTCAGATACAGGTTTCCACTTCATAATGCAATGCATAAAGATATAGGGTCTTCTGCTAGTAGAACTCCCAATTACTCCCCTCCTCAGAAACAGCTGGAAAGATGAACAGATTCCCCCCACCCTCTCTTTCTCTTTGTCTTTCTCACTCTTGTGCTCTCTCTGGGCACATCTACACAACTCACCCCAAACCTGGTGCAATCAATCCAAACAATGTACAGCAAGTTCCTTTAGCCTTTAATCCAATTTAAGAAAACTCACCAGTTACACTGGAGCTTCCAGTAAACTTCAGTGTGACCTTGGTGTTTTTGAAGTGTGGACACCTGGATCAGGCTAGATTTGGGTGGGTGGCAACTGTTGGCATTTTTAAAGGACTAGTTCTACTTGCAATCCACTCCAAGATCAGTCACTTGTTGAAATGGAAGTTCCTTTCTCCTTGGATCCTCTACTACCTCTGCACCTTATGGAACAAGTGCAGTGCCAGTGGAATCCCACTGTTGATACACTGCTTGCCTGGCATCAGAGTGAGGCACCGAGCCATGTGATCAATGAGAAGAGGGTCATTATACCCTTCCTGTTTGCATCATACTTTGGATTTCATTAACTCAGTTGATGGTGATTTTGTATTCATGCAGTGTATTTACTGCCTGGGATAAGGAGAAATGTCTGTGGGATTTTCTCTCTGCTGTACCAATAATAATTCAGTTGGTTTTAGGTATCATGTATGTTGCTTTGGTGGCTGGGTAATACAATTGCTGCTCTGCCAAAATGGTCTTGGGAAAAGACTGCACCTTAAGGTTTGTAGACCGAGGGCCTAAGCAGACGGCGCTTTGCGCCATCTTCAAAGCAAGGAAGGGGAGGGGCAGCCTCATGCTGGGTGCCCCAACCCCTTCCTGAACACGTCATTGGAGCGCCTGTCACTCCACACAACCGGCACTCCGACGACATACTTCTGCCGCAGCTTCTGCACACTCTGTGGCGGAAGAGGCGCTGAAGGTGTGCCCAAGGCCTTTTGCAGTGCACCTTAAGCATCTTGTGGAAGGAGTGCTATTTTAGCGCTTCTTCCAGGGCCTGCAAAGCTACGGGTTGGGGCTGAGGAGTGTGAATACCTTAGCCCCAATCTGCAGCTTCCCGGGGCGGCCCACGGCCGCTCGTCTGCTTAGGCCCTGACTTGATCTACTTGTTTCTGAGGGGAGTACATTCTGCACTGTTTGTGGGAGGCCTCACTAATAGGCAAGTGTGTGTGTGTGTGTGCTGAGGATTGCAGTGCATTTCTGAAATCCTGTACAAGTCTGCTCAAATTAAATCTATCTATTTCAAGGGGACTTACACTAGGTAAGCATATCTAGGCCAAAATCCTACATTTGGGTTTCCAGGTACATCAGCCAACTTAAAGAGGCTGCTACAGTCCCTTAGCCCTTGTGGAAAGTTTGTGACATTGCTCTTCCACACTCATGAGAAAACAGCACCTCTCCTCCTCCCATATCTCCAGTGAGTACATTAGATTGAGGGGTGGCAGCTCCTGGATGCCACCTGGGTACCCTATACCCTCCTCTGGGTAATAAATGGACACCACCCTTCCTCCTTGTTGAGAGAGAACATATCTGTTCTCAACAGCAGATTGCAATGCAGTGGAGAGCAAGATGCTACTGGATACCTCCTTGTGTGATTATAAAATGAAATATGTACTCAGAAAAAAAATTATATCATGAACAACATTCTAGACCCATGGCTGCAGAGACAGAGAGAGAAAAACCAAGAGAGGGAGAGAGGAAAGAGAGTTAACAGTATATCTCATACATTCTTGACAGCTAATAATTGCCAGACCAAATGCTATAAGAACTCCAGAGGCCAGGGATGGGCATTACTACCTATGTGCAGTCAATTTTTAAGATAAGTGTATCTTTGTTCCTCAAAGGGCCAACATGATGCTGTTCACACAATAGCAATTATGCAAATTGTGACTTTTAAAATAAAAGAATATGTTTTAGTTCCTGAATCTTCTGTTGGTGCAACAAAATGGCTTCAATGTATGATTAGCCCCCATTCCACCATGCATCTAACACAATAGATAAATATGCACATCTTCCATTTCAGTGGTGTTCAATAGAATTCACATTCCTCTGTTTGCAGATTAGATATTTATTCTATAATTACCCTGCTTCATTTCTGAAATTTAAAGGGAAGAGCTTAGATGATGTCTTCTGTTTGAAACCCTTCCATATTATCCCACTGCTGATTCTGCATTTTTTTTCTTAGCACATAGAATCATTTAAAGAGGGAAAGACAGAATAGTTTCACAATGTCTTTTTACTGGTGGACCTAGGATTTGCTCACCAGGGACACTTTCACACTGTACACTGCACACTGGACAATCAAAACTCTATATTCTATTTTGACTGCCATGGCACAACCTATACAATCCTGGGCTTTATATACATAGATAAACTACAAACACCAGGATTTCATAGGATATTGTCTAATTGTGTAGCATGGAATCTAATTGTATAGCATGAAAACAACACAACTAGATGTGTGAACTAACTATTAGTACGCTCACTTGGAAATAAGCTACATTTAACTCAGTAGGATGTGCTGATGAATAACCATGTGCTACGCTAAAAAAGATTTCTAAATGAAGCCTAAGAATTTTTACTCAGAAGCAGGCCTTGCTGCTTCACTGTGCCTTTCTTTTATGTAAATATGTTTAAGCATACAAAAACACTTTTCAAGTGGGACTTAGGGGAGTTGCAGACTGCCAGAAATAGTGCAAATTGAGTCCACTTTTAGGATTAGGGTTAGTGCCAGGGAATCATGGGAACTGTATTTTATTGTGGCACCAGAGCTCTCTGACAGAGAAGGCTCAATGTCTCAGAAAAAAATCCAATTCCCATGATTCCCTAGCACTAAACCTAATCCTAAAAGTGGACTCAATTTGCACTATTTCTGGCAGCCTGCAATGCCTCTTATTTTCTAGGAAAATCTGCACTAGGCTTGACAATAGTACATGCAAAAGACTGTCAGGATTGTAGTAAATCAGCAGTTGCTTGAGAATCAGCACTATTATATGGCTGCAAAAATGCTAATGTGATTTCATGCTGCTTTAACAGTTTCCAAGTTACTGAAAGTAACTGTTCCTCTCCATTCTGTTTTCAGGATTCCTCATCTGAACACCCATGCTGTGTCTAATTCAGGATGTAAGACCTGGAGGAATGGCCAAACTAGAATGGGTTCACAGGAGGACAATGAAGATAGTTAACATATGGAAAAGAGGGAACTGTGGATCTTTAGCCTGGGGGAAAGAAGACCAAGAATTAGTCTTGTGCATTAACCCACTACATAGGGTAGTGTAACTTCTGGTTATTCTGCACATGCTGATATAATAGTTTTGTTCATCTATTTGAAGGGATGTCATACTGAGGGTGGAACAAACTTGTTTGCTGCTCCAGAGACTTGGGGGTAAGCAGACGGCTTAAAGAGCCATTTTGGAGGCAGGGAAGGGGAGGGGCAGCCACACGGTGGGTGCCCCAACCCCTTCCCCAGGTTGTCCTCAGAGCAGCCAGCCCTCCACATGGCTGGTGCTCCAAGGAGGACCTCCCGCTGCAGCGTCCATACATGCTGCAGCGGAAGAGTCGCCGAAGGTGCGCCGCCGGCTTTTGCGGCGCACCTTTGGCGACTTGTTAAAGAAGCACCAATTTAGTGCTCCTTCCAGGGGTGGCGAAGCTGCTCTGTGGAGCTGAGTTGTGGGGATACCACGGCCCCGCGGCACAGCTTCCCGAGTGGCCCACGGCCACCCGTCTGCCTCCCCCCTGGACATGGAGCAATGGATTTAAACTACAGGAAAAGAGATTCCACCTAAACATTAGGAAGAACTTACTGACAATAAGAGCTGTTTGACAGTGGAACACATTCCCTTGGAGAGTGGTGGAGTCTCCTTCTTTGGAGGTTTTTAAACAGAGGCTGGAGGGCCATCTTTCAGGGGTGCTTTGATAATACAATATTCCTGCATGGCAGAGGGTTGGACTGAATGTCCCTTGAGGTATCTTCCAGTTCTATGATTCTATGATTCTATGCTACCAAAAGGATTATGGCCTATGTATGTCATGTCTGAGAGAAAAGAGATGACCTGTCAAATGACCTGTGAACCTGCCTGCAGAAGTTCCTCACACCTTTATTAAAAGTTGAATTCCAAAAGTGTTTCCCAAATTGCAAGCCTAAGACTAAGGGGCTTTGCAGACGGGTGACCTTGGGCTGCCCTGGGAAATGGAGGATCGGGGCCAAAGCTGCCCCACGTGGCAAAAGTGGCAAAAAGGGCACCAGAAGAGCTGATATGCAGCTCTTCTACATCTCTTCCAGCAGACTGCGTGAAGACACTGCGCCAAGAGGACGTATTCAGGCAGGCGCCATGTGTAAGGCTGCGCGCCCTGATGGCATCCTCGGGGAGGGGTTGATGAGGCCACTGTGTGGCTGCCCCTTCCCTTCCCTGCCTCCAAGATGGTGCTTTGCACTGTCTGCAGAGACCCTAAGTTTAATTGAAATCAAAGGGGCCTACATACATTTCTTTGGACTATGAAGACTATCACACGCATCTTATCCCATCTTTTTTCCGATGGGATACACACATGTTTAATTTCAAAGTTGGGTCTTATTGCATTCTCCTGTATGCAGCCTATATGGGATTTTCCCATCCTTGAAATCTGCGGGATAAGCCCAGGTTGCATATGGGCTGTATATGAGAGAATGTGATAAGACTCATCTTTAAAATTAAACGTGCATGTATCCCATTGGTAAAAAGATGGGATAAGGCACATGTGATAATCTCCTATGCCCCCCCTCCCCTGATTACAGCAGCAAATTAAATGCCTCCTCCCTGGCCCAGGTTAGACATCTGTATGAACTTTAAATACCAGTTAGACAAGTATTTTAGTTAAGCAAAATAAGGTCTTAGTTTAATAAATTCATATAACATCCTGTTTGTTGATAACAGATTCCATGGTGGAAAATACACATACATTCAAAATACTCTGCTGTCCTTTAAGTTGAAATACCAGCTTAGTTCTCATCACTGTCTGCAAACTGGATTACCAGATGTCATCTATATTTAATGCATACGATCCAGGCAGGATTTCAGGCAGAAGTTTGAGCCCTCAACCATAGTCAGGGAAGTAATGCACATAAGTAATCTGAAGTTATGTGCATTACTTCCCTGACTTCAAAACTGGGTAAACTATGGAGATTATCACAAAGGCTTCTGTCAGGCCCCAGACTGGACTGAAAATTTTGGATTTTTTTTTTTCAGATTGGGTGTTATCGCATACCTCTGTCCTCAGACAGATCTGTCCTAATCCTTTCTTTTGCAAAGAATGGGAGACACCTGTCCTTTACGAAGGATGGGATTAGGACAGATTGGGGATGAATCTGGCTAAGATCAGGTCACAATACCTCCAGTCTGAAGATGGAGATGTGTGATAACACCCGATCTGAAAAAAAAAATCTAAACTTTTCATCCCACTGTGGGGCTGGGTGAATGCCTGTGCTATAATCTCCTATGTTTGTGGGTTCAGTAGTCTAAAATTGGGAGATAGCATGGCGTAGTGGTTTGAGTGTTGGACTACTACATTGGAGACCAGAGTTCAAGCCCCAGCTCTCTTGTGAAACTTACTGAGTGACCTTGGGCAAATCACATGCTCTCAGTTTTCGGGAAAGGCAATGGCAAACCTACTCTGAACAAATCTTGCCATGAAAATTCCATGATAAATTCTCCATAAATTGAAAGTGACTTGAAGAGACACAACAACAGTCTAAAGTTAGATAACCCTGTAAGGTCATCATATCAGAAATTAAAATAAGTTAGGACTTATATCACTCATTAGGTTACAATCCTGAACAACACAGTCAAAGATTAGGTTGCATCTGCACTGCAGAAATAATGTAATTAGACAACATTTTAACTGCCATGTCTCAATGCTATGGAATCCTGGGGTTTGTACTTTGTTGTAGCACCAGAGCTCTCTGATAGGGAAAGCTAAATATCTCATAAAACTGCAAATCCCAGAATTCCATAACATTGAGCCGTGGTAGTTAAAGCAGCATCAAACTGCATTATTTCTGCAGTGCAGATTAGTTTAATCTTTCTCTCCCCCATCATCTGCCTCCATATTGTAGGCAGACAATCAAGTCCAGTGCAGCTAAGGCCACATGATTTTTTACCTTGCAGAATCTATTTTTTTAAAGAAAAATGAGAGGAAAAGGGATTTCAGATCTGTTTTTTAACATTATTTAACATTTAACATATTTCTAGCCTGCCTTTCATTCTTATTCCCAGGGTGGTTTACAAGGGGGAAAAAATAAAACACTTAAAATAATCACAACTCTTCTCAAGGCTCCTGGATGCTGATCTATTCCTGCTTTTTCTGGAAGTAGTCTCTGGGCCAGGGCTCTAAGGAGGTGATACCAAGATGCTTGAAGGTCAAGGCACAGAGATGTCAAATTTGTATGCTTAATTAATTGGTTTGTCTGACTTCTGAAAAACCACTAGCTACCATCTTAACAGGAATATTAATAACTTCAAAAGCACACATGGACCTTGATCCAACAAAGTGGATGCAAAGCCACTGGAGTTCTCTATGCAAAGAGGTAAATCCAACTGTTGGTGCCAACGAAAGTAAAGCCATTGAATCAGTGGAATTTGCATGCATGTTGGACTTACATACATGCTGAATCATTAGTCAGCAATTAGTTGAATGTGTTTATTCTACTCAAGTGGAGCTAAAAATTGGACTTGGGCTGTAGTATTGTTAACCATCAAGTTGCCCCCTTCCCTAAAATCAGTCCAGCTGGCTTTATCAAGAAGAACATTCACATTCCTCTGTTTGCAGATTAGATATTTATTCTATAATTACCCTGCTTCATTTCTGAAATTTAAAGGGAAGAGCTTAGATGATGTCTTCTCTTTGAAACCCTTCCATATTATGCCATCACAGATGGCAAAAGCTGAAGGACAGTAGTGACAACTGCCCAGCTGTTCTTTCTGAACCTCCTGGCTATTCACCTCTTTTGGAGGAGAGGACCATGTGCCATACAGTTTGCATACCATTTTCTTTGCATTACATTTTCCCCTGGTAAAATATGAGTAGGACCTTATTCCATTGCTTGAAGTAAGGTTCAATTGCCCAGTCAGCTTCTATGCATGGAATGCCATTTTATCTTTGCCTCGGGCAGCATGCCTTTGGCATGAATCTAGGTTTTTGTTTTTGAAGGGGCCTGTGAATCCATCCATCTATCCCTTTATTTATATCACACATTTCTTCCAGGCTGAAAGCTTACAATAAGTCAGATAATACAATAAAACACATGTAATTAAAAACATACAAAGTTAAGATTAAAGCAGCATTAAATAACAACAGAATTTAAACCAGTTAAATTCTTAGTTTAAAACAGATTAAAAACAGTGTAGCATAATAAAAGCCTTTTTTGTTTATTTAAAATAATTTTCTAAAAGTTTGCTGGAAAAGAAAGGTCTTAACCTTCAAAAGGAAATCAAAGAAGGAGTCATCCTAACTTCTGTATGGAGGGTGTTTCAAAGTGTGGGAACAACCACAGATAAGGTGTTTTCCTATGTTTCCTATGTATCTGTAAAGGAGGTGGGACAGAGAGAAGTGCCTCTGTGCAGATTGTAAAGTTTGGGCAGGTTCATAGGGGAAGATACAGAGCCTGTATAGATTGGTCACAAGGGCTGGCTTAGGGGTGGAGTCGAGGCGTGGTGACCACATGCTGGCTACCCTGACTCCACCCCCATGTCATTCTCACACCACCCACCCAAACAGACAGTGGGTGGCACCAGGGCACTCCCTTGGTGCAGTGTTGAGACATGCTGTGCCAAAGGAAAGCAGAAAAACTGCCACTGTGGCGGCAAGGGCAGCTTTTTGCGCCTCCAAAAAGGAGCGGCATTTGCCAGCTCTTTTTAGAGTGACAAACTGCTAGATCAAGGTTGTGGCATGTGGTTGCCACAGCCCCAATCCAGCACTCCAAGGGGCAGCACGGAACCACCCCTTAGGGGCTGTTTGTAGAGCCCCATAATCCTTCAAATAGCCCTGAGTTGTATAGGACTTTATAGGTCTAAACTAGCACTTTGAGTTGTGTAACAGAAACAGACTGGCAACAAGGTTTGAGAATTATGACAGGACATTATCACTGACAGCTAAGGCAGAGAGTCTCAGGATGGTGCTTGCTGTAGCTGCCACAAGGAGGATAACTGTTAATCACTTTGACTTTGAGATAGCATACCTCAATGCCACCTTAGAGGAGATTGTGTTCATGGAGCAAGCTCCTAGGTAGGAGTGTGAAGGCAGTGACAAGGTCTACAGGCTGAGAAAGGTATTGTATGGACTCAAGCAAAGTGCCAGATGCTGGAATTTGTGCATACATGAAGAACTAGTGAGGCTGAGTTATCGGTGCAGTGTGGTTGATGTGTGTGTGTACACGAAGGGTAGCATAATCCTGGTCATTTTTCTTGACAACTTGTGTGTTGCAGCCAGAAATCAAGAGGAGATCAGACTATGTAATGTGAGTTGGCACAAAGATTCAAGCTCAAGGACCTTGGACATCTGAAAAGCTACCTAGGGATAGAGGTAGAAAGGGACCAGAGTGGTGGTTTCTGATTACACCAGAAAAGAAAGATAGAGAAGTTGATAGAGAAGACTGGTTTAAGTGAAGCCAAGATTGTAAAGAGCCCAATGACGCCTGACTATCAGAACTTGGAATTAGAGGAGTTGTTTGAGAGGCCTGACATATCACTCAGTGATAGGGAGTCTGTTGTTTTTGGCAGACAACATCAGGCCAGACATCAGCTTTGCAGTTGGGATACTGAGCAGGAGAGCTGCAAAACCCAGGCAGGTGGACTGAATTGCAGTGAAGCACATTTTGTGGTACTTGAAAGGCACAAAAGACAGATGCTTGTTGATAACAGGAGGGATGTCAGAGCTGGAAAATTTTGCAGACAGTTCCTTCATATCTGAGACAGTTGATAAGAAGTTGGTGACTAAATGATCATCAGTTATGCTGATAGCCCTGTCATCTGGAGGTCCAGAAAGCAAAACTGCACAGTACTTAGTACAACAGAGGCAGAGTTTGCTGTGTTGTCGGAGACTACAAATGAAATACAGTGGGCTAGGCAATTGTTGAAAGTCTTAGGAGAGAACTGTGGTACAGCAACTGTAGTAAATGAGGACTCACAGGCATTGATTGGCATGGCAGAGTCAGAAAATCTGAAATATAGGACCAAGCACATTGCAGTGAAGTACCAGAATGTGAGAGAGCATGTGAAAAATGGGATGCTGAAAGTGAAGTATGTTGGTACAGAGGACAACATAGTAGACATTTTCACAAAGCCTCTACCTGTAAAATGCCACAAGAGATCGGGTAGCAGGCTGGGTATCAGTGGATGAGATCTAAAATTACACATGGGACAAAAGAAAGGACACATGGAACACATTGCATGTGATTTTGGAGGGGATTGTCAAGACCATGTTACACCCTAGTCTGGAAAATGACATGGATGTGGCCACTGAAAGGAACTGGAGCAATGGTAGCAGGGTTACTACAGTTCAAGTGGCAGGTGCATGAGTCAGCATTTTGAAAGCTGTGCATGCACCTGCCACTTGAACTGTAGTAATGCAACATGCACAGAGAAGCCTCCCTGACACGTCGGGAGGGGCTCACTGTTGCATCAGCCTCTAAGGGGCTCGACGCATCGATTGGTTGAGTGGCCCGGAAGTCCCGCCTTTCCAGGCTGCTCAACCAATCAAAGTGTGAGCAGATGGGAGAATATCGCGAGACTTGCAGTCTCGCGAGAATTAGAACGGGATTTGGTAAGGATATATAAGACTGGCTGCCTCGTGGTTGGCAGCCATTTTTGAGGTAACAAGCGAGCAGGGAGCTCGCTTCTCCACTGTCTCTCTGGAGTGCCTTCGGCCTAGTTTGGGTTACAGGCCTCTGAGTACGGTGGAGCTTTGGTGGAGGGTGCGACCGCGAGGGAGGCCGCCGCCGCAATTTTGGACCATTTGTGGCTTTGACACCGGTTCTCCCCGCGGGCGGCTCGCCATTGGCGAGACCGGGGTTGCGGCCTTGAGTGGGCCCTAAATTTTACGGCCGTGGACGGCTGCTTCATGGGCGAGCGCGCAGCTCATCTCCAGTGCGCCCTAACTAGAGGCCTTAATAACGGCCTATTGGTCGAGGCTTCAAGGCATCAAGGACAGCTCCTCGGCTCAGTGGCCTCATTCCCCCCACTCCCGAGCCTTCGGTGTGCGGCGGGTGTTGCATCTCCCGGCCTTGACCCGGGGCAGACCGCTTGCGGAGCCTTGGTGGTTGGCAGGGAAGCACAAGGGGCAGCTTGGAGCAGACAGACGACTTGGACCTTAGAAGCACCTACAGCAACCGCAAGTTAAAAAAAATTTTTTTTTGAATACATATTATACACATGCAAGGCCTATTTGGGGCCTGAAAAAGTTGTGGCCTATTTGGGGCCCCCCTTTTTATGTCAGGCCTAATTTGGGGCCTAGTTTGGTTGGCCTATTTGGGGCCTAATTTGAGCGGGCCTATTTGGGGCCTTAGAAGTGTCAGTGGCATATTTGGGGCCTATT
>CM034708.1:91092600-91112698 GCA_020142125.1 Phrynosoma platyrhinos | reverse complement strand
GCAGGCACGCATGCGCCAAGAATATATTTTATAGATGTATACAAATACGGAATTTATTGTTATTTGATATTATATGTTATGACCCTGTACAAATAAAGTTGTGGCCAAAAGCGTTATACCCAAAAATAATGTGTTCGAGTCCTTTGTGCCAATGCAATAGGTGAGACCAGCCAGGTATGCATCATGGGAGGCCTGATGCAACAGGCACTGGGGATGAAACCAGCCAAGTTTCATTAGTGAATGGCTGTCACATGTCCTTAAGAAGATCACCTATATATGGGAGAGAGTCAGAATCTCTGTTGGTTAGTTGTGGTTGGCGGTTGGCGAAGCACTTTGTTAGTATGTATAGCTGTGAGTATTCAAGATGGATGTCTGCTACTCTATGTATCTTTGTAAATATTTGCAACAAAGATTAAAGCCCTCATTGAGTGAAGTCTCGCTGTCTAGTGATTCATTTCTCTAAGCTGAAAACAACAGCCTGTGTGTGGGAGGATTTTTCTTATGCTGTCTTGTTAGCATATGTACATTTTTACAAAATTTTGGACACATGTGGAGTTCCGTCTATGACCCCAATCTGACCTCTGAGGGATGTCAGCCATAATCCCCTAGATGACAGGTCATGTAGGCACTGAGAGACCTGCCCAAGACCACTGGAAAATTCCCTAACAGACAGGTTTGAGAGTTGCCAAAAGGGAAAAACCATTGTAATGGAAAGGGCATCTAATGGTGTTTATTTGTCTTGAGTCTCACACTTAATGGGGCAGTGATCATATTTGACTGCACCCTTTTCTCTAGCCTCCCTTTCTTGATAGTTTTGAAACCAAATGCGTTGTTTAGACTATGCTCACACCTAGGTTACCAAAGCTAAACCCATCAACACCTTTGTTCAACAGCCATTAGGCTTATAGCTAGAAGGCAGAAATTCCCTATAAAAACCCTTGGATTTCTAGGCTCATGTGCTATCTTGAGAGTGCATGCAGACTCCACATAGGTCTGTACTCTGATTTAGCTCCTGCAGCCATCCCTTCCCCTCATTTTGGCGGCTGTGTTACATCACCATCCTCATCAACCTTTGCAGCCAAGCCTGGAGAAGCCTTCGGAAGTAAGTATATCCCCTCAGCCTAGTTCGTCTCAAGTTATCCCCGCTTTCCCCCATCTTTCCTTCTAGTGTGTGTGTGTGTGCCATATATGGATGTGTGCAGTTTGTTTCTGTTTGTCAAATAATAAATATTTAGACTTTAATTGGATAAGTCCATCTCAGCATCTTCCCTTGAGAGATCTATTAGTCCAATGGTATACATAACGGTACATGGTTCCGAGAGGCTTTGTTGGGACCTCACTCTCACATATTTGAGCTAATTATAAATTCCCCTATGTAGATCTGATCCTAACAGTCTGAAGCAAGATTGTTCACAGAAGACCATCTTTTGGGTGTTCTTGCCTACATGCATCAACTCTGTGTGTGTGTATGCTAGATTCTGCCAGTTTTCATACCCCAACAACCATGACCAGATTTGATATCTCAGAGAATGTGTGCACCTGGCCCACAAGCCTTAAATGTACAAATGCACCCTGGGCCACTGCACAAACCTGAGCAACTAGGCTCAGAGCTTAATCCAAGAGTACACCAAAGCAGCAAGCCTGTGTCTTCAGGGAGAGTGTAACCCCCATCTAACACAAGCAGAATCCCTACTCCCTGGTCTCTCTTATAACTGACCAGGAACATCTCCATAATGTTGGATTTAGCTTCAATTTATTTGCCTTCATCCAGTCCATTATAGCTGTTGACCACAGAAACTGCTTCCTTGGAATTAGGAGGAAATTCTGTTGACCACAGAAACTGCTTCCTTGGAATTAGGAGGAAAGAACTAATAGAACTGGGTATTATCAGTGTACTGGAGACACCTGACCCCAAAACTCTAGACAACTTCTCCCAGCAATTCCAGGTATATATTAAATAGGTTGGTGGGGGGAGGGAGGAGAAACAGAGTCCTGTGTTCCAGGAGTCAGAGTCCCCAAGCACCACCTTTTCAGATTTCCCCTCCATGAAGGAAAAGAGTTAATTTAAAACAGTACCTCCAAGTCCCATCCTATTAAGGCAGCCCAAAAGGATCCCATGGTCAATAGTATTGAAAGCAGAACCAGCAGGGACACACTCCCCCATCTAGTTCCTGGCATAGGCCATCCACCAAGATTATCAAAGCTGTCTCCATCTTTTAATTAGCCTGAAGCCAGGTTGAAATGGATTCAGGATCCGGCATGGTGTAGTGATCTGAGTATTGGACTACAACTCTGAAGACCAGGGTTTGATTCCTACTTGGTTATAATATCCATTAGGTGATCTTGTTGAAGACACATGCTCTCAGCCTTAGAGAAAAGCAATGGCAAATCTCCTCTGTGGCAGATCTTCTCTGGGCAAGTCTCCTTAGGGTTGCCATAAGTCAAAATGACTTGAAGACACACAACAACAACAACAACAACAACAACCTCTTGAGAAACTTGCTGGCAGGGCACAACACACTGCAGAAACTTACCCCAAAATGGTGTATTGAAAACTGGCTTATAATTACCCAATAGAGTGGGACAGACTTTTTTTAAACAAGGGACTTGTAATTGTCTCTGTGAAACAGATTAGGATCATACCTTCCTAGAGAAAGGCATTTAATACTCCCCTGACCTATTTAGACTGTCTTTTTCTGGCCCATCTGATAAGCCAAGAAGGACAAAGATAGAATACATGTGGTGGCTCTCACTTCTCCAAAGATCCTGCCCATATCCTCAGGCTGCACAAGTTGAACACTATCCATTAATGTTGAACAAACAGGGACCAAGGTGCAAAGTGCTGCAAAGTGCTTAGCGAACAGTTCACCTTGGGCCATCAAGCACTTTAGATTCTGCTCTTATAGTTCATGATGTAAAAGGTTGACTTGAAACAGCTCCTTTGGATAGCTCTTTTTACAGTGCAGTGGTGGCAATGAAAAAAAATAGACTTTTCTGATGCCTGCATTGCCATGGAGTAGTAGTCTCTCAAGAAGGTTCTAGCCAGTGTTTGATAAGATTCTCTCTGGTTTTCTGCCAATGCCACTCTGGTCATTATCTTACTTGTTTCATTGTTGCCAGCCCCCTAGAGAACCTGAGGGCTATTTAGCTCTATTCTGTGAGAGGGGATGTTCAGGAGTGACTATTTCCACTGCCCTAGTCATTTCCCCAAGGCTACAACAGAATTACCTGCTGTAAAAAGAGGAATCTCCCCAAGAGCCAAAAAGAACCCACTTAGATGTATTAGCCTCCTGGGGTGGACCATCTTAATCTCTAGACAAGGCTAGGGAGTGTGACACAAAACACCAATTCACACATATGCAGTGTTCTAAGCAAGAAAATAGAATGCATTAGTCCTCCGGCTGAATTGATTTCCTCCTACTTTGTGCTGGTTGTGGAACATTTTGCTTTGAGCTGCTGTATACTGATCAAATACCTTGCCATCAAATGTAAAGGCTCACAATGTGCTGATACAGCTGTTCATGTGGTAATAATAAAATCAATATCCATTTATGTGCTCTAAATATATGACAGACCAAGTCAATTGGAACGATTAGCACACCACTACTTGCAAGAACCAAGACCTGACAATTAATTTTTAGAAGGCTACAGTAGATATTACTAGAAAAACAACAGCAAACCCTTTGTGTGGCATTAATGGTTTTAATTTCCTTTAAAATCAGGTCTTTTTTATGATGAGAAAAGGAGTGTCCATATATTATCTATTTAACTTGTGACCATTTGGAAAGCTGGTGGCTGTGTTCCAGTGCTACAACAGGTTTTCAGAAACCAAGCCTTGCATAATGGATGAGAGTAGCTGTCGTGAAACTGGACATTCAGGCAAACAGATCTCACCTTAGGAAGCCTAAATATAGAAATAATAAAAACAGCAGCAACAAATGCTATAGAAAAATCATGTTTCATTTATATCTGCTTTATGAGGCACATTTTGTTTGCAGACTGCAGTGGTGGCAGCTGGATCACTTGTCAGTGGTGAATCTACTCTGTGTGTAATCTGACCATTCAAGGGCCTACCTTGGATAAATCCTTTGGCATCTAGACTGAAACCTGATGAGGATTCATTTCCCACTGATTCAGAAGGATCTATAATTGTAGGGTGGCTAGGTTTTGCAGGGTAATTCCAAAAATTCATATTAGAGTCATGCCTTTCCTAGACTGATCAAAAGGGCCTAAAAATGTGTGTTATGGTAAGCTTTTCAGATCTTCATATTTTGAACCGTTGCTCTATATCTGTATGTAATGATGAAAATCCTTGCATTGTTTGTCCTGCTAGGGAAAATGAGAAACTGCACATACAGGCATACACAGACACAGACACATCTTGTGAATGAACAAAAACAAAAACTGTGATTACTATTGCCTCATTGCATGGACTGTTGAAACACAGTAGCAGTGGGTGATTGCTAGTATCTTTTTCATTACCAGTCTATCCTTTTGTGGACATTGTATACATGGATCTGTGTGTGCCTGTGTATTCTTAAAGGACATTCAGACTACTCAACAAGCTGTCTAAATATGTAAAGAACAACCTGTCTCAACCAAATTCTCAACAACTGCAACATTGTCACCTCCTTCCCACATCCCTTCATTGATCCAGTGACTGTCAGGGATTCCTCAACACAGTACATGCACTGGGACCCCAGAGCCAACAATAGAGGTGGTATGCCCAGGATATGTGGGCTTCCTCCTTATCCTGCTTTCAAAGCTGCCTTAGAGGGGAAGAACTATCTTTAATTTAACATTTTAAGCATTGTTGATTCCCATGTATCTATATCTATATCTATATCTTGATATATAAGCTGTTCACAGGAATAGGGTTTGACTAAATGCACTTTTGGATACTTTCCAACACTGTGATTCTCAGTTTACTGAACAGAAAAGCAAAATCTTTTTCTCTATATTTAAAAAATGTATCAATGGAAATATCATTGGGCACATGTCCCCTCCCACAAATTAACACAGATTTATATATGTTTTTAAAATGCACTCAGTGTTTGGGGTTATTGTTGTTGTTGTTTATTTGTTCTCAAAATGTATGCATATCATCCAGTATATATGTATTTATGTATGAATGTATTATTATTATTATTATTATTATTATTATTATTATTATTATTGAGTGCATGGCAAACCCAGAAAGAGACACATTTCCAAATGGAAATTTCATTCATTTCTGTGTATAGTCAGGCAGGTGTGAAATTGAATAAAATTCATTGAATAAAACTTGATGGAGCAGATTTCCTTGCCTTTGATGGGGTGCTCTGTGCAAGATAAGAATAGTGCCAATGGGGTAAGGAAGGGAGTAAATATCCAACCTACGCACCCTCTGTACTTGGCCTTGATTTAGTCAGTTATGTATTTATACTCAAAAGTCAAAGCCATTTATTGGAATACCAATTTCCTTTGCATTCTTGACTCTTTGAGGATTTTGTTTTGTTTTATTTTTCTCTTTCTCATGACTGGGTGATAAAACTAAAGGGTGCTTTGGAATAAGTCAAACAAAATGTAAGAACCTCTCTGCTTTAGCTGCCATTCCAGATTGGAGAGTGCTGATTCTTCAGTGATTGGGCTGCAGCAGCATGGGCAATAGTGTCAAAATCAGCTCCCATAATAAGCTGAAAATCTCCTGCAATTCAGCACTTTGCCAACAAGCATTCAGTCTGAAGAGCTGGCTCCTGACTTGAAAAGGTTTGCTGCACATCAGCAGTTCCTTCAGAGAAATCCTGCTTGCTCCAGCACTTGTAGCCTGCTACTTTCTAGAAGAAATCATATGAGAGTCATTATGTGCAAACCACCCTTGCTTGCCAATATTTCTTCTGAATGTCAGTTGAGAGTGCTAGTGGAAAGTTAACATGCTGGTGAGGAATTGTAGCCTGAAACCACATTTCAATGACAGTGTTTTCAGACAGCACACAATTCCATTCACGAGGGCCCCCAAACTGGGAAGCCACCGTACATAATTCCTAAAAGAAGAGCTGCCAGCCACAAGCCTGCCTAAAAGACTTTCCTGAAAGCCTTGATAGTTAATAACAAATGTGTTATAGTTGATTGTATTTAGCTAAGACTGGTGGGAAAGGACTTTGCCATGCTCAAGGATAATGTCCAGTTCATGAAGAAATTGCAATGCAACTTTGGTGTTGACACATTGTTTACACACACACACAATTTTTAGTGAGGGTCAGCAAGGTCAAGATTGAAGGGCAAGTCTGCACTACAACAGTGTTTCTCACTGTAAAACCATCCTTTTTCCCATGGGAATGAATGACAGCCACTTACTGTTATATGCTTCCAGTAAAGAAACTATTGGTACAATATTGTTTCTGGGAGAAAGGATTCATATTCTTGAGTGATTCACAAATGCTCCTCTCCCCAACTAAGTATTGAAGTAGTCCTTGTTTGGATCTTCCCAAAAAATAATAAATAATGCAAGATGCATTTTGTCCCTAATTTTAGTAAGTAAATGTGTGGAGGCAATCTTGCTGTGTGCTAGTTAGTTGCAAGATTTTTTTTTAAATGTCCTCATGATGACTACAATGGGTAGGCAGGTTTACTTTGAACATGTTCTGCAGTGCATTTTAGGTGTCAAAAGATTATTAAAACATATTATATTATAAACATATTTCTTGTGTGTCAGAAAAAAAAAACTGATGAGAAGCATCCTGAACTGATGAGAACCTGAACAGTTCAAGACTTATTTGTGAAAAATACACAAGTTTGTGCTAAAAACATATTTTTCCACAGAAAAAAAAATAATATGTCAGAAAACATTATTTGCTGAATAGAAAATGTTTCCCGTAGAAGGACAAACCATGTGCAAAGTATGCACAGAATTCCTAAACGTGAATAGTCTTTGAATACTGCACAGTTTTCAACAACTTTTGCATAGTGGGGGAAAAGTTGCTTTCCCAGAAAATGGAATTATCAAAGAATTTCATTCCTAACTCTGTACACAATGTGGTTTGTATTCAAGGCAAATAAATGTAGAACCGGTCAAAGAAATCAATTTCTTATTCCACATATTTTACAATAGAGCTAATAGGCAGAATCCAAGGTTGTGCTATCTTTGCTTAAAAGATCATCAAATTTAAATATCTTTGTTTGTGATCTCTGATCACAGCCAAGATCCACCAACTGAATACAGCATGTCTCAGTTAGGGAGACATATGATACAAATTTTTGTTCAGATAAAAACCAAGCTCTCCTTTCCCACAAAAGTCCATTTTTGGTTTTCCCCAATAGTTAATTTTAGCAACTAATTTAGAAGAAAAAGGGACTTTTAATTCTTGCTGCTAAGAGACAGATGGGAGTCTGAAATACTTGCTGATCTACTGAAAATTGTCCAGACAGTTACCAACAGATACTGAACTACCTTCTGCCCAGCCCTACTTTACTGCAGAGTTTAAGTGGGCCAGTTGAGCCCTCATAGAACCACCGGTATTAACTGGGTTGGTTTGGTGGTGGTTCTGTATTTCCAGTGTGGCAATTACATCCATAGCATATTCATAGCAGCTCACATTTCTCCATTCAGCAGAGTCAGGATAAATCTCTTTCTAGATTATACAGTTTCTACTGATTGGTAGATTCCATATTCTCATGTTAAAGAAAAGTCTTGCATATACACAGGAGCATGTCAAAGGGAAATAGTCCCTTTGATATGCAATGACAATACATTGCATTTTTTAGGACTTTACACTGTTTACTGTCACTGCTATGCAATAGCTTTTAAGGCAGGTGTGGAAAATCTTTGTCCCTTTAGTTGTTTCAGACTACATATGCCACAATCCATTACCATTGGCCATGTTGGTTGGGGCTGATGTGATCTGTAGGACAAAAAATGTGTAAGAATAACTCTTTCCCATCCTTGTTTTAAGGTAAGTCACCATTAGGGGGGTTCCTATGGCATGGTTCAAATTACGAGATCTAACATTCTTTCTGAAAACAAGCTGGTGTGGTTCTAATTAGCATGGGGATGAAAGACAAATCCAGACCATTGTGAAACACTTCCTTTGACTCCATTACAAATAATTATATATAATAATACAAATATAATATATAATAACATAAATATCCAGTGTGAGTTGGTTCCAGCCCCCCCACCCCACCCCCGTGGATACCAAAATCCACAGATGCTCAAGTCCCATAATATACAAGGGCATAGTGCAATGGTGTCCCTTATATAAAATGGCAAAATCAAGCTTCACTTTTTGTATTTTTTTTGTTGTTGACTATTTTCAAACTGTGGATGGTTGAATCTGTGGATGCAAAATCTGTGGATATGGAGGGCTAACTGTGGGCCTCTACCGACAGTGCTTTGTGCCATCTTGGAGTCAGGGAAAGGGAGGGGCAGCCAGTCACTGGCCACCCCAAACCTTTCCTGAGGACATCATCGGAGTGCCCGCTGTTGCATACAGTGAGCGCTCTGATGATGTCCTTCCGTTGCAGTGTCTGGACACACTGTGATGGAAGAGATGAGGAAGAGGTGCGCACCACCTCTTCCAGCACCCTTTCTGCACCTTGAGGAATGAGTGCTATTTTAATACTCCTTCCTGGGCCAGCAGAAGAGTGGATTGAGGCTGAGGCATGGGGCAGCCTCGGCCCCAATCCACTGCTTCTCAGGGCGGACCATGGTCACCCATCTGTATCCCCCCTGTATTTCAAATAAGATATGATGATCAGTCACATTCACTGATAGAGACCTCCTGTAGTGTTGTTTTTTTTTCAGAAGCAAGATTAAAACCAGGTGTTTTCTGATTTAAAGATCCTTCTCATAACCACTACATTCTAGAAATCAAATTTTATATTTTATTAAGGCTTTTATATCAACCAAAGCAAATGAAAAGCAAATGAGTATCCTTAGGTAATAAATTCATCTTTCTTGTCCTGCACTCTAGTATGTCTCCATGCCAGATGAAGCCATGGGGGAAAATACAGTGGTTTTTTTTTCCCTCCTGTTTTTTTGTTGGGAAAAGTGGATTTAAAAAATACTGGAAAAAGTAGCTTTTATGTATTGAGAGTTACTTTATTGTTTCATGAAAATAAAATAATATATACTTTTGTTTGGCATAAAATTATCAGGTTTTCTATATTAAAAGTACAGTTTATTCAGACAATTTACAAACTGAATTTTCTTTGTGGTTTTGTTATATACAAGATCCTGAAGTGTAAGGAACATATTTAGTTTTATCACTTTGTTAACATCAGGCAAAATAAAAATAAATAAATTTAATTTTAAAAATTAAATATGAGCAGAAATAATCTAGTTCTTTTCTTTAGTTCTCCAGAATGTCAAGGAAGGATAAAGCACTCATATAAATAAAGGATAAAAAGACCTAAGGAAAGGAAATCAAGACCAGAAATTGTAATGCTTTGACACTGTATATAGTCTTACATAAAAGTCTGTCTGCTACATAGTTTTTAGAAATATTTTAGAGGGAGTATTTTTGGGAAGTAGAAGTATTTTTGGGAGGAGACAGTGATGTAGTAGTTTAAGCATTGGGCTATAACTCTGAAGAACAGGTTTTGAATCCCTCCTTGGTTATGAAAACCTACTGGATGATTTGGGCAAGTCACACTCTCTCAGCCTCAGAAGAAGGCAAAATGAACACTCTTCAGAACAACTCTTGTAAAGAAAACCCTATGGAAATAACAAGTACCTTTCTATTCCACTTATCAGTGCACTTAAGCACTACCTAAGCAGTTTACAATGTGTAAGCTAATTGCCCCCAACAAGCTGGGTACTCATTTTAGCAACCTACAGAAGGATACCAGGATGAGTGGACCTTAGTGTCTCTTGGATTGAACTCACAACCTTGTGGCTGTGAATGACTGCAGTACTGGCATTTAACTACTGCACTGCCAGGGCTCCATAATAGTTTTTTTTTTGTTGTTGCTGTGTGTCTTCAAGTCTTTTCTGACTTATGGCAACCAATGGGACTTTCCTGGCAAGATTTGTCCAGATGAGGTTTGCCTTTCCCTTCCTGAGAAGTGTGACTTGCCCAAGATCACCCAGTGGGTTTCATGGCCTAGCTGGGAATTGAACCCTGCTCTCTAGAGTCATAGGGCTGACGCAGACCAGCCAAAGGGCTGGCCTGGGGGTGGAGCTGGGTTGGTGCAGCCACATGCCAGCTGCCCCAATTCCACCCTAATGCTGTCCTGATGTCACGCACCTGTCTGCATGGCGTGCAGCATCAGGACACCCTCCTAGTGTAGCATGTACACACGCTGCACCAAAAGGGCACAGAGGAGCCATGCCTCCAGCTCTAAGGGTGGCCTTTTTCCACCCCAGAAAGGAGCGGCATTTGCCACTATTTTTGGTGCAGCAAAAAAGAGGATTGGGGCTGCAGCCTGTGATTGCCACGGCCCCAATCCACTGCTCTCAGGGGGTGGCCAAGTGCCACCCCCTATGGGCCACCTATATAGGCCATAGTCCATCACTTAAACCAGCAAGTCCAATCTGTTCCAGCAGTTTTTAGAAATTGATTGCAACGGGCTTCTGACAGAGCACTGATTGATTGATTGATTGATTGGTTTGATATCTTGTCTTACAGTACGGGGCACCTTTTGTTTTGCAATGAATTTCTTTGATATTGTAAACCAATGGACAGTTTAATTGCATTTTAATAATTCAATAATAATATATTGAGCAAGAGTTTTTTTTAATCATGATAAGACTGAATGTCTGCCCTGTTTCTTAAACCACAAGGAAAGCGAGGAGGAGATTCTGCCTCTAGCAGTGCTCAGCTGTTGAATAGGGGGAAGGGGCAGAAGTATATGACTACCATGGGCTCTAATACAAGAGGTTGTGCAGCCATACCTCGTGTCTGGTAATCTCATTCTTCTCCAGTGACTAGCTTCTAGCTCCATTTAAATATCACCCTCATTATGCAGTGTCATTGTGGTAATTATATTTTGTACTCTGTTTTACACAAAAGCACACTGTTCTTGTTGTTTTCCTGTGTCCTTGATGAGGCTTCAGATGATGAAAGAGCTATGGAGAAAACAACACTCCCCTAATCCACACTGTTTTAGTCTTCTAATTGCTATGATATAATTATGTCACAGAAACATCGTTAAATCAATAGTCAGGATCAAATGTTACTTTCTACAATGGTACTATTAGCTGATCATTATTCATTTTTATATCAATGGAAATGCACTTGGCTTTGTGGAAACAACAATCTTGTTAAGACACCTGCACTGCTCCCCTACACACATTTCTTTTATTCTTCTATTATTATTGAACAGGAAATTGCAATAATTTCCCACTTGCTCTGGTTCTCTGGTAAACTCAAAAATACATGCATGCATGCATACAAATTTAGGAGCTAATGGGGAATTAACGGTGGTGGTGGGGGGGAACCTGAGCACTACATGGCTCATATACAGACTCTTTCAACATGTTCACAACATTCTAGTTCTGGGTAAAACAGCAGGATCAGTTTTGGTTAAGTTTTTGTAATTAAGCTGTAGAAGAGAGCCAACATGGTGTAGTGGTTTGAGTATTGGACTAGGGCCCTGGGCTTCAAATCACCTCTAGGCTATGGAAATCCACTGGGTGACCTTGGGCAAGTCATACTCTTTCAGTCTCAGATGAAAGCAAGGGCAAACCCCTTCTAAAGAAATATTGCCTAGAAAACCCTGTGATAGTTTTAACTTACAGTCACCATAAGTAAGAAACAACTTGAAGGCACAGACCAAGAGCAAAAATTTGGTAAGACATGATATTTTAAAAGACTTTTTTTTTAAAAAAATAAAAAATATTAATTTTTAAAATTATAAATTTTAAAATTTATTATTTAAAAAAACAAAAACCTGGGGCCTTTCCTTTCTCTTCCCACTGAGCCTTGCTCCACTCACACCATCCATTCAGTGTTTTAAAGGGATACAGGTGAACACCACAGCCCATTTCTGCCAAAAGGCAGGTGCTTAGGGAGCAGTAGTCACCCCCACTTAGGGTGTTACTTGGTGCACAGCTCAACATCCACACCCCCTAGTGATACCTTGGGATAAGTTAACCTAGTGATACCTTGGGATAAGTTAACCTAGGGTGTCCTTCAGAAAGAGTTTTGACAGTTAGCTGCTGGGGATGTTGTAGCTGGAGGTCCTGCACTGGAGGTTGGAGTGGATAGCCCATAGGGCATCTTCCAACTCCATGATCCAACAGTCAAAACATACACAGTCTGTTTATGAAGTGACCATCAGCAATGCCATATAAATGAATGCTATCAAAAGCTCTACAAATACTATAAATAAATAAATATCAATGCAACAACTCAAATATCATGAATGAATTGTACAAGTCTACAGAAAGCGGTTTTGCTCTTCAGTCATCCTCATCAAGGTCAATGAATCTTCAGAGAAACAGTTTTGATTGCTGAGTACCAATGATGTGGACAGGGCCTCGGCAGAAGGCTAATTGAGCTGTCTCTGAGGCAGGGAAGAGGAGGGGCAGCCACATGCTCGGTGCCCCTTCCTCCTCCCGAAGTTGCCCTCGGAGCCACTGGTCCTCCGCAAGGCTGGCGCTCTGAAGGCAACCTCCCGCTACAGCATCCGCACACGGTGCGGTGGATAAGTCAGAGAAAGTGTGCCTCACGCTTTTGGGGCACACTTTCGCTGACTTCTGAAAGGAGCGCTGATTTAGCGCTCCTTTCAGGGGCGCCAATGGTGCGCCGCGGTGAGGATGCCTTGGTCCTGCGGTGCACCGTCCCGCGGCGTCCCAGAGCCTCTCGTCTGCTTCCCCCTGACAAGCTGCTGGAGCAATTAAAAGGGGCTATGCAGATGGGCAAAAAGAGGTGTTTTGAGGGTGACTTATAGTTGTAGCCTTTAGACAACACACACCTAAAAGACTCCAGGAAAGTGCCCTCTAGCCGTTGTATGTTGAGAAAAGCCACTCCAAAAAGGAGCCCCTTTTTTCCACTCCTTCAATGAAGATGTGCACCTTTGCATGTATGTATGTATGCAGTGACACTGATGCACCAGAAAATGGCTGTATAAATGCACTGTCACACATGCGGCAGAAATTGACTCAGTGATCCAAACCATGTGCCCTACAATGCAAGCTTTAATTTAAAGCATCCTATGCTTCTTGGTGTGGATGTACTGGTGCAGGTGTGCTTGAATATTAGAACCCTAATTCTAATTGTAACCCTATGCATGCACCCTAGCAACTGTCCTCTGTTATGACAATAAATTCATTCTGTTGGATGTACACTTACTGTCAGCATGCATAGCAGTTTGCATGAAAGAGGCTTTTGTGATCTCTTCTGTGCAGGTGTACAGCTGTGCATAAGACCTGAACACCACTTCCTGGCATACTCCTGGAGTAATGTTTGTGCATGTGTCCTTTGCATGATCACCAGCTACATGTATCAAATCTGTCCACACAAACCTCCCTTGCATGTACCTCTCCCCTCCCTCATAATCTATGTGGGACATGTTTTATGGAGGATGATGGAGTGTCTTTTCAATTGACAAACCCTTTCCTTCACCCCACGGGTGGCACAATCAGACTGTGGCACCTGTCTACTGCACCCACTCCTTGGGGGGAATTGGAGGTCAGAGAATTTTTGCATGATATGTGGGTATATGACAGATCCTGTGCAGGTGCACAGGGATGCCAAACTTTAGGCACCTTTGCACAGAGAGAGTGACAGACTATATACTAGCCTATGACAGGTCCTGTGCAGGTGCACAGGGATGTTTTCCTGCACAGGTGTGCAGGTGTGGAGAGATGGTCCTGCGCATGTGCACATGCTTTTGAGGGGGAAAAAATTAAACCAACCGCTGCCAGCCCACGCGGTTGCTCTGTCTCCCTTTGTGGAGTCCTTGGGGCTGGCAATGCGGTTGCTGGGGCTTCAATACAGCCTTGGAAAATTAGCTTCAAATACAAAATATCATTAATGAATCTCTCAGGGAGAGAAGTTTCCCATCTTGTTTAAAAGAAGCAGTGGTATGACCACTTTGTAAAAAGCCCCTTCCCCCGGATCTCTGGAATTAAACAACTATAGACTGGTATCAAAACTCCCTTTTCCAGGCAAGGTGATTGACAGGACAGTTGCCTTCCAGCTCCAGGCAGTCTTGGATTGTACAAATTATCTGGACCCATTTCAAACTGACATCAGAGCAGAATATGGAGTTGAGACTGCAATGGTCACCTTAATAGGTGATCTTTGCCTAAGCATTGATGAGACAGTGTATCCCTGTTGGTGCTTTTGGACCTCTCAGCAGCGTTCAATATCATCAACCTTGGTATCCTTCTGGAACACATGGGGGATTTGGAATCGGAGGAATTTGTTCCAGTCCTATCTCTCAGGCAGGTTCCAGATGGTGGTGCTTGAGGATATCTGCTCCTCAAAAAAGGAACTGTTATGTGGTATACAGCAAGATGCCATTCTATCCCCAATGCTATTCAACATCTACATGAAACTGCTGGGAGAGATAATCCAGAGGCATGGGGCGGGGTGCTACCTGTATGCTGATGATACCCAAATATATTTCTCTATGCATTCAAAAACAGCTTCAGATAAGAATAGTATGGGGGGAAGCAGATGGGTGGCCCTGGGCCACCCCGGGAAGCTGCACCATGGGGTCAAGGTATCCCCACACCTCAGCCCCATGGTGCAGTTTTGCCACCCCTGGAAAGAGCGCTAAATTAGCACTTCTTTCATAAGTTGCTGAAAGTGTGCCACAAAAGCTGGCGGCACACATTCAGCGACTCTTCCACTGGAGCGTGTATGGACGCTACAGCGGGAGGTTCTCCTCAGAGCACCGGCTGTGTGGACGGCCGGCTGCTCTGAGGACGACCTGGGGAAGGGGTTGGGGTGCCCACCGTGCAGCTGCCCCTCCCCTTCCCTGCCCCCAAAACAGCTCTTTAAGCCGTCTGCTTCCCCCAATGTTTCCTCTGAATGAATGCCTGGAGGAGGTAATAAGCTGGATGGGGGGGTGGGGATTAAGCTGAATCCAGACAAGACAGAGGTGCTTACTGTCAAAGGTCCTAATTTGGGTTTGGAGATGTGTCAACCAGACCTGGATGGGGTTACACTCCCCCTGAAAAACTGTGTTTGCAGCTTGGGAGTGCTTCTGGATCCATCCAAATAACAGCTCAGATAGATGTAATGGCCAGGAGTGCATATTATCAGCTTCGACTGTTCCTCCAGCTGTACCCCTACATAGAGCTGGAGTTAATGCACAAGCTGGTAATATTGCTGGAATTCTGCAATGTGCTATACATTTGGCTATCTCTGTACCAAGTTCAGAATTTTCAGTTAGTTCAAAACACTGCAGCCAGATTGATTACTGGGAAATCCTGGAGTGAGCACATTGCACCAATATTAAATCACTTCACTAGCTGTCCGTTAGTTTCTGGAAAAGATACAAAGTGTTGGTTATTACCTTTTAAACTCTACATGGTTTGGGTCCAGGTTACCTTTAGGATCACCTCCTCCCATATAATTTGCTCCATACACTCGGGTCCACTGGTGGACATTTACTCCAGTCAGTCAGGACTAGCTTGGCAATTGTCAGCCAGAGGACTGCCCCTAGACTGTGGAAGGACCTGCTGAAAGAGATTCAACAGCTGAATAGGAATTGTATTTTTTTCTGAGACATTGAGCCTTCTCTGTAAGAGAGCTCTGGTGCCACAATAAACTACAGTTACCATATGATTCCCTAGCACTGAGCCAGGGCAGTTAAAGTGGACTCAGGTTGCATTATTTCTGGGCCTTTACAAACTGCCAGAAATAATGTAGTTTGAGGCCACTTTAACTGTCCTGGTTCAGTGCTAGGGAATCATGGGAATTGTATTTTTCCGGAACATTGAGCCATCTTTGTCACAGAGCTCTGGTGCCACAACAAACTACAGTTCCCATGATTCCTTAGCACTGAGCCAGGACAGTTAAATTGGCCTCAAGCTGCATTATTTCTGGCAGTGTGTAAAGGCCCTGTAAAGGCCCTGAATTTAAAAGAGCATTGAAGACCAGTCTTTTCCAGCAGCCTTATCCAGATGCCTCAAAAGCTTGCGACACACTTTTGCTGACTTTTCTGCTGCAGTGTGTCTGGACGCTGCGGCGGGAGGTTGTCCTCGGAGTGCCAGCCGTGCGGAGGGCCAGCGGCTCCGAGGACGACCTTGGGAGAGGGATGGGGCGCCGAGCATGTGGCTGCCCCTCCCCTGCCCTGCCTCCAAGACGGCTCTATTAGCTGTCTGCCGAGGCCCTTAGTTTCCAAGATAAGACAGAACAGGGTATCTTTAGCATATTTAGACTCTTACAAGGAATACATAGGGATCATGAATAAAAAATTCTAGGGCTGCATCTGCACTGCAGAATTAATGCAGTTTGACACTGCTTTAACTGCCATGGCTCAATGCTATGGAACCCTGGGAATTGTAGTTTGTTGTGGCACCAGAGCTCTTCAACAGGGAAGGCTAAATATCTCACAAAACTACAAATCCCAGAATTCTTTAGCATTTCACCATGGAGTTAAAGCGGTGTCAAACTACATTAATTCTGTTATGTGGATCAGCCTGAATCAAAGACAAAGGGGGGATGCAGACGGGTGGCCATGGGTCTCCCTGGGAAAAGGCAGATTGGGGCCAAGGCTGCCCCATACCTTGGCCCCAATCCTCCCTTTCACTGCCTGGGAAAGGAGCGCTAAAATAACTCTCCTTCCACAAGCTGTGAAAGGGGCGCCGCAAGAGCTGCCATGTGGCTCTTCGGCATCTCTTCTGGCTCAGCGTATCTGGATGCTGAGCCGGAAGGATGTCATCGGAGCACCCGTTGTGTGGAAGGGCCGGTGCTCTGATAACGTCCTCAGAAAGGGGACGGGGCGCCCAGTATCCGGCTGCCCCTCCCCTTCTTTGCCTCCAAGATGGCACAAAGCTCCATCTGCAAAGGAGGAAAGTGAAGATTTTTTGTAGTGATACAGACTGAATTATACATTTGTTGCACGCTTGTTATTAGATCCCAGCCTATATTCATTTCTTGAGTTTTAAAGTATGTTGAGGCTTAAAAAACAAACTTTTGTGAGCTGAGAATATATGCTAAAAGGTTAAAATAGGCCCCACTCCTTTGAGTCAGCGCAGCACAAGAGCATCTTTTATAGTGGATAAGTTGTCTTTCAGAGGACCTTGTTACCTATCATTTCTGATCTTCTGAGAAATCCTCATGTAAGTGTGAGGACTCTCTTTACTCTTTTCAGCTTTAAAATAGTGACCCATGATTTGCAGATTGTTAACCAATAGGCTACACTAATTCTGTCCAAGGCACTTAAATAAATCATGCTATACCTGAAGAAGGACAGCCCTCCCTCCAGTCCATCTGCCATCATCTGGCCTCGGAGGGAGTGAAAAGGTAGGCCCGGCTTCCATTGGGCCTAGCTTGAAGAAGAAGGCCAGTCCTCCATGCCATCTGATATCATCCAGCCTTGGAGGGAGTGAAAAGGCAGGACCAGCTCCATCAGGTCTAGCCTAAAGAAGAAGGCCTTCCTTCCATGCCATCTGCCACTATCCAGTTTCGAAGGGAGTGAACAAGCAGGCTAAGCTCCATAAGGTCTAGACTAAAGAAGAAAGCCCTTCTTCCATGCTATCTGCCATCATTCAGCCTTGGAGGGAGTAAAAAGGCAGGCCTAGCTCCATCACGCCTAGCCTAAAGAAGGAGGTCCTCAGAGGGAAAGAAGAACTGCTGGACTTATTCCTCTTGCCCACAGCCATTCCCTTCTCTTTTTATGTCATGTCTTTTTAGATTGTACAACTGAGGGCAGGAACCATTTAATTAACCATTTGTAAGCCACTCTGAGAGCCTTTGTGGCTAAAGTGAGGGATATAAATACTACCAATAATAATAATAATAATAATAATAATAATAATAATCTTATTATTGCCAGGTATTGAACTCCTTTTTAATTGTTGCTTTGCCTCTTTTGCCCTGCACACCGTGGAAGCAAATAGTTCTTGGTGTTCTCCTGCAAAATTCTGGAATACATTAATTTAGAGGGAAGAAAAAATTCTGAACATCTGACATTTACTCTATGCTTATCACTTCCTGGCAAATGCTGCATTGCTGAAACACTTTAAGTGAATATTTTCATATATGCATGTCTTAAACTTATATCCCACTTATTGGCAAAAAAAACCCTTAAATATTACCATGCGTTAGATCAGGGCAGGCCAATTTCAGTATTCTCAGAGGTATTAGCATTACTATGTAGGAATAACATTATTCATTCAGAAATATGTGCACTTACATATATTATATGCATGTTATGAATCATGAAAAAATGTGTTCAACATTACAGGTCAGAATCCTTGTTTTTTAAATATTTTTATTAATTTTTTTAAAAAAAGAAAAACAATTACATACATACATACAGTAATTCATACAATACATCACATTCATACAATACATCACATTTATACATTCATAAACTTACACACTCCATTCAAAAACTTTCTTAGGTTCACTGCTTTTCCACTCTTTTTCTTGATATTTGATGTCTTCCTTTTTCTTCAACTCTGGTTCATTCTTCATTGCTTAGGATTTATTTTCTTTCCTCTTTTCTTCATCCAGTACAGTTCAAGTTTGTCTTACATTTCTATGCAGCTATATATAGAATTCAAACCCAATTCCTCTGTGTGTTCTTTATCCTTTAAACAAAGAACTCTTTTTTTTTTTTTTGCTAGCTTAACCCCCTCCAATACATTTAACTTTTTTGGTAGCAATTTCTCCCCACGTTTGGGCTAGATATTTTACTATTTTATCCCAATTTTCTAAATATTTATTTTACTCTTGTTTTTTCTAAAATTCTTGTTATTCTGTCTATTATCAATACATCATAAGTTCCCATTCTTCTATTTTTGGTATTCTATTACTTTTTCAATATTTCACAAAGATCATTCTAGCAGCAACAATCATATAACATAAAATACAACCATTTTTTTTCTCATTTTGTTCATACAACATATTTATCAAAAATATTTCTGATTTAGATTAAATATTTGTCCCCAACATCTTATTGTTAATCTGAATTCCATTTTTTTAACCTTTGCACATGTGTAACAGATATGAAATATAATTCCTTTTTCTTTTTGTTATTTCCAACATTTGTTGTTGCTGTTCTTGTAAACTTTACTGATCTTATCTGGTGTCATGTACCATCTAAAGAACATTTTATAGTAATCCTGACATCTCATATAGCTAAGTATTTCTTTCCAAGTTTTTCCCCATTGATACATTTCCAGGTATAGCTAATAGTTTGGGGCCATTTTGTCATGTTATTTTTCACCTATTCATCCTCTGTATATAGTTTCAACATATATTTATACAATCTAGACCAGGTGTAGGCAACCTTTCCCCTTTAAGGGCCGAGGGACTTCAGCTCTCAGAAGCCTCAGCCATGTTGGCCAATAGTCCCATGTTGGCCAATAGCTCCTGGGATTCTTGGAGCTGAAGTCCCTCGGCCCTTAAAGGGGAAAGGTTGCCTACCCCTGATCTAGACAGTATGACCTTTTTGTTTGACAAAATCACATTTTCTAATTTTGAGTTTTTCCTTCCTAATTCATCCTTTGTCTTATCCAACTAAAATCTCCTTTCAATTGTCTATGCATTAGGAGCCCTGGTGGTGCAGTGGTTAAATGCCTGTACTGCAGCCACTCACTCACAAACCATAAGGTTGTGAGTACAGTACCAGCCAGGAGCTCATGGTCAACTCAGCCTTGTATCCTTCAAAGGTCACTAAAATGAATACCCAGTTTGCTGGGGGCAATTAGCTTACACATTGTAAACCAATTAGGGAGTGCTTAAGTGCACTGATAAGTGGTATAGAAATGTACTTGTTATTGCTATTGCTATTGCTATATTTAAACCAATTATTAATTATCCCAACTATTTTCAATTCTTCTAATGATTTTATTTTAAATAAGTTGTTTTGTCTAATTAGTATATCTTTATATGTAATCCACTTTTCATTTCTCCATAGGTCTGATCTAAATAAAAAAAAAGATAAATAAAAAATGACTTTAAAATGTTGCCAAATTGTATAGGCAAAT
>CM034708.1:91062353-91077353 GCA_020142125.1 Phrynosoma platyrhinos | reverse complement strand
GATAGTTGAAGAGATAGGAAAGAGGAGAGGGGAGACCAATGAGAAGAGCAAAGATCAGAGGACCTGAAAGAGGAAGAAGTTGATGAGCAGGAAGTATGAGCAAGGTGTATGAGTGATGAAGAAGATCCTGCCTCCAAAAATGATGAGTACACATAAATTTTTGTCTTGGAATGTAAAAGGCCTGAATGGCCCAATAAAAAGGAGTATTTAATTATTTGAAAAATTAAAATGTGAAGTAATTTGTCTCCAAGAAACTTAAATTAAGAAGGCTAATTTGAAATATTTAAAGAATGATAAGGTAGGGATAGAAATTATGGTGGCCTCAGATAAAAGGAGAGGCAGGGTCATATTATATGTGAAAGAAAGGTTTGAACTGAAAGAGGTATCTAAAGACCCTAAAGGCCATTATATTGGGGTGGATATGACATAGAATGGAAAAAAATGTTGTAGGAGTGTACTCACAAAACAATAACAAAGGGAAATTCTAATAAAAATAATAATAATAAAATTTATTTATATCCCGTCCCTTTGAGATCAATTGGGGCAGCTAACAATAATAAAATATTACATAGTACAAACAAGTCAGATATCCTCCCCCCCTTAAAACATTTTTTAATCAGTCCAAGTTAAAACTACAACATACAATACAACAATAATTTAGAAACCATTCCCAGGGAGTGATGGCAGTACTTAATTAACAGATGAGGCCTCAGAACCATCTTAAGGGAGGGGTTCCTGAGGCCGGGGTTATCTATCCCAGAAATGCCTGCCGGAAGAGTTTAATCTTGACAGCCTTTTTAAAGCTGTCCAAAGATGTCAATTGACAGATCTCATCCAGCAGGCCATTCCATAGTTTGGGGGCAACACCTGAAAAAGCCCTCTGGGAGGTAGCCACAAGCCTAGTTTTTTTGTGGCTGCAGCAAATTCCTCCCAGAGGACCAGAATGTGTGGGGAGGATAATAAGGGAGAAGGCGGTCCCTGAGATAGTTTGGACCCAAGCCATTTAGGGCTTTAAAGGTGATAACCAACACCTTGTACTGGGCCTGGAAGCTTATAGGCAGCCAGTGGAGGGACCTTAAAACTGGGGTAATATGGTCCCTCCTGGATGTTCCAGACACTAATCTGACTGCCATATTCTGTACTAGCTGCAGTTTCTGAACCAAGCACAAGGGTAGCCCCATGTAGAGCGCATTGCAGAAATCAAGATGTGAGGTTACCAGTGCTTGTGCAACAGTCTCAAGATCTCTTACTTCCAGAAAAAGGCGCAGCTGGTATATCAGTCGAAGCTGATAACAGGCAGTCCTGACTGTTGCATTTACCTGATTTGTCATCAGGAGCGATGAGTCAAGGAGCATCCCCAGACTGCGAACACAGTCACTGGAGGAGAGTGTGACCCCATCCAGGACTGGAGGTTGCAACCCAATTCTTGGTTTCGGGGCCACTATCGTGAGCACCTCCGTCTTGTCTGGATTCAGCTTCAATCTGTTTTTCCTCATCCAGCCCATTACTGCCCAAAGACATTCATTGATAGAAGAGACGCTATTGGAATTATTGCCAAATTGTTCAATAAATTAACAGTAATAAATACAGAGATGCTGATTATGAGGGGTGATTTTAATGGGGTCATCGACCCTTTGTTAGATAGGTCATCAGTAAGGAAAATTAAACCAAGTCATGGAAAATTACCCAAAGAAGTTTTGAAATAACAAATTGGCTCGAATTGACAGATGCCTGGAGAACTAAATATAATACCTGTACAGAGTTTACATTTTTCTCTGAAAGACATAAGTCTTGGGCTAGAATAGACATGTTTCTAGCCACTAAAGATATTATTGTGAGAATTTTTAAGATGGAGACCTTATCAAAACATGTCAGACCATCATCCTATTACAATGGAACTTAGAGAGAGAGGGGAGAAAATCTTTTCTTGGAGACTCAATAACCTTTTATTAAGGGACAATGTAGTAGTTGAAAAAGCTAGAACACATTTAAAAATTATTTTTTGGAGAACAAAGAAATAGACACACCCCTAAATACAGTCTGGGATGCCTCAAAGGCAGTAATTTGGGGTTTTTTTTTTCATTAAAAAAAGACTTGGAATGGAAAAAAATAGAGGTGAAATTTATTGAAATGCAGGCTCAGTTGATAGCTAAAGAAACAAAACTTAAAAGAGATCCCCATGATATTTCTCTAATCACTCAAATTAAAGGGTTTGAAAAATGGCTTTTGTTGATTCTCTCAGATGAAATAGCAAAAAAAGAAGAAGAAAAAAGAGCTACATTAAGCAGAAAATGTTTGAGGGCCTGAATAAACCAGGCAGGATGTTATCATATTTACTAAGACAGCAGAAAACTAAAAGATATGGGGGGGGGGGGGGTTGCAGACTGCCAGAAATAGTGCAAATTGAGTCCACTTTAAGGGTTAGGGTTAGGGTTAGAAACTCATGGGAACTGTATTTTATTGTGGCACCAGAGCTCTCTGACAGAGAAGGCTCAATGTCTCAGAAAAGAAAAAAAAAAAAAACCAATTCCAATGATTCCCTAGCACTAATCCTAACCCTTAAAGTGGACTCAATTTGCACTATTTCTGGCAGTCTGCAAACCCCCCCCCCATATACATAATTTGAAAGATGCAGATAATATAATATCAGATCAAGTAAATCTTTTAAAGATTATATTAAAATATTATGGGGATTTTTATAACAAAGATATTACTGATATAGAGGCAATTGAGAAATATTTAGATAAGGTGGATATTAAAATCTTTTTGGAGAAACAGAGAGAAAGCCTATATAAAAAGATTACCTCGCAAGAGATTCTAGAGGCTATTCAGAATATTAAAGCTGGTAAATCTGCAGGACCAGATGGTTTTCCAGCAGAATACTATAAAATCTTTAAAGAACAACTGATTACACCAATGGCCACAGTAATGAATAGTGCAAGATAAAACAGTTGTCCGAATTCTTGGGCTGAGGCCAACATTACCTTAATCCTGAAGGAGGGCTTAGATAGAATGGAGATTAAGAACTATCATCCCATTTCATTACTGAATGCAGACTATAAGATATTTGCCATGATTTTAGCAAACCGATTAAAAAAGTTTTGATAGAATGGATCTCAATAGATCAGAATGGCTTTTTGTCAGGTTGGAGCATTAAAGACAGTGTAAGGCATTTATTGAATATAGTTGAGTACCATGAGAAAAACATTAATCATAAGCTGGTTATGATATTTATCAATTTTGAGAAAGCTTTCAATAATGTGAGCTGGGAGTTTATGTTGCAATGCTTGAAAAAGATTAATGTAGGAGAAAAGTTTTTGAGTTGGATTGAGGCCATTTATAAAATGCAATTTGCTAGTATCATTGTAAACGGCAAGAAAACTAAACCTTTCCAGGTACAGAAAGGGACCAGGCAAGGGTGTCCGCTTTCACCTCTATTGTTTCTGTTGGTTCTGGAGATTTTAAAAAATAATATCAGGAAAAATGCAGGCATAGAGGAATTAAGATTAAAGGTAAACAGATGAAGCTTTGTGCTTATGCAGATGATTTGGTATTAATGATAACTAACACCAACAGTATGGATGAGGTTATTAAAGAATTAGACTCTTTCATAGATGTAGTGGGATTAAGATTGAACAAATATAAGACAGCAATGTTAACAATGAATCTTTCAGAAAAGGAAATAAAGGAAGTCAAAGAAAAAACAGTGTTCCAAGTTTAAAAAATAAATTAAATACTTAGGAATAATTATTACAACTAAAAATACAGATTTGTTTAAAAATAATTACAAGAAAAAATGGCTAGAAGTAAGAAAGGCAGTAAAGAATTGGGGGAAACTTAGGGGGGAAGCAGACGAGAGCTTCCCAGACGCCCTGGGCCGGCGCGCCGCGGGGCCGCAGCCTCCGCACCTCGGCGCACCGGCGGCGACCCTGGAAGGAGCGCTAAATCAGCGCTCCTTCCTCAAGACAGCGAAAGTGCGCACTAACAGCGGCGGGTGCACTTTCGCTGTCTTTTCCGCCGCGGCGCGTTCGGCTGCCGCGGCGTGAGGTCTTCCCCGGAGCGCCGGCCGTGCGGAGGGCCGGCAACTCCGAGGGCGACCTCAGGGAGAGGAAGGGGCGCCGAACGTGCGGCTGCCCCTCCTCTTCCAAGCCTCCAAGACGACCCTATTAGTTGTCTGCCGAGGCCCTTAGATTATCTTGGTTAGGGAAATCTCAGCAATAAAAATGAGTATTCTCCCCCAGATTCTCTTTTTATTTCAAAACTTGCCCTTCATCAGAAATGATGCCCCGTTTAAAACTTGGCATCAGGACCTTTCTAACTTCCTTTGGAGTGACAAAAGGCCTAGAGTAAGATGGAAAATCATGCAGGACAAAGTAGAAAGAGGCGGGTTGGCAATGTTGGAAATTGATGTTGATGAAGTGTTGTAAACAGTCCTTTAAAATCAAACTCCAAAAAAAATAAAAAACCCTGGAACTTCTATTAAGCTTCTTTTATTAAAACAGCAAAAGCAAAACAAATAATAATAAGAATAAGAATAAGAATAGCTTCACTTTAGCCAGAAGGCTAAATAGGAACAAAGTCTATTTGCTACATGATTCAAGATTAGTTAGTAGCAGCAACAGGAGAATATTTTAATTAGTTCATTACAGCTCAAAAGTTAAAAAGCAAGTGAGTAGCTTTCTAATTCCCAGCTCTCAGCTCCCCAATTCTCCACCCTTTGGGGTGTAGCCTTTACAACCTGATTGGGTGATAATACATGACGTGCTTTAGCCCAACCTTTAATTGCCATAATAAATCATGTGACTACATTTCCCATAACAATTCCATCTTGACAAAAACCTCAATGTGAACAAAATCTCTTTCTCACAGAATAGAGTCTTGTTAGCTCCTTGTTTGGGCTAAGAACACACCTGGGCTGATAACTGAGTCTAGCTTCAGCAAAAACAACTTTTTCACAGCAAGGAAAAATACAGACACACATCTTTTACATTTCAACATTTTAACATTGACTCTATATCCCATTTAAACCTAACAGGCAATGCCCAATATGAAACTATATTACAAAGCCTGTTGTTTAGTGTGGTTAACTGACTGGTTCCTTCTAGAAAATAAGAAAATGTTATCTTTAGAAGGAGCTGGATTGAGATATGGGTTTCATGCTTATTTATTTCATGACAAGGTTAAAGTTCATAAAGACTTTGAGAACCATTTTATTTGGAAAGCCCTATTGCATGTTTGGCTTAAACATAAAGAACCCCTATGTAGGAATATTCCCTTATGGGCGTCTACCAATGAAGCTTTCTTTAGATGGGAAAGATTGGACAGCAAAAGATGGGTTACATATGGTGAACTTATTAAAATTGACAAAGGGCCTCGGCAGACGACTAATAGAGTCGTCTCCGAGCCCAGGAAGAGGAGGAGCAGCCGCACGCGCAGCGCTCCTTCCTCTCCCTGAGGTCGCCCTGGGAGCTGCCGGCCCTCCACACGGCCGGTGCTTCCAGGGCAACCTCCCGCCACAGCGACCACATGCGCTGCGGCAGAAAAGACAGCGAAAGTGCGCCCTACGCATTTAGGGTGCACTTTCGCTGTCTTGAGGAAGGAGCGCTGATTTAGCGCTCCTTCCAGGGACGCCACCAATGCGCCAAGGTGCGGAGGCTGTGGCCCCGCGGCGCGCCGGCCCAGGGCGTCCTGGACGCCCTCGTCTGCTTCCCCCCAAAGACACTGGCAATACTTTATTGAAATCAAGGGAGGAATTGCTGTCAGAAGGTTTTGAATGTGGCTGGTTTTTATATAGACAGCTTAAGGAAAAATTTACAAAAGATAAGAATAGTAGAGGCATTGGATTAGCACTAAAAGAATTTGAAAAGGTGTTGAAAGGGGAAAAGCTGCCGAAGGTCCCCCAATTTTATGACCTTCTGTTGAAGCTTGACCAGAAGGATGAAACCATTAAAGAAAATATGGTTAAATGTGCTATCCATGTAAAACAAGCCATTCAACTAGGTCAATGGGAGGAAGCCTCGTCATCTCACATTAAATATTCCCTATGTTTTGATCTAAGGGAAAACTTCCAAAAGATGCAACACCATTGGTATCTGATCCTGGTGAAGCTTGCAAAAATGCAGAAAAGTATTAGTAAAAAATGCTGGAAGTGCCATGATAAAGATGGTACTTTCATACATATGTAGTGGCATTGCAAGTTTGCTAAGAAATTCTGGACCAAAATCCATACATTGGTTATACAAATACTATCTCTCAACGAACTAGATCCCAAATTATATCTGTTAGGAATGACAGATGATGAGAAATTAGAAAGAAGACATGATAAACTGCTTTATTATATAACCACCACCGCAAGAATGGTCTATGCAGCAAAGTGGAAGTGCAGTAAACATCTAGATATAGAAGACTGGTTGTACAAACTGGTGGACTGTGTGACAACAGATAAACTTACCTTACTTCTAAGAGGAAAGTCTGAGGACATAATAAAAAAAGATTGGGAGCCTTTAGTAAATTTTTTATGAAATAGTGAATATAGTGATTTAGCGGTAAGTTTAATGGATTAGTTAATATGAAAAGAACAATGTGTGGTCTTGTTTTGTTTTTCTACACATATAGAGAGTTTAAGGAAGGTTTTTGTTTCTTTTGTTTTATAGCCTCTTCTTCCACCAAGTTGGTGCCAGAAGTAAGAATAGGACAAATATGTTGCTGTAATTAATTTCAAACTTAGTGTTGAGGTTGTGATTGAAGCTTGTAATATAAAGCATAGCCTAAGCTTAAGAAGTAACTTCCTTTTTAATTATGTTGATTAAATGTAGACCTAGCGTGTGTTTTTGATAAGATGTTTGTATGTTGTATATGGGTGTAATGTTTATGTGTATTGTATGTGTGTCATATGTGTTGTATATGTCTTTGTTACACAATAAAATAAATGTAATAATAATAATAAAAAGAAACAGAATGTTTTTAAAGGACCAGCTTGGGATGTCATATCATTTTAAGTGTTTTAAACAATTTTAACTTTTTTAAACTGTATGTTTATTCTTTTAAAAAGCAATCTATTTTAATGTTGTAAGAATTTAATTCTGTTTTAATGTACCACTTTTCTATATTTTTAATTGTATTATTTTAATATTGTGAGCCACTCTTTTCTGGGAAAAGAGTGGGATGTAAATAAATACTATCATCATCATCTAATATAGTAAATCATTGTAGGAAGAGTAAGGAAATTAAATAATAAAAAATTGAGCAGAGAAAACAATATCAGTACTATATATTTGAATAAACCATGTTTGGGAGTCAATGACAAATGAGACATGGACTGATGAAGCCTTTTGACCATGAAAGTTAATGTAACTAAGCCAATGGTTGATAACTGTGAAGCAAATATAGATTTGATAAGACAATTAAGTATGACCTACTTCTTTTTTAGTTTCTTCTCTCATTTCCATTCTTCCAACAAAAATAAAAATAAAAATACTTTCTGTCTTGATGATAGATCTAAAATTGACTTAGAAATGAAACATTATTAAAAAAAAATAGAGTAGCTATGCAAAGGGATTTTTCTCTCTTTCTCCTAATTCAACATGGGGTTAATTAGTTTTTTTCAGGATTAAAATGGGAGAGGGAAAATTTCTCCAATCCTTTTGCTGGTAGTTGTGATTCAGAACAGACCTTGTCTCACACATGTTATTAAATACAGAAATATATACACAATGATGCAAGTGGCAAAAGTCCTATCCCATGTTAATAGGCTTGCACAATACAATTCAGGACAGTTGAGAAATTGAGAATTTAAAAGTGCCACCCATAATTTTAGTGAGACTTATTGGTAAGGAAGTGGGTATAGCAGGTAGTAGAATCATTTAGCTGTCCAAATGTTGCTGAACTGCAATTCCCAGCATTCTATACCATATGTTATGCTGGACAGGGCTCCTGGATAGGGTCCAACAACATCCAGAGGGCCACATAATTCTTCATGTGTATTGGACTACCACCAGGCACTGCTGCTAAAGGAGGCAGTACAAGGCCAGAAGTAGTAGTAGGAGGCTTATTCAAACATTTGCTTCCTAAGGCACCTGAACCCTACTAATCTTTTACTTGATACAAAATTTTATTTTAAGATCATCACTAGAACACCTACCACAGCTAGGAAATAATAATCAAGACCCTGAATTGTGCAGAGTGGAGCCTGTACAGTTCTCCCCAGCTACCATGTTCCTAGGCAAGGCATGCTTGAAAAGGCAGGGGTGCCATTAGGGGCTGTGAGAGGGTATGTGGTGTCTGGAAAGCATCTGGCAGTATTTCTGCAGCTGAGAGTATGCAGTAGCTTTTCCCCTCTTAGATCCCCAACAAGTATACTGGAGATCCAGGAACTAAATAGTTTGCATGTGGAGTAGGGTTCAGGATGTACTGTGGATGTAGTTACTAAATAGTTGCTGGCTCCATGTGCATAAAAAGGCATATGGACTTGTAAAGTACACATGAATCACAAACAGGATTCCACCCATCATGTTAGAATTATATCCATTGGGCTTTTTAATTAATGAGGACATAATGGTGCTACATGACTTAATATGGGTTAATTTGTGGATGATTTTAGCTCAAGTTTAATGAATCCAATCAATGATTGTGGGATTTGTGGCATCTCTAAATGGTGGTGAAGGAGTATTACACATGTGAATCATGCTGTGCCTAATGGCACATGGACATTTATTGGTATTATGTAACAATTAATGATAACAATTGATTTAAGAAATTTTAGAAGTTTTTGAACCCATTAATGATTAATACTGGAAGTTGTGTCTTTTTAACCAGCATTTCAAACTCTGTCCTGTGGTCCTTCAACAACAACACTAAAAACTACCAACAGCAAACTACTAGAAATAGGGCCTTTTGAGTGGTGACTCCTCCTCTATGAATTCATTCCCCAAGGCATATGTCTGGGCTGATCTGTGGCTGCTGTTAAGGCTTTTGCTTTTTTATTTTTTATTTTTTTAAAAACCTCTCATTTCTACTGTTTTGCTTTTAACTGTAAATGTTTAAGGTATTTGCTTTCAATGGTTATACTGAAATTTAGTTGTAACTTTTTTCATTTAACATTGTTTATATGAAAGATGATTTTACTAGTGCATTTTCCTATGTTGTTTTTATGCTATGATGATGAAAATTCTTGAAAGACTGTGAAGAAATCAAATTAATTAAATATATGTATACATTTTGTCATTACAAAGATATGATTGCAGCAGCATTAGGAATTTTCTGACTACTGCACAACTAGCAGAAATATAACAATTTTACAAGTGGAAGAGGATTCTACCAATTGCTTTAATCCTCTCTTTTATTCCCACACATTTTACCATAGTATCTATTTAAAATGAATAGTATTAGAATATAAGGCCTTAAGCCGTCAAGAGAACTGTAAGCATCAAACAGCAGCCATTATTATTACTACCTTATTTTGTCATATTGCAGTTTTGTTTTCTCTAGTTCAAGGGGATCATTAATTCTGGGAGTGAAGTACAGGCTCCATGGCTGCTGTCTGCCTGTATTTAGCAAACAACCTATTATTACTTACCAAGTCATCCATTACCCACAAGCATCATTTTACCTTAGATTTACCTAGATTCAAAGGTAAATAATGTCACACAGGTGGTTTAAGAGACACTTCAAAAATAAAGAATATATATGATTATAATAATCAGGGATGTTTTCTGTGCTTTATGTATTTGTTCCTAGCACATAACTGACAAACATAACCCACAACTGGCTCTTTTTAATTTTATCTTTGTTTCAAAACCCTAACACCCGTAAGAAAAATTGGCACCAAAAACATCAAAAATGTTCCATCATTTTAGAAATCACATAGCTCAGATTGTCCACGCTCAGTTTTGATCTGCCTTTTCTTTTCTTTTCTTTTCTTTTTTCTATTTTTTTTTAGTCACTTTCATGATGTTGAAGTGAGAAGGCCTACAATGAGATAAGCTTCCATATATCAAGGAGAAATGAAATGCAAAATCTGATAGCTGTGAAATATGAATACCTCTTCAAAGATGACTTTTATGTAGACCATATGATTTATAAAGCCTTACATTTGTATTTGTATAGATTTCTAACTAAGGGTCTTTACAGATGGCACAAAGTGCTGTCTTAGAAGCAGGGAAGGGGAGGGGCAGCCACACGCCGGGCGCCCCAACCCCTTCCTGAGTACGCCATCACAGCGCATACCACTATACACAGCATGCGTTGTCAGGACATCATCCTTGCACAGTGTTTTTACATGCTGCGCTGGAAAAGTCGCAAAAGTGCTGTATGGCAGCTCTTTGGGTGCCCTTTTTGCCACTTGGGAAAGGAGTGGTGTTTTGGTACTCTTTTCCCAGGCAGTGAAAGGGAGGATTGGGGCCGACGCGTCTGGCAGCCTCGGTCTTGATCCTCTATTTTCCGGGGCAGCCCAGGGCCGCCTGTCTGCATCCCCCCTAAGTCTTCTAGAAATTCAGATTGCATTACCTATAGGTCAAAAAGTACATGGAAATCCATTCTGAGTGTCTATGATCATCCATATACATAACACAGTTTTCCTAAAACCAATTCATTTTATGACCCTCCTTTGCTCTTCATATTGCCTTGCTTTCAGATCATATGTTTCAATGTGTGGAATGGGAACATAGGAGTTTATCACATGGGAAGGATTCCATGCAAAAACGGGATTTAAACTGTAAAAAAACCTGCAAAAGCGGATTGATTTTCAGATGCCGTCAGGGTTAATGAGTATTAACGAGACATTAACCCGGACAGAAAGTTGACAAAACATGAAAATCCCAAAAGTAAAAAGTAGCACATTTTGTCACTGTCTGGGTTAATGTTGCATTAATGCTCATTAACCCTGATGTGTCTGAAAATCAGTCTGCTTTTGCGGTTTTTTTTTTCTTCAGGTTTTAAATTCCGTTTCTGCATGGGATTTGGGCACTTTGCCTCTCATGTGATAAACTCCATAGTTTCTTAAGATATCAACACCAACATAAAGAAACAGTACAATGTTTGAGTCTACCTGAAGTATGTTTCCTCATGTAAATGGTATCATACATGGCAAGCTAGTTTGCTAAGGAGGATGGATGAATTTGACTTCACTTTCTCCCTGATATATTAGCTTTCCACATAGAAAGAATTTTCAAGTGGGTACCTTTGAAGAAGCAATAATCATTTTATGGTATGAACATTAAAAAAAATGCCTTATATCAAGTCTAACTATTCATCTTGTTCAGTACAGTCTACACTGTTTGGCAGTTGCTCTCCAAGATTTCAGATGTAAGTGTTTTCCAGTCCAAGCTAGTGTTATTATTATCAGAGAGAGAAAAACTTTTAAATTTCAAAATATATACATTTAAATATATCTGCACCTATGATCTGATTTTTTTCAGTATGTAAATGCCACACAGATTGTTTACACAAGCTAGGAGGTTGTAGAAGAATTTTTAATTTTGTTTGCAATGGAAAATAATGGTGCCCTTTCTCCCTTTTCCACAGGCAAGGGAGAAAAAAGTGATACTTCCAAGAAATACCTTTTCATTTACTAAAAAACCTCTGTTTCAATCACTGAAAATATGTCCATTTTAAATGCAATCACAGAGATGAAACAGTGTAAAATAACCTGCTGAAATGCTTTAAAGGAGACAGCAACAGGTTAGAGGAGCCAAGGACAACATTTAGAGTTCAAATAAATAAAGTTATTAGGCTTCCAACAACCAGCTAATTAAATTAAAGTTCACTGGTCTCTTGCCAGAGTGGGGTTCTCTGCATTAATTAAAAAATACTTCCTGACAGCTGAATATAAACAAATGTGGTTTAGCATGGATTCCAAGGCACATTATTTTCACTGCAAGAATATAGATCAGTTTGGCTTTGTACATCACAGTATCACTACATGGTTTGAAGCTCATTCTAGTTCTAAACTCTGCAGCTGTGGGTTACCAGTTGCAGACGTTACCAACAGCTGACATTCCAGAGTCAAATTCTAATTAGTGTACTGCCCCCAAACTAGCTGCACTGACAGAAGGCTAGCCCTCAGTGTTTGATATCCAAGCCTCTCCAAGCCCATTCCAGCCTAAAAGTACTAAAAATTAATACCATCACTATGGTCTACCCTCCGCCTGGACTAACTTTGTTGGGCCTTGTACCTGCATTTCTGGCCTGTACGGGGTTCAGATCTTATATAATTTGATATAATTTTCATCTTCTCAACATCCCCATGTTATGGTTCTTCAAGCAGCAGCAATTCTGCTGGCAGTTTGTTCTGTTAGCAGATCCAGTAGGACAGGGTTGCTCTGGCTGAAGGTCATTTCATTTAGGAGAAGACGAAAGTTCCCTGAAAAAGAGTAAATTTATGCCTACTTGTTTTATACTGATTTTAAATTTTTAAGAGTTTTAAAAATTCAATAATAATTACAGAAATTATTTTAAAAGGGGGGAAAGGTACAAAGAAAAAAATGAAGAAAAAGAAAAGATGATTTCTGATCTTTACAGTGGTTTGATATATATACATTATAATTATCAAGTATCTATTCTTTCTAATTATCAAAACCTAAAGTTACCAAGTGATTTTCTTGTTTTTGCAAAATGTCTTAAAGTGGTTTCCAGTCTTTTATTTTTTTTAAAAAAAAATCACTAATAAACCATTCTCTAATCAGTTCAAGCAATTTATCTATTTTCAAAAAAAATATCCACTTCAACCTCTCTTCCAACTTGAATGATGTTAACATATTCCATCTTGACCTATAACAGATTCAGGGCCGATGCAGAGTGGCACTATAGACTGGCCTGGGGGTAGAGTTGGGGCAGGACAAGTGCAAACTGTCCACCCCAACTGCCCCGATGCCTTGCGCCATCTGCACAATGTGTGGCATCAAGGCAACCTCTTGGTGCTGCATGCAGACAAGCTGTGCCAAAAGGGTGCAAAAGAGCTTCCACTCTTTTGGGGGAAGGAAAAAGGAGGACCAGGGCCATGGCGTGTGGTTGCTGCAGCCCTGATCCACTGCTCCCAGGAGTGGCCCAGAGCCCCAACTTACAGGACATGTGTATCAGCCCTCACTGCTATATTCATATGCATTCTAATCAACTTTTCTAATATCTTACACAAACAAAACATCATTTAATTTTTTTTCCAGATCTTAATATACTATAAATTTCAATTTCTTGAACCATAATTTCCATGAATTCATCTGTGTACTGAAACCATTTTACCCTATCTTCGGGCCTAAGCAGATGGGCGACCGTGGGCTGCCCTGGGAAGCTGCGCCGCGGGACCCCATGCCTTGATCATATGGCGCAGCTTAGCTGCCTATGAAAGGAGCGCTAAATTAGCTCTCCTTTCACAAATCAGTGAAAGTGTGCCGCAAAAGGCTGTGGCACAGTTTCGTTGACTTTTCCGCCACAGCGCGTGGAAAGGCGGCGGCGGGAGTTTCTCCTCAAAGCGCTGGCCGTGCAGAGGGCCGGCTGATCCGAGGACGACCTCGGGAGGGGGTTGGGGCACCGAGTGTGTGGCTGCCCCTCCCCTTCCCTACACCGAAGACAGCCTTTTAAGCCATCTGCTTAGGCCCTTTCTTAACCTTTTCCTCACTTTATATTTAACGAGGATTTTCCCCATCATGCAAATTTAAACAAATCCCCTTGCCATTGCTTGTGTAGTACAACAATTACCAAAAGTGGTATTATCTGAAAAAGGAAGATCATACTAAGCACAGTGATCATTTTTACCATAGATGTTTCCCCAATCATGACAAATTTAATTTCTCCCCTCTTAACATGCCCTTCTCAGTCATCCTCATTTAGAAATGAAATAAAATTCATATTCATCATAATAATGCCCAACTATTAACTTTCTTTCAATTTCTATTTATTAACTCACCATTCCTGTTAACCTTTTTGCTTTTAAATCGAGACCTTGTACATAAGCTTAACTTTTTCACTGCTTGTTCATAAAAAGATAGCAACTCACTGAGGCATCAATCTCACAACCAAAAAGAAAGATCTCTTTCCAAATGTAGATTAGATAGTTAGGGCCTCTGAAGGGCCTCAGCAGATAGCTAATTGGGCCATCTTGGAGGCAGGGAAGAGGAGAGGCAGCCGCATGCTCGGCACCCCTTCCTCCTCCCGAGGTTGCCCTCAGAGCACTCCGAGGGCAACCTCCCGCCGCAGCGTCCGCACACGCTGCAGTGGATAAGTCAGTGAAAGTGCACCCTACACTTTTGGGGTGCACTTTCACTGACTTCTGAAAGGAGCACCAATTTAGCACTCCTTTCAGGGGAGCACCGTCCCGCAGCATCCCAGACGCCCTCATCTGCTTCCCCTCGTAGACTGGCCCAAAGGGCTGGCCTGGAGACAGAACTGGGGTGGGGCAGCCACACGCCAGCTGCCCCAACCCCACGCTGATGCAATCCTGATACTGTATGCCATTATGCATGCCACACAGCATCAGGATGCCCTCCCGGTGCAGCGTTCAAACACGCTGCACCGAAAACGGTGCAGAAGAGCCATGTGCCAGCTCTTAGGCACTCTTAGCTCTTTTGCTGCCCCTAAAAGGAATGGCCTTTTGCTGCTCTTTTCAGGGAGGCAAAAGGGAGGATTGGGGCCATAGCTCCGATCCACCGCTTCCTGGGGTGGCCCAGAGCTTCCTGTCTACAGTTCCCCTTAGATAGTTAAGTGATTAAGAAAATGGGGAATTTTGTAGGTCCAGTGTACTTTCCAAGGGAAATGGCCTGCTTGTATTCCCAAGCCCTCTCCTTTGCCATTCAAACTCTCTTTGCATCCACTACAAATTCAGTGATCTCCTAGTGAGGAGCAGTGTTTCTGGAACACATGTACCGAATTTCCCAGCGCAGAAGATGACTGGGCACACAAGACAACCCACCAACTTTTCCAGCCAAAATATAGAGTTTGGGATATACTCGCCATATAAGTATATCTTCCAATGCACACCAAATAAAAATTTTAAAAAATCAGATTTGATTT
>CM034708.1:91002412-91018152 GCA_020142125.1 Phrynosoma platyrhinos | reverse complement strand
GGACCTCCTCTTCCTTCTGGTCTTCGTCGGCTCCTTCCTGCCTCGCACTACCATCTTTCTCCTCCTCCTCCTCCTCATACCCGGCACTCCCTTATATCCGGCGTATAAGACGGGGCCCCCACTTTAGCCCCAGATTTTCCAGGTTAAAAACTCGTCTTGTACGCCGGAAAATACAGTACTTTAACCGTACCTTTATTTGCAGTGCAGTGTCTTTTTACTTTTTACCAAGGAACTCAGAATGTTGTGCTTGGATACAGATTAGCAAGGATGTCATTTCTGATTGTTTTATACTAGAATTTAGCAAACCTCAAACAACTTTTGGATTGAAAGACGTTGAGATTTAAAGAGTACAAATGTGAAGAAAACCCAAACTCATTAGATTCATTCACCTAGGCCTAGACCAGGGGTAGGCAACCTTTCCCTTTTAAGGGCTGAGGGACTTCAGCTCCCAGAATCCCAGGAGCTATTGGCCAACATGGGACTAATGGCCAACATGGCTGAGGCTTCTGGGAGCTGAAGTCCCTCAGCCCTTAAAGGTGAAAGGTTGCCTACCCCTGGCCTAGACCTTTGATCATTTCAGTGGCAAAAAATTAAGTTTCAGTCCTTGTGCATTCAATTTATTTAATGATGAATTATATTTTTTCCTCTCTTTCTCACTTTGTGTTCCTCGAAAGGTTCATCAGTTTTAACCTCATTTTGGCATGATTGTTTACCTCATCAAATGGCAGACAAGATACGACATGGTCCTTTTCATCATGAGCAGGGGTAGGCAACCTTTCCCCTTTAAGGGCCGAGGGACTTCAGCTCCCAGAATCCCAGGAGCTATTGGCCAACATGGGACTACTGGCCAACATGGCTGAGGCTTCTGGGAGCTTAAGTTCCTTGGCTCTTAAAGGGGAAAGGTTGCCTACCCCTCATCATGAGAATAGCTGACTGAAGTTGATTCATGCAAATATGAGTGAATTTCATTTCACTTTAGCAAGATTCACAAATTTTTTCACATTGAGGAACAAAAAAGTTGAAGATATTAAAATTTGAATGTTGTAGAAAGCAAAACTGACAGATGTTTCATAGCATGACATCCCATTTTCTCTTCACAACACTTTGGGGTTGGTTAAACTGAAAAACAAAATAAACACAGTGACATGTCTAAGTACATCCAATAATTTCAAAACAAACAAACAAAACTGGACAACCTCTGAGCCAATATTTGAACCCATCTTTCTCTGTCCCAGAAGCAATGCATTGTCATTTTTACCTTCTGAAAAAGAGGGTTAAAAAAAAAACCCAAAAAAACTCATCACCAAGCATTTCTCATGCTACGCAATAGTTTTCAGAGTTTACTAACTCCTATAGCAGGAGACAATAAATACAAGACTGAAGCAGAGAGTGCCAATTGTGCCAGTGACTGCATGGTTCACTCTTGAAGAGGGCTGCTGTCGCAATCCCAAATGGGCCACCAGCAAGAGTGGATTTAATCTACTCCTTTTTGAGCTGGCTTTTGTTGCACTGGCACAGCCTCAACATGGCTTCCAGCTGCTTTAGGAGAGGGTGCAACATCTAAATGCCACACCCCAAAGTGGCCTGAAGCCACTTTATTTGGACCATCTGTTTTGGGCCACAGGTCCTAGGCCCCACACTTTCCCTGTATGTGACTCCTTTGGGTTAGAGGACAGTCTCTGGGCTAGATACTAGCCCTCAGAGCAAAACTTATTTTCCTAGAGTTTGCAAAATGAACACCTATAAGAAGAACAGTGATGATCTTCTGTTCTTCTTACCTTCCTTTATTTCATGGGAGACTATAACTATGTTCATGCTCTCATTTTCAATAACAGGTTATCCTGCATCAGGAACTAGTTAGCCACTTTTCAGGGTAGTTTTTGTTCTCAAAAATAATCTTTTTCTTCTCTACCACATTCATTTGCGCTTCTTTATCACATTCATTTGGGCTTTCTCAGAGAATGACTGACAGGTATCTTAAAAACAGGGTCAAATTTTGGAAGATGGAAGAAAGTAACTCCAACACTGTCAACTTTATGTGAACAGGATTTCTTAGGAGCTCCAGTATGGCCTATTCATTGGATTACCATTTTAAACATATCATCTGTCTTGCCATAAGGAACTGTGGTGGCATAATCTCTTTTGGCAGAAAATGTCTGTTTATGTCTGTTTTATACCTTTGTTCATCTTCAGTGTTTGAAGAACAGCTGAAAAGTTTGTCCAGACTTCTCATATATAATTTAGATTGAGCAACTATTTGGGTGATTTCTCCTCAATCCAGATGTCCTGTCTTGGACTGAAAGGGTCAGAGGAGGGTCTGCTACCAGTTGTAACAACTTGTCTTCTGCATTTGAAGAGCTCTGTTCCATAATGCTGAATTCTGTCACTAGGTGTCGTTATGTGCTAAGTTTAATTTTCCTCAGCAGAATGAATTGATGAATATAATGTCAGTAATTCTGACATAGGTGAAATCCATCCATAGTAATGCTAGAAGTTTTCACAGTTTACACTGAACACACCTCAATTTGTACTAGAAACTGATACTGAAAGGGAAATAGCTCAGGGAACATCTTTGCTGATAAAGCTATTGCTGCCCAAAAGCTGACAAACTGATAGCTAAAAATAATTTTTAAAAATTATTTAGAATATATATATATATATATATATATATATATATATATATATATATTCTGTAATAGTTGAGCCAGATTATGTATTTTTGGGGGGAGAAACTGTCAACACATTGATTCAAAGTTTTAGATCAAGTGTAAACATGTACAACACCTCACTCTCTCTCTGACACATACACACGCATGACATCCCATCAGAATCAGTAGTACAGAAAATAAATTCTAATGATCACTCTTCACCATGTAACAACAACAACAACAACAACAACAATATACGTTATGAAGAACTGCTAGTTTGAAAGAAATTTCTTTCTTCAGTCAGATTCTTCAGATTCTTTTACTGTAGTGTGTGTGTATGTGTTTGTGTTTGTGTGTGTTTTTATGTGTAAAATTGCTTTTGAAAGTCCTGAGAGTTTAATAAGCAGAATATCATGTAGTATATGGCCTGTTGTTCAAACCCAAAGCCCCAATTCTTTAGTCTTTTTAATGTGCTCAACTTGATATATAATTGTTTGTAGTCCTGCCAGTAATTATTAATTTGACAAATTTGATGAGCTTATTTGCAAAATGAGGTGATGGGAAGCTCAAATATAAAACTGATAATGTAATCAAGGAGGAAGAACATAACATTTGTGCTTTCAAAGATACTCAGAGGGTGATTGAATCTAACCTCAATTGTCTACACAAATTGGCTTGTTCTGACAGACCAAAAGTCCTCCCAGTCTATTCTTTTTCCAACAGTGATGAGAAAAGAGCAGTCCTGATCCTTCTACAGCCACAATATGAAGATGATGATGTATCTTACTGGTTGATTCTAGTACTTCACACCTGGATGAAAGACATAGCCAATGGAAGGAGGGTGTGCTTTTGATACCCTTCATGAATGAGGCTAGACAATTTTAAATATAAGCATGGCCCAATGGGCCAAGCTTAGGCACATGATGGGGGGGGGGGAAGAACTCAGTTATATTAATCTGAGCTGCCCCCATACTGTCTCTTTTCTTTGAAGCCCACCCTCCTGCCTTAAATTGCAGTATGAACCTGTCTCATTGCTTTGGGGCTAGGGAGAAATTTTCTACCCTTTTCCCAGTGTTTTTTTTTTTTGTTTTTTTGTTTTTTGCCTACCCCATACTGTGTGCAGGGACTGGTAATTGGCTTTTGGTGACTGTTAAATAGGTTTCACTGGCCCATATGGGGGGGGTAAAGAATTATTTGGTGCACCCCAGTGGACCCCTTTGTGGTGAAAGGTTAGGCTCTGAAGCAGCTTAGATGTGTCAAGGGACCTGGGGGTTGTGAAATAACCTGTCTTTGGGGTAGACATAGGGGTTTTGCTCAACTGTACAAACTCAAGGGAGTTTGGAGGAGTGTGCCTTATATTTACCTCCCTAGGACTGGCTGAGGATATAATTTGAATCATCGGATTTACCTCAAGTTCCAGTGTTTGCATCCAAAGGGAAGGATGAATAGGCAGTCTGGGATTGACACCTGGCTTCAGCTGGACCCACACCAGGCTTTTCATTTTAGTCGATTTTTCTCAAGACTTTTGTCCAAGAGTTTAGTGTTAAATATGTTATAGGTCAAAGAAACTGCCTTTTATTGATCCAATTTATGTGTTTAGTCTCTTAATTTTGTAGTTGGGTATCAAGTGGTACTTACAGAGTTGCCAGGTCAAAAGTGTCTCAGACTCTGAGATTCCAAAACTACATCTTAAGACCTAGGGATGGCCCCAAGTGATATCAAAGGCATAGCCTGCAATGATTTAATTGGATATGATACATTAAATATAAGCTACAGTTGCTCACAGTATGCCACTCAAAGAAATATAAGATTGGCAACACCAGCTAGGGGCTACTGGAACTTTCAGTCCAACAATAGCTGGACTCAATAACTCCACTGAGTTCAGTGCATTATAGCTTGCACTGAAGAGAACAGGGTAGAGAAAAAAAGAGAATAAGAACTTGGAAAGGTTTTGGGCTACACCTCCCAAATTCCCCTTCTAGCTATAGGACTTGTAGTCAAAATTGAACTCAGCTTGTCTTCTTCACTCCATCTTCCTCATAAACTATACCAAGATACTTCCCCTCCCCCTCCCTTGTGTGACATTTTTTTGTTTTAGCTTTGACAAACTTCAATCCAGTCATTGCAAAAACAATAACACACAATTTAAACACCTCATTGGCATGACAGCTTTCTATGTCACTTGCTAGACTTTTCTAGTGTGAATATGCACAATGCTGTTTAATTGCACTGCTGCAATAAAACAATAAAACTTTTAGAACAATAAATTTTAAAAAGAATTTTCCATTAATTTACTTCATTTGCAAATAAACCATCTGAAAATTTTCACAACTAGGTGATCATGTGGCAAATTTCTCAGCCCATACATAAAACAATAAAAGGTCCAAGAAATCAACAATGTATATGTTTAGTGAAACAAGATGAATGATTGTCACATCCCTAGTTACACTCCTTCTGAAGACACAGGTCTACAACTTGGGTGTACTCCTAAAATCAACCATCACCCTAGGTACTCAAACTTATTTGTGGCCAGGAGTGCATTTGAACAGTTAAAGCTAGTGTACCAACTGCACCCATTCCTTGGGACATCTGTGACTCATGCCCTAATTACATCTCAGTTGGATTACTGTAATGCACTCTGTGTATGACTGCCTGTGCAAAAGCAATGCTGAACATAAAGAAAACAAAAATAATGGCCACAGAGAACCTACATACATTCAATCTAGACAATGAGGAAATCAAAATAGTAACAGAGTTCCCATTCCCTATATCAAACATCAATGAGAGTGGAGACTGAAGCTAAGAAATCAGAAGAAGACTGAGAAGGGGAAGGGTGGCAATGATAGAGCTTTACACTTAAAGTGTGAAGATTTTCAGCTAAAATTAGAATTGCCCAAGGCATTGTATTTCCGATTACCATGAGAGGTGGACAGTGAAGAAAGTGGATAAGAAGAAAATCAATTCATTTGAGATGTGGTGCTAGAGAAGAGTGCTGCCACCAGATTGATAATGGGTTCTGGTTACAGGGAGCACACAGCTCCCTTGTTGCAACAGCTCCACTGGCTGCCAGTCTGTTTCTGGGCACAATTCAAAGTTCATATTTTAACCTATATGTAAAGCCCTAAATGGCCCAGGCTATCTGAAGGACTTTCACATGAGCTTGCCCAAGCTTTAGGATCTTCAGGGGAAACATTTCTTTCTATCCCACCAATTTCACAAACATAGTTGGTGGGAATGAAGGAGTACGCTTTCTTTGTGGCAGCTCAGGGAAAATCTATCAAGTTACATTGGGTCTGGGGGTCTTACAAAAGATGAAGTGGCTGTAGTTTGACTGGAAATGTTGTAGGGCAATGCTGCTCAGATTGGCCCATGAGCTATCACCCACCAGTCCATGGTAAGTTTAATGGAAACAAACAGTTGTGGCCACTGGGTATAAATATGGGATGAGTCCCTGGTCCATTAAAAAAAAAGTCAACCTCCCAATTCAGGTAGCTTGGGAAGCACTCTTCTAGCCCATGGTGTAGTCTAATTTCTCATTTATTATTGAAATAGATTAAGAGAATGTCTGTGAGTAAAATGGAAAGTACCAGGTACTGATCTCAGTCTGGGAATATTTTTGCCCTAAGTGAAAACTGTGATTACAGTTTTATATCTGTGTTTGGATGCTTGCCCCATCCATCTGCCACCTTTGAGCAGGAATATATATATATATTTCAGATAAGAGACTGCACATAAGAGACAAATGTGATCTAGTTCTTCATGGATGGTGGGGGAAATTCTGTTGGAGCAGCTAATTCTTTCTATAACTACTAACAGTCAGGCAATATATCCACAGAAATAAAGGCTGCATTTTGCATATCCTTAGAGAAAACAAATAGCAAAATCAACATAATAATAATAATAATAATAATAATAATAATAATAATAATAATAATAATAATAATTGTATCTCACCTCTGTGTAAAATACAACTGGGGTGGCTTACACAATAAAACAAACAATCCAATAAATAGCTGTAGTGGAAATCAGGGTCAGGCATAACAAAAGGGTCAGTAATAGTTTTAGATTGTGAGTTGTTAGACTAATTGCATTACTTCTAGAATGTATCTATTAAACAGATATTATTGAGCCTTGCTAAATACATTAGTAAATCACAAGTACCATCCCATAAAAGTGATGGTAAGATTAATTGCTGACAAAGGAACTGAATAATCATATATATGATACAGTGCTCTGTGTATAATCTTTAACAAAATCATCCCTATATAATTCTTAGACTATGAAAGGAAAGGAAACATCTCAGAATATCATAAAGACAATTATGACAATCCAAAACTCAACTTGCTCCTTGGTACTGTACAACATCTTAAGAAGTGTCCTTTAAAATTTAAAGACAATGAACAGACTGCAGTCTCACTATTTTGTGGGCTGCATGGTGAAGGTAGATAAAAATGTTCAGTATATGTCTGTTTATAAATACAGAAAACATCTGAGCTTTCAGTGCTATGGAACTTGGTAAACAATATTATCAACAGCAAAAGAAAGGCAAACCTCCAAATGTAGGAACTAGAGAAACAATAAAAGTAAGGAAAACAGTAAACATGGAAAGTAGTATTTGGTTATCGATGAAGATGTACAGAGAGAGAGAATTCCCAATCTTATTAAGAAGTTCTCTGCATGGGACCACCAGGAGTAGCAACCACATTGCTGATTGCAAGGGCTTTGACCCATGAGCATAAAGGGTCTTCTGTCATCCCCTTGATCTTTAAATTATAATTATATAAATACTTATAAAATAATTAAATAAAAATTATTATATAAATAATTATAAATTATAATTATAGATTAAATTATATGTCATTATATTATTTTGCTTGAGTTATACCCAACCATTTTCTCAAAGTGGATGCTCAAGGCAATTTATAAGATCAAAACAAATACAGATACAAACAGATGTTGAAAAATTATATCAAAAATATGCTTCAAATGGTATTTAAACCATCTATATGTTGGAAAGGAGCTCTCCTGATGCTGGGCCATATCCCTTCAAAGTTTTGGCATTGACAGAACTCCCATTCAACTCAGAGCAGCTACAGGGGGAGTAGTGACATAATCAAGATTGGCTTTGCTACTTCATTGAATGCAGATCCATTGGTCACACCTGAATTCATGCAAAACTGGTCTAGACTAATGACATGCCTCTTTGCCTTCTTTGGTTGAAACAAAGAATTTGTATCTGTTACAGTTCAAGCCAAGCTACGGTAGAAGAATGAATTTTTAAAAATATCTTTTTAAAATAATCAGACATAGAGGAGTGGTCTGGAAATATGTATGCATGCATTTAGCTGTTCCAATTTATAATCTGGTTTGATTTATATTGATTCATGTACAGCTAATTTATTTTATTTTATGAACAAATAATATTTTGTATGGCTGTTGCTATCCTGATTTGAGATTTCTTGTTTGGCATTAGTAATGCCAGAAGCCTGTGGACAGTGCCAGTGGAGAAGAAATGCCCCTCACCAGTAGACCAAGGGCTACTGCTGAATTGTACACTCAAGATCCTGGTATTAATTAGTTTTGATTGATCTTAAAGGTCATATGAGTTGTGGAAAGGAAGAAGTTTTCTCTGAATGATGTGTGTACATAGACACATATCTGTGCATAAAGTTATCCGTATGTACACACACATGCTAACAGACACACAGATTTATAGGCTACATACACACATACACAGCTTTAAACAAGTTAGGATTTCTCTCTCTCTCATTGATAGGCAATAGTGGTGGTGCAGTCGTTAAATGCCTGTACTGCAGCCACTCACTCACAGACAACAAGATTGCAAGTTCAATACTAGCCAGGGCTCAGGCTAGACTCAGGCCTGTATCATTCCAAGGTCGTTAAAATGAGTACCCAACTGTTGGGGGGCAATGAGCTTACAGTTGTAAACTGCTTAGACATCCCATAGCATGATATGAAGCAGTATATAAATGCAGCTGCTTTGCTTTGCAATATATATCCTGGGCCATCAAAGGATTTAGATTTATTGACAAAGATCTGTTCAATTTTCAGTTCTTCATAACACAGTATAGCATACAATATAGTACTGTCAGTAATATTCAACTTCATAAGCATGCCTATGCTTTCCATCCTTCCTTCGTTCCTTTAAAACATATCTAGCCTTTTAAAAGTGTAGCTTATGCATGCTATAGCAATAAGGACAAGATTTTTAGCAATGGTATTCAGAATAGCTTCTTGCCCCCTTGGTACTAACAACCTCAAGATTATTCATCCACAGTAACAAATAAGTAGAGAAAACCTGAATAAATTGCATAAATTATGCATTCTAAGAAGAATTAATTGAATTGGCTCAATTTGGATAATTTATAGAGGTCATGAAATTCAGTTTTCCTTGCCACAGAAGCAAAATTGCCTTGGCATAGAATTTTAATTTTAGTGTGGTGTATTTTGAGCTCTGCTAATTCAGCCTTACCATGATTAAAAACATAAAGATTTAGACTCAGATTTTAAAGCTGTAAGTACTCAAAGCCCTAAACCTGGATGGCTGAATCCATCAGTTTTAATTCTTCCTGTTGTTTTTTTTTTAATTCTCCATCACAAAAATAAATGCATTTGATAAATTCTTATAAAACATGAACTCAAACAAAACCATCCTTCATCTGTAAATGTAAAACTTAAGCCACATCCTATATGTAATATTTAATTCTTGTCATTTGCTGTCAAGTCAACATCTTATGGTGACCTTATGAATGAGAGATATCCAAAAACCCCAATAATCAATAGCTCTGCTTAGGGGTCCTTTTACATTCCACAGATATAGCACTATGGTTCCACTAATTGCCATGGCTGCAGACTATGGAATTCTGGGCTTGTAGTTTACTGAGGCACTAAAGCTCTTTGACAGAGAATTGTATATATTCCTCCTGAAACTGCAAATCACAAGATTCAACAGGAAATGTGCAATCATAACTGTGTAGCATGAAATAGTCAGTGGCATTCCCTGCCCGAGTATCATCTGGTTTGGGGGGGTAGGGCTTGTAGGGGAAGGGGCTTCTAAGGGCAGAGTTTACGAGGGTGGAGCCAAAAGGGCAGCCTCTCTTCCATGCCTTTCAAGTCCAGCAGGAACTCAGAGTCAGCCTCTCCACCTCACCCCATGCCTTCTGAGTCCAGCAGAGACTCGGAAGGCAGTTGGGGGACAATGGTGGTTCACTGGCCCTCTTTCACCATCCTGGGCATTCTCCCCAGAGAGGAAACCCTGGAGAGAGTAGATTGCAAGGGTGTGCATGCATTCCTCCTGCCCCAAAGGGGGAGGGGGCTCCAACCAGGTGTTACTCCCCTTCTGTGTGTCACCCGCTGTGGTCCACACTCCCCACATACCCCCTGGGATGCTACTGGAAGGGACCCATGGTCTTGCAAAGCCAGGGTTGTGGGTTCCTTTATTGAATCAATCCATCTGCAATGTGCCCGCCCCCACTGCCCTGAACTTTACTGTGTGCTGTTGTCTTTTACTATGATAACACTATGTCATCTCATGGTGTGTCCAAAGCATGATAGCCTCTGTTTGGTCATTTTGGCTTCTAGTGAGAATTCAGGACCCATGCTAAGTAAGCACAGACTAATACTAGATTCATAGTATAACACTTAGTCCAGGCTATGCCAGACTATGAGGTGGACCTTTGCAGAAGGAAGTATCCTGTACCTTCTCAACCCTTGTGGCTGCATAATAGGACCTAAGAGAGGAGATTGTGGTTGGAGCTGCATTCCTTGGGCACCACTGCCATAATTGTGCACCCAGGGAGGAAACAGCTACCATATTCTGGTGGTGGAGCATGGTTCATCTTCCTTACAGCCAAAAGAACAGATAGAATAGGCATTCTTCAGCTAAGCAATGTCCAAGGTTGGAGCTATGACTATTTTCTGCTTCTATACATCTGGAAAGGAAGTGGTGTTAGCATACAAGTGGTGAGTGTAATTAAACAAATCATTCCAGACTAATCAGATCTCTCTTTTTTTTATAGAATTACAGGCTTGATAGATGAAGGGAATACTGTGGATATATCATATCTTGATGTTAGTAAGGCATTTGACAAAGTTCCCCATTATATTTTTGCAAAGAAGCTAGTAAAATGTGACCTGGACAGTGCTACTGTTAGGTGGATTTGTAAATGGCTGACGGACCAAAACCAAAAGGTGCTCACCAATGGCTCCTCTTCATCCTGGAGAGAGATGATTAATGAAGTGCCACAGGGATCTGTACTCGGCCCTTTGCTATTCAACATCTTTATCAATGATGAAATAGACAGCATCCTGATTAAATTTGCAGATTACACCATACTGGGAGGGGTTGCTATTTCCCCAAAGGACAGAATTAAAATTCAAAATGACCTTGACAGATTAGAGGGCTGGGCTAAAGCTAACAAGATGAATTTCAGCAGGGAGAAATGTAAGGGCCTACACCCAGACAGAAAAAATGAAATGTACAGATATATAATGGGAGACACCTGACTAGACAACAGTTCATGTAAACGGAATCTAGGAGCCTTAGTAGACCACAAGCTGAACATAAGTCAGCAGTATAATGTGGCAGCCAACAGAGCCAATGTGATTCTTGGTTTCATGAACAGAAATATAGTATCTAGATAGTACCACTGTATTCTGCTTTGATCAGGCTTCACTTGAAATACTGTGTCCATTCTGGGCACCTCAGTTCAAGAAGGATGTTGACAAGCTGGAATGTGTCCAGAGGAGGGTAACCAAAAAGGTGAAGGGTCTTGAAACTATGCCCTATGAGGAGTAGCTTAGGGAGCTTGAAATATTTAGCCTGATGAAAAGATTAAGAAGGGACATGATAGTCATGTTTAAATGTTTGAAGGGATGCCATATCAAAGAGGGAATAGGCTTGTTTTCCATGGAGCCAGACAGCAGAATGAGGAGCAATGGATTCAAACTACATGAAAAGAGATTTCACCTAAATCTAAGGAGGAATTCCTGATGATCAGAGCTGTTTGACAGTGAAATATGCTGCCTCGAGTGTGGTGGAATCTCCTTATTTGGAGGTTTTTAAACAGAGGCTGGATGACCATCTGTCAGGGCTGGTTTGATTTTGTGCTCCTGCATGGCAAGGGGTTGGACTCAATGGCCCCTGTGACCTTTTCCAACTCTATGATTCTATGATTCTAAGTTCTGTGGTTGGTGGATTCTACCCTACCCTACGATGAGTTCCCCAGACTTACAAGGTGGGGACATTGCTGACATTGCTGGTGGGGACCCCCGACATGTCTCCCTTTAGGCTAGCAACAGGGACAAAGCAGCAACCTCTGAGAAACTTTAAATGATGATGTATCTTTGCAGAGATTTGCCCTGTGCCAATGTACTCATTGGACTTGGGCTTTATTGTAGTATTTATTCATTTCTGATGCAGCATATGACAATATGAAATAGTATTAACAAATGGTTGTGAACTGCCTGGTCTAATAATAATAATAATAATAATAATAATACCCTGCTCTTCAGCCAAAAAGCTATAGAACACAGGTGGCTTCAAGCAGAATGCTATGCAGAAAAGCACATAGGTTTTCCTGAGCCACATTTTCATCATCTGAGTACAGTAAGATGTTTCTATTATTGTCTACTTTTGCTAGGAATTTCTGGAGCCAAAAAGCTAATTCTATTCATTTAGTTGCCCATTTAGTGACCCATTTGCCTCTTCCCTGACCTTTTCAGACATCAAAAAGTCAACACTAATCTTACATTGAAAATTAAGTTCCATTTACCACTTCAAACATTAGAGTTCAAGTGTGTTTTGCTGGCTTTTGAAAGTGATGCGTGACTCTCAAAACCTATTTTGATTCCAGCATCTGACAATGGCAAACACTTCTTGATTATTTCAGCAGAGCAACAACTCTCCCAGGATATGTTCTGTTGCAAAAACCATAAGCCAAAATATGTTTCTTGAATTGTGTCGCTGTAGTATTTTGTGAACCACTTTTCATTTGTAACTTCAGAATCATCATTATATACATTGTTTCCAAATCCCTTGGAAACACTGTAAGAAAATCAGCAATATCAAAACAGATGATTGCAGGGATAATAGAATCCCCACAGAAATTCTTTTTCCATGGTTAGTAACCTTTAACTTGGTTGTTAAAATATCCACAAATACTAGAAATACAATGGGGTGAGATTCTGATGGGCACAACATTTGGAGTAACTTTCATGAAACCATCTGAATGTAATACCATTGGGAAGTTAGTATAACATCAGACTTGATTTCCTAGTTTCCATGTAGAAAGCTTTTCCAATCTACAGATTCAAGGTCCAATACTTACACACAATTTTTCACAACTGTTTGGCAGGGCATGTAGTGGTATTTCACTGTGTGACAATGCATCCCTTTTGTTTGCTTACTTTTTCATATATAGAGAGAGAGACTACAGTCATCATAGTCTTGTCAGGTTTAGTAGCAATGCACAGGAGAAGTGCAGGATAATTTATACTGCCAGAATGTAGAGGAGAATTTGTCTTATTCCTATCAGTCTAACTTCTCTAGCATTATCAGAGGCTGCCTAAAATAGGTTTCAAATACAACGAAAAGGTATAATATATAGAAAAATGCAGTAGGGACTTCAGTTCCCCAAGCTTCATATAAGGAAATGACATTCACATAATTAATTGCTCTGGACTTAGAAAATATCAGGTGAGTGGTAGAAATGCAATAACATTTGTTTCCAGCTGGAGAGAGAGACATCCCATTTTACCTCAATTTTATTGAGGATTATCTAGTAATGTATTTATTTTCTTTCATTACAGATTTTTGTTTCACAAATCATCCAAGACCCTCAAAACAATCCAATGAGTATAAGATAGGAGAGGAAGAGTGGGAGACAGGCCCATGACACCCAGTCACTTTCTCAGAATAATGGATTTGAATCTGGAATTCCTGGGGCAAGTTCTGTACTCCTTAAAGATGGCTCAATTCTTTGTTTCAGATAATAATAATTAACTAAAAATTGAAACTTTCTGGAAACTTGGGATGACAATAAGATGAATTTAAAATCATTTGATGATGGAAGAGATGAAAACTAACAGATTCATCTATTAAGGCCCACAGCTTTGTGTGTTTAATTCTTAAAGTCTGTGCTTTAAATCCTGCATATTATACCAGTTTAGTGTCAAAATAGGGTTGCCACCTCTTATTTTTCTAAGAAGCTCATGGTCTTCAAATTTGATAAACACTTGCAACCTTATCTTCTCCATGATATACTTAATGAATTTAGTTGGTGCAAATGTGGCAAAGGTTGTTTCAGTCTGTTTTAGAAGAACTTGCCAAAATCCACAAATTTCTTAAGATTCATGAATGAAAGAACCTGAGATTTAAAAAACAACAACAACAACCCTGGATGCTTGTGAAAATAAAAGTGTCATCCCCCTCCATCATTAATCTTTTATCTTTGGGAACAATATGGATCTCAGAAATGTTGGCATGACAGGTAAATGAGAGCATACTGAAATAGAAAATAGAAAACAGCAAGTATGAAATAAGGGATCACAATCTCGTCAATTAACTGTCTAAACTTTCCACTGATTTGAACACAAATATTAGTCATGTGCTAAATAATTCCTCTTAATTAGGCTTTACACATCTACTCTGAGCTTGTCTACTCATACTGAAGTCCTATTGCAGTCAGTGACACTTACTGTAAATAAACATATTAGTCTTGACGCTGTTCTCTTTCTATTGGAAGGGAAAGATCTTTGTAGTTATGCCTTTGGCAACTGACTTTGCTTGCTGCAGGAGGAGTTTTTGACTGGATGTGTGTTTTTGTGTGTTTAATTTAATTTAATTTAATTTAATTGGACCCAATGAACATGGCTTGAATTGACTTATGGACTGTGGACCCAATCAACTTCATAGGTTTTTCTTAGGCAAGAATTACTCAAAAGTGGTTTTGCCAGTTCTTTCCTCTGAAATATAGCCTACAGAACCTGGCAGTCTCTGAAATATACCCTACAGTACTAACCAGGGCTGAGCCTGCTTAACTTCCAAGATCATGTGGAATCTGGTGACTTTATCATATTTAGGATAGATAATGGTACGTTTTCAAAACTGTGTTTTAAATGTTGTATTATTTTCTTTAATTCATGCATTTTTTAGAGTCAGCCCTCCATGTTCACAGATTGTTTATCCAGGGATTCAAGCATCCATGGCATGATTTTTTTTAATGTAAATTACAAAGAAAATCTGGATCTTGTCATTTTATATAGGGACACCAAGTTAATATGCCATTGTATATAATGGGACTTGAGCATCCAAGGATTTTGGTATTCATTGTGGTGGTGGGGAAGGGGTCCTGGCACCAAACTCCAGTGGATACCAAAGGCCCACTGTACTATTGTAGGTGCATTGAGTCACATTTGTGAGATAAATATGGAATATAAATGGAATAAACAACTATCTAAGCTATGAAACTCACTGGATGACCTTGGGCAAGCCACATGCTCTTAGCCTCAGGGGAAGGCAATGGCAAACCTCCTCTGAACAAATCTTGCCAAGAAAACCCCATTATAGGTTTGCCTTAGGATCATGATAAGCTGAAACAATTTGAAGGCATGCAACACACAAAAACAAGCAAGCATGGGACTGAAGACTAAAGCCTCAGTTCCACTGAAGTCAGTGAGATATAATAGTGCTTAACTTTGGATGGAACATCTAAATTTGTTAACACACTTAAACTTATTTACTGTATTTCATTACATAACTGTTACAAGATAATGTTTAAAATATAGTGATTAAAAATAGGTGTCAAGTGTCCAGACTGTCAGTGTGTGGATGATGGGTGTTGCAGTGATGCTCTTTGGCACCAAGCAGAATCTGCAGGACAAGCTGGCTGCTGTGATCCACAGGCACTTTGTAACTCTTACCATCAACTGGCTCAGCTTCCCTTCTTCAGGATCCTATCTTCCTCAGTCAAGAAGCCACATTGTAAAGTTGAAAACCATAGTTTTATTAATGCATATAAAAGCAAAATAAGATAACTAGGTAAAATCCATTGTGATGAACTTGTCCAGTTC
>CM034708.1:90974571-90988000 GCA_020142125.1 Phrynosoma platyrhinos | reverse complement strand
CCTGGTCTTTATTGGCTGTAACAGATTCCTCCCAGAGGACCGCAAGGATCCAGGGACCAGTATCAGCATCACTGGACCCTCATTCCTTTTGGTCACCAAAATTGGGATGGAATTGCTTGCCCTTCAAGGAGTGCTGGCTATTGGAGTTAAGTTAACAAGACAAATTGCATTGGGGAACGTTTGTGTTTGAATTTGCACTGAGTAAGGACGTTATCACACTGGGGAAATCTCTTGGTTAATCCACACAAATCCCAAACAAAAACTGAATTTGCACCTCATGATTTCACACGACATCACACAGAAACTGGTCAGAAACTGGACAGAAACTGGTATTATCCGAGATCTTTTTAATTTTGGGAGTTTAGAGGAAATGCATTTGCAAAATTACAGTAATTTCGCATTTACTGTAATGTGAAAAGCAAATACGCACGGACAATTCTCTTTTAAAACCTGGAGGAGGGCCAAGAGGAGGAGGAGGAGGAGGGGCCTCCAGGGAGGAAGAGTCCATGCAAGTGTGGGGTGTGTTTGTGGAGCAACTTGGAGCTCCATCTTACCATGACATTCTGCCCTGCAGGTCCTACAAAGGGGAAAGGCTTATGGGGGGGCATGGGAGATACCTCCAGTTTCCCCCTCTCAATCCCTCCCTTGCCTCGGCTTGTCTCAGCTTGCCTTGCCTTGCCAGCCTCCTCCTCCTCCTCCTCCTCTGCTCTCTTGAGAGGTCCTAACCCCAACAGAAGGGGGTTAGGACCTGTGCAGGAGGACATGACCCCAAATGTCGGACAGTCTGACATTTCTTCCTGGGAAATGCAGGACGCACCCTGGAAAAAGAAGGAGTCTGGTCAGGAAACACACCCATTTCCAGTACATGTATGGGTTCTTTTCACTTGTGTATGAAAGTTAAAAACGTCTTTTTTCGCTTTTAACAATTTCGTTATTACTGTAATTACGTGTGAAAAGCTTTTGCGTAATTAAGCTCTATTTTCACTTTCTTTTCGGGATGCTTCATTTCCACTTTATTATCTCTTTAACAACGAAACTGACCCACGTGTGATAACGTCCTAAGTTGGCAATTCTCTTGCTTGAACATCCAGGACAACATTCTCACCACTTCATTTGGCTGCTTCTTTCTTTGTCCATGACTGAATGTTTTGAGACAATTCCATGATGATGATGATTTTATATTGTGTCATCACTGCACATGGGACTATATTTTCTTAAGAAAGATTTCTCAGTTTTTTCTATTGAGCTGGAGTTCCTCAACTTTGGTATCTTGCTGGATATGACAGAATGTATGTTGAGTTGTTAGTGATTTAGAATAGCAACATGAAATAGGCAGAATATTTATTATTTTATGTATTATATGCCACCTTTTTCCTAATGTGGTATCCAAGGAAGCTTCCAAAAAAGCAAATTAAAAACCTTTGCAATAATGTTTTTAAAAGTTGATATAAAATTCCTGCTTTAAAACACTATAAAACTGTTTCAAAATCATACAAAAGTTAAAAACAGATAAAACATATCTAAATAAGAACCTTGTCTGCTTAACTATTGAAAGCTTGCTTAAATAAAAATGTCTTTGCCTGCTGATAAAAGGAAAGCAGGGAAGGATCCAGGCAAAGCTCTTGCAGAAGGGAGTAACCATAGGTTGCATCTACACTACAGTAATAATCCAGCTTGACATCACTTTAACTGCCATGGCTCAATGCTATGGAATTCTGAGAACTGTAGTTTGGTGGGTGCACCAGCAAGCTACATTTTCCATTTCCATAGCATTGAGCCATGAGAGTTAAAGTGGTTTCAGACTGGATTATTTTGCAGTGTGGATGCAGCTCTACTCTGCTTTAAAGTGATGGGGAGAAATATAATTTTAATTCACTCTTCTGTCCCTGGAAACCCTCCATCACACACTTAGGGCCTCGGCAGACGACTAATAGAGTCGTCTTGGAGGCCCCGAAGAGGAGGGGCAGCCGCACGAGCGGCGCCCCTTCCGCTTCCTGAGGTTGCCCTGGAAGCTGCCGGCCCTCCGCACGGCCGGCGCTTCCAAGGCAACCTCCCTCCGCAGTGACCGGACGCGCTGCGGAGGAAAAGACAGGGAAAGTGCGCCCGCCGCTTTTAGGGTGCACTTTCCCTGTCTTGAGGAAGGAGCGCTGATTTAGCGCTCCTTCCAGAGCCGCCGCAGGAGCACCGGGATGCGGAGGCTGCATCCCCACGGTGCTCCGTCTGGCGGCGGCTCCAGGGCCTCCGTCTGGTGATGCCCTTAGTTCATTACCTCAGAAGGGTCATTAAGGGTAACCTGCATCAAGGGTTTATTTCCTCTGTTGGGCCCCACACCCTGATGGGCATAGGGAATCTTAAATATAATTTTCAATAGAGCAATGATATGCAAGGAAAGTCTTAACCCTTCATTCACCCATCATTTCCTTCCTGCAAAATTCTTTTCCCTGTTTCTTGTGTTCTAACACAACACTCCTTCTAGCCTCCAAACCTTACAGGATTTTACAAGACACTGCCCATAGATACAATCATAACAGGTAATAAAAAGAGAAGCAATAAAAGGAGAGCTGGAAAGCCATCAGGTTGGAGAAGGCTAATCTACAATTTAACACCATTTTATCTATTGTGATAATGGCTTAAGTCCTGGCTGAGTCTCCACTAAACTCCCTGGTATGATCTAACCATAACATCCCCCCCTCCACATACACACACGTGGATTCTTTTAGGCAACTAAATGAACACTTTTCAGACAAATAATGAATACAGTTCCACTGCCTGTCCATCAAAATCCAGAGGGGGGGGAGTAACGTGTGCACAAGGGACCAAATTGTTAAGTGTAAGTGGAAAGCAAGGTTTTGTTTATTTGTACTGGTCAGTCAAAGCATATCAGTTGATCATAAAAGCTTGAAAGAGAACGTATGTGTGATTGACATTAAAGCTGACTGGATCCTGAATAATTCAAGAATGTTCATATATTAAAAATATAACCCAGCTAGAGATACACTTTAATATAGTTTCAAGTTGGATGGCAGCTGTTTCTGATGTTTATTTGAAATACTCAAAACTTCAAGGGTATTTCTGAAACAATATTTTCATTTCCCAACCCCTTCCATTTCTTCTATCACTTCAGGAATATATGGGAAAGGATTCCATAAAGGTGGAAGGAACTACCAGAAAGACAGAAATTCTGAACTCAGTTCTTTGTGATTTAATCAGAATATCAGGTCAGTCCCAACCTGATTCACCCCAAAATAAGTCCCATTGCTTTCAGTGGAGATTACTGCTTCAAAATAAATGGGTTTAGAATTACATCCCTCAGTCCAAGAAAAAAAAATGTTGCTGCAAATCAAATGCCTGTCTAGATCAGCATTCTGTTTCCAACTGTGATCAGTGAAATGCTTTTGACAAGCTTACCAACAGGACATGGATTCTTTTCTATAGTCTGACACCACGATGTGGTATACTGAAAATCCAAAGCATACCTCATCCAGCATTCTGTTTCTCACAGTGGTCACCTGGACATCTATAGGAAGCCGAGAGGCAGGGCTTGAATTCATTTGGCTTCTCCAGCTATTGTTTCCCAGCAGCTTGTGTTCTGGGAAGTGATGAACCTGGAGACAGTACATAGCCCTCATATCTAAAAGCTGTTTATCCCCAGAAGAGGAAAACACTTGGTTTTTTGTTTTGTTTTGTTTTGTTTTTATTACAAGTTCCAGAATATCTGCTAGCCACACGAACTAGGTATCTATAGTCCAAAGAAGTTACATTTCCTGTCCTCTTTGATGGCATATCCTGAATGAATTTATATGAACTGTGGGTTTTGTGGGCTTTTGGGGCTGTGAGTCCATGTTCTAGAAAAATTTCTTCCTGATGTTTTGCCTGCATCTGTGGCTGACATCTTTAGAGAATGGCAAGAAAATCTTCTAGAAATTCTTCTAGAACAGCCTGAAAAGCCCCCCAAAACCCACAGATGCCAGCTGTGAAAGCCTTCAACTTCATACTTTATATGAATTCCCTTTAAAGACACCTAAATTTCTGTCTTTTGTGGAAGCAAATCCCATAGTTTCACTATGTACAGTATGAACAAGTGTATTCTTTCATTTACCTTATATTTCTCATCACTCAGCTTCAGTAGATGTTCCTGAGTTCTAATATTATTATTTTTATTATTATCATTATTATAAATATTCTAGTCAGCATTTTTTACACAGATAAAGAAATCATGCAAGTGTAATCATAATATCCAACAGAATTTGTATAGCACTATATACATTAGTTCTACTTCAAACATGGATTAATAACTTATTTAGAGATGCTAAAATCTTACTCTCTTCTTTCACTTTCTAACTGGTACCAAAAGAAAAGTAGTTTGATCTCTCTCTCTCTCTCTCTCTCATATATATATATATATATATATATATATATATATATATATATATATATATATATATATATATATATATACACACTCAGTTCTAAGTTCCAGCCAGCCAACTATTATTATCTCATTTCCCTTTCATTGTTTATATTTTAAACACATTATTTTTGTATTTGCTTCCATTTCTTTTCATATTGCTGTGATGATTTTCCTGTAATATACATAGATAGTCTATCTATAATCGCTAATTCATTTAATTTGGCTTCCCATTCCTATATGGTAGGTACTTTCTCTGATTTCCAATATCTTGCATGAACTACCCGTGCCACTGTTATCATATACAGTATTAGACTTTTTTTCATCTTGACTTAATTTATTTTTCACTACATCTAACATAGGGGGGAAGCAGACGAGGGCGTCCAGGACGCCCTGGGCCGGCGCGCCGCGGGGCCGCAGCCTCCGCACCTCGGCGCACCGGCGGCGACCCTGGAAGGAGCGCTAAATCAGTGCTCCTTCCTCAAGACAGCGAAAGTGCGCACTAAAAGCGGCGGGCGCACTTTCGCTGTCTTTTCCGCCGCGGCGCATGTGGTCGCCGCGGCATGAGGTCATCCCCGGAGCGCCGGCCGTGCGGAGGGCCGGCGACTCCGAGGGCGACCTCAGGGAGAGGAAGGGGCGCCGAACGTGCGGCTGCCCCTCCTCTTCTGGGCCCGGAAGACGACTCAATTAGTCGTCTGCCGAGGCTTATAGTTAACAAAAAAAAGTTCTGGTTTCAGTGGGATGCTTTTCTGTAATAATTTATCCATAGCTCTATGAATATTTTAACATTATTCTTTAACCTTCTGCAATGCCACCACATATGACACATAGTACCCACCTTAGCTAATTTTCTCCCCCCTTATATATTCTCTCATCTGGACTCTTCTCTCTTGGGATGTCCCTTGTGCTGAGAAAAGTTCTTTGTAATATTCTTGAACTGACTGTTTTATATCACTTTGTAGTATGAATTCTTTTTCCTTATTTTTAAGTTTTAGATTAACATTTTTTTCCTTTTCTTTCTTCAGCCATTGTGCTAACCATCTCCCTACTTTGTTTGCATTTTCAAAAGGGTAATGTTTTACATATTTGATTTTGTTGGTTATTTCTTGCATTAATATTTGATTTATCAATCAATCAATCTTTATAGTGGCATTTTTTTTGTTTATATTCTCCTGAAAATATAGTTTTAAATCTTCCCTTTTCTTATTCACTATTTTTTCATCTGCTAATATAGGAGGGTTGCAGACTGCCAGAAATAGTGCAAATTGAGTCCACTTTTAGGGTTAGGCTTAATGCTAGGGAATCATGGGAATTGCTTTTTTTTCCTGAGACATTGAGACTTTTCTGTCAGAGGTCTCTTCCAACTCTATGATTCTATGATTCTATGATTCTATGACACTGATTTCTGGACTCTGCTTTGCTGGTGCTTCGACTACAGGAAGGTTTGTGGCTGGCCTTGCTGTTTGCAGCTCACCCTTTCCATCCCTAGCAGCTGTGGGAACTGAGGCTGGCTGTAGTTGAGGACAATGACTCCATTCCAGCCCTCTGTATTTTTATTCTTTCATAATCATAATCTCTTATTTTTTATTTCAAATCTTTAAATAACTTTTATTTGTTTTCCTGTAGGACATAAATATTAATTAGTAGAACTTTTCCAATTTGTGTTTCTAATTCTATTGCTAAATTGTGACCATAGTTATCTTTGAATATTTCTTTAACCTTCTGAAGGTTCCTAATATATACACCTTTTTTCTTATACTGTTTGTTTGATGCTATGAAGACTTTACCCAGTTTTTTGCTCTCTAGTAGTCTCGTATCTTTATTTCTTATATGGGTTTCTTAAATGCAAGTTATATCATTTTTTGGTTTGGTCAGATAATGCAAGATTTTCCTACATTTAAATTTGGAATTCAGACCATTTACATTCCATGTTATTGTTTTAAGTTTCATCATCTGTTTATTAATTGTTTTTTTGTTACACTCAATGTTTATATGAAGTATCTTCCCTTTTCTTGTCCTTGAAACTGTTTGAGTATGTCTCTTTTTCTCTTTTGCCTTGCCTTTTTGTCTCCTCTCCTCACTTGTAATATCTTCTTCTGGTGTTTCTCTTTCTTGTTCTTTTCCTGACTCTCTCTTTTCTGGACCCCTATCAGTCAGGGTTACTTCTTCCTCTTCACCTTCTTTTTCTTCTTCTGAATCCTCTTTTCCTGTTGATTGAGGCTCTGATTCATCTGATTTTCCCTCCTCTTGATCACCTTTTGTTTCTTTCTTTGCTTACTTTCTTCCACTCTTGTTTTCATTTTTCCCTTCTTTGTTTATCTTTGTTTTACTTTCTTTGAGTTTTTTTGATAGATATCCCTCTCCTGGTTTATTTCTCTCTAAAAACTCCTTAGCTTTCTTTTGCATGTCTATCAAGGATTTTTTCCTTCCTATTGAAAAGATTACTCCTTCTATTCTCATCCATTTATAATTGATGTTGTTCTGTTTTAAGTATTGTATTAAGTCAGAGTAGTCTTTCCTTTTCTGTAATATCTGTGAGAGGATATCGCTGTATATTTGAATTTCCTGTTCCTCTATATAACATCTTTTTTTTTGGTAGTTTGCCTCAATAATCAAGTCCGGGACCCTCTCGTGTACAAAGTGGATTATTATATTATCCACCTCTACATCCAATTGCTCTGTGAGCTAGTCAATAAATTGCACCAAAGCTGGGATGATTGAGGCATCTTGATCTTCCTTATATTTTTCTTGTAATCTTCTCAATTTTATGCCTTTCATTTAAGTCTTAGTTCTACTGATGCTTTGTAAAAGTCTTCCTGTTGTTGTGTCTTTTCTAATAAATTTGTTTTTTTCTTCTAGACTTACTGTTCTTTCTTTGATTTCTAAAACTTTGGTTTGTATTTCCTTTATTTCTATTGTCATTTTCTGCAAGCTGTCTTTGAAATCCTATAGTTCTTTGTGTATTTCACCTTTGATTTCTTCCTTCCATTCCTTTATTTCTGCTCTTATTTCTGCTTGTATTTCTGCCCTTATATCTGCTCTTAAAATTCTGATTTCTTCTAAGATACTTTTGTTTGAATCAGCAGCTAATGGTTTGTCCATTGTTAATGTTTCTTGTAATACATTTTGCTCCTATAAATTAGTTGGATTTCTGTTCCTGTTGCCATCATTGACAGTATCTACTTCTTACTTCCCTTGGAAATATCAACTTTTTTCTTTTTTAAACTTTGGAGCTCTTCCTTTGATTATTTAATTATTTTTAAGCCCACTGAGGAGATTCCTCCCTCTTGATTAGATTTCACCATTGTGAAACACTTACTTAAAGGGGATGCAGATGGGTGGCCGTGGGCCATCCTGGGAAGTGGTGGATTGGGGCCTAGGCTGTCTCATGCCTCAGTCCAATCCTCCCTTTCACCACTTTGGAAAAGAGCAATAAAATAGCACTCCTCCACAAGCTGTGAAAGGGGCACCTGAAGAGCCGCCATGCAGCTCTTTTGTGCCTCTTCCGGCTCAACTTGTCCGGATGCTGAGCCAGAAGGATGTCATCGGAGCACCCGCTGTGTGAAGTGGCAGGCACTCTGATGACATCCTTGGGAAGGGGTTGGGGTGCCTGGCATGTGGCTGCCCCTCCCCTTCCTTGCCTCCAACAACAACGCAGAAAGAATCACAACCCCGAAACATCACCCAAGGAGATCTTCTGCTGTGCTTTCTGCAACCGGACTTGTTTATCTCAGATTGGCCTTTTTAGTCATCAGCGCGCTTGCAAAAAGCGTGGGATGAGTCCTTCCTGAATCTTCGTTTGCGAAGAAAAGCCAGAGAGATCGATATAAATTATTTTCCTTTACCTTAACCTCTTCTTATTACTAATTAATCTGCATCAGGTTCTGGTGTTACTATCTACGATTTCCTTGATGTCTCTCTTATAGGTTTTCCTCTATTGATGGCTTTGTCCTCTAATTGGTGCCTTTGTTTATTTTCCTGGGTTATCTGTGCTTCTTCATCTCCTTCTCAGCTGTCTCCTCTGTTGCTCTTTCTGTTACTCCCTCTCCTCTGGAAAATGAGGTTTGTTCTTTTCTGAATAGATTTGTTGTTTCTCTCTCACTTTTATTTCCATTTTCTCTGCTCTCTATACCACCTCTGGATCAGATAATTCCTTTTCAGAGTTTTCTCAAGCCACCTTACAATATCTTCTTCTTTCTTTCTCTCTCTCTCACTATTCAGTCTATTCTTCTCTTTGCATTGTTTCTGCTGTCTCTTAGTTTTCCTAGCTGTTTTTCCCTCCACTCTGTTTTCTGTAGCACATCACAGCAGCTGTTTGCCCTTTATGGGGCTATCATTGCTTAGATTCTGTCCTGGCTGTTTGGCATTTCTAATAAACCTTATCTATTGAGCTGGAGGTTCTTATTCTTCAAAATTCTCCTTCACACTGTCCCCTTCTATCCCTCAGTTTCACAAATGTTGCTCTTCTGTGCTGTCAGAACTGCCTCAGTTGGCTCAGCTGTTTTCCTTCCTCCTGTCTCTTTACCTTCACCGCTTCGCCACTGCAGCTGTTTCCCCCTTCAGTCATTTCTGCTCCACCCCCTAAGATAAACAAGGAGTCCTGTTCCATCTGGTTTATTCTTCAAAGGATATATTTATATCTGTTCCTCCACTTTCCCTCAGAGCTAGAAATGCTTTTGAGCTTTGATTTCTGCTGGTCTTCTAGGACCCCCATCCTTTTAAGGGGGATTTTGATATGTTATTTGTTCTTATTTATCTGCCCTCATTTTAGATTTCTTTAGGCTTGTTACCTTGCTATAGTAGCTGAGTTCTACAGAGCTCTTGCAGAACCCTGATGGTCGCGATGCCGCTTACCACTAGAAGCTCCTGAGTTCTAATATTATGAGCATGGAAGAAGACATTCTCTTTTGCCATTTTTCTATACCGTGTGTGTGTGTGTGTGTGTGTGTGTGGACATGTACAGGGAGAGAGAGTTTCCATTTGTGAATGTGTCTTCAAATCAATTAAGTTATGGCATCCAACTCTAGGTTTTCTTGGCAATATTTATTTCAAGGAAATTTCCCATTGTCCTCCTCTTAGGCTGAGAGTATGACTTCTCCAAGGTCACCCAGTGGGTTTCCATAGCTGATCAGGGAACACTGGTCTAATAATAATAATAATAATAATAATAATAATAATAATAATAAAATGTATTTATATCCCACCTCTCTGCGTAATGCAACTGGAGTGGCTTACAACATTAAAATCTACGTTTTATATCCCACAATCCCACTCCTCTTAAAATACTATTAAACAATTGACAATTAAAACACACTTAAAATAATAACACCACTAAACAATAATTGTAACAGAATCAGGGACAAGCTATCTTTTGGTGGCTGGGATATCTATTCAGGAAAGGCCTGCTGGAAGAGATCTGTCTTAACAGCTTTTTAAAAGCTGTTTAAGGTGGTAATGTGACGGATCTCATCCGGCAGGCCATTCTATAATCTGAGAGCAGTTACCAAAAAGGTCCTCTCGGTGGTTGCAGACAGTCCAGTTTTTATAGGCTGGGGCAGATTCCTCCCAGAGGACCTGAGTGTGCGGGTGAATTATACGGGAGGAGGGGGTCCCGAAGATAGGTTGGAACCAAGTCATTTAGGGCTTTAAAGGTGATAACCAACACCTTGTACTGGGCCTGGAAACTAATGGGCAGCCAGTGAAGTGATCTTAAGATCAGTGTTATGTGGTCTCTTCTCATTGTTCCTGAGACCAGCCTCGCTGCCATATTCTTTACTAGTTGAAGTACAAGGGTAGCCCCATGTAGAGCACATTACTGAAATTGAGATGAGATATTACCAACACATGCACCACAGTTTCAAGGTCCCTAGCTTCCAGGAAAGGGAGCAGTTGGCATATCAGCCGAAGCTGATAACAGGTACTCCTGACTGTTGCATTTACCTGATTTATCATCTGAAGTGACAGATCCAGGAACACCCCCAGGTTACGAACACAGTCCTTTGAGGAGAGTGTGAACCCGTTCAGGACTGGGAGTTGTATCCCTATACCTGGTTTTGGGCCCCTACTGTAAGTACCTCTGTTTTTTCTGGATTTAGTCTCTATCTCTTTTTCCTCATCCAGTACATTACTGCTTTAAGTCAATCATTGAGAGGAGAGACACCATCTGAAGTCAAAGCTAAAGACTGAGGCATGGAGAAATATATCTGAGTGTTATCAGCGTACTTATAACACCCCACCCCATGTCTCCAGGTGATATCTCCCAGTAGCTTCATATATATATTGAATAGCATCAGGGACAGGACGGTGCCTTGTCGGACACCACAATTAAGCTCTTTCCTTGTAAAGTGACTGTCCCTGAGCATCACCCTCTGGAATCTGCCTGAGAGGAAGGAATGGAACCATTGCAGTGCAGTGCCTCCAATTCCTAACCTTCTCAAGCGATCCAAGAGGATGTCATGATCTATTGAATCAAAAGTCACTGAGAGGTCCAATAGCACCAACAGGGTCACACTACCCCTGTCAATACCCAGACAAAGGTCATCAGCTTAGATGACCATGGCAGTCTCAACTCCATATCCTGTCTTAAAGACAGTTTGAAATGGATCTAGATAGTCATTTTTTTCCAAAACAGCTTGAAGTTGAAGAGCAACAGCCCTCTCAATCACTTTGCTCAGAAAAGGTAGTAAAGAAACTGGCCTATAGCTGTTCATGTTCAGGGAATCCAGGGAAGGTCTCTTCAGAAGCAGCCTAACTGCTGCTTCCTTCAAGCAGGATGGAACATGACCATCCTTAAGGGATGAATTGATGATGTCTCTCAGGAACACCCCCAAGGCATCACCCCCCTGGACGGCCAGCCATGAAGGGCAAGGATCAAGAGGGCTAGTTACTTTCCTCACTCTACCAAGGAGCTTGTCCACGTCATCGGTACTCACAGATTCAAACTGGTCCAGTATAATCTCAGCAATGGAGTTGCTGGGCACCTCAACAATTGATTCTGCTACAGGTCAGCTCTTATCTGAGAGATTTTATCTGCTAAGTAGTTGTTAAATGCATCACAGCAGGCCGTTGTTAGGTTAAGTAGTGGGTTCTGCACAGGCAGAACCTGTGTCAGTTCCCATTACTCCTGGGCAGAGTGACCAGATGTCCTCCTTTTCCAGGACATGTCCAACATTTCAACCTTTGGTTCCAGAAGAAATCCCAGATGTCCTCCATTTTCAGCATGACTAAGAAGTACATTGAGTACCACCATGCTTGCTGTTCCCATTTGAGAAATTTATCTATTTGACAGCCAGTCCTTGTTGCAAATAGAGGAATAGGATGGATATCTCTGAAGTCCTTCCCCCCCCCCCTTCCCCAGGAACAGAATCAGCAGACAAGACTTTCATCCAGAGCTCAGGGCATGTTTGTTTCTCAGAGGGGAAAAAGGACACTATGACAATGTTGAAAGGGTTCCCCCTCTTAATTTCAGCATAATTGACAAATGAATAAATGTAGACACAATTAATGGCTTGCTTTTTTTACATAGAAGTTGCTCTGTTCCCATTAACAACTTGATATTCCTCATAACACTTGGTGTTGCAGGTGACATGGTACCACAGATTTTCATGAAAGCATTGTTATATTGACTCTGTTGTTTCCAGTACTTTTCCAAATGATCATTAATAAAGAATTTTCTTTTTCACAGTTGTCACAGCCTGGGTCAATGTAATGTTTTCACTGAACTTTCCAGAATAACATCAACATTCCCTTTATTTTCAGTCACCACCAGAATATTGCCTTTGAATATGGAGGATTCATTTAGAGATCATGATTAATAGGTATTCCTTCTGCATCCTTATGTAAATTGAATTGACTTCACTATAACATATTCAAAGAAGTATACCATGCTCAAAGATCATCAAGGACTGTGCTCCAAGCTGAAAGGAAGTCCTGAGCAAAATATCACAGGGTTCTGTCCTGGGACTGTCATTTCTCAATATTTTTTTTAATCAATGGCTTAGTAAATGAGGTAGAGGGAATCCTTATCAAGTCTGTAGATGATACAAAACTGGGAAGGATGGCTAACACATTTGTTAACAGGAACATAATTTAAAAAGGCCTTGATAAATTAGAAAATAGAATGAAGTTCAACAGAGACAATGTAAAATTCAGACCACCAAATTCAAATCAACCTCTATAGGATGTGGGATACTTATCGTAGCAGTAGTTCATGTGGAAAAAGACCTTGGGATTATTGTTGATCATAAATTGAATGTGACCAGCAGTGTGATGCTGCAGCAAAGAAGAAAAATAATAATTTAGCCTTTGCATCAAATGGAGAGATAGCAAAGAATGTGCGAAATTTTTCTGCACATCCCTTAAGGGGTGTTGGCGAGTATTTGGAGCAAAGAATGAACAGAGACTCAGGTGGAAGTAGTCCATCAAGGTCACCTCTGGGGACCAATGTCCCCCCAACCCCCGACTATTACTTGTCTTGTTGTAAACAGTACTTTAACAATTTTGTTGTTAACTTCTTTTGAATCAATCTCAAGTCATGACAACCCTGTAAATGAGATGTCTCCAAGCCCCACTATCCAATACCTCACTGCTCAGGTCCTGCAGGCTCAAGCCCATGGTCTCTTTGATTGAGTCTATCTATCTGGCATGTGGTCGTCTTCTCTTTTTATATCCCTCCACCTTTCCTAGCATTATTGTGTATTCCAATTAATCATACCTTCTCATGATGTGGTCAAAGTATGACAACCTCACCTTGACTTCCAGGGAGAGTTCTGGCTTGATGTGTAATAGGGCCTATTTGTTTGTCTTTTTAGCTGTCCATGGTATCCTTAGCATTCTTCTCCAGCACCACAGCTCAAATGAATTTATTTTCTTCCTATCTGCTTTCTTCACTGCCCAGCTCTCACAGCCCTACATGATAATAGAAAATACAATTACTAGAACAATTCAAAGTTTAGTGTTCAGCTGTTTATCTTTGCACTACCGTATTTTTCGGCATATAAGACGCTCCGGCATATAAGACGC
>CM034708.1:90956632-90972046 GCA_020142125.1 Phrynosoma platyrhinos | reverse complement strand
TTCTCCTTTTCTTATTTGTATGTATGGCTGAACACCTGGGTGATAACAGTGGTGTTAATGGCTCATCAAGTAGATCAAGCTTACATTTGGGAGACAAGTATATTAGTGGAGCCGTGTTCTCAGATGCACAGACTAAAGAGTGTTTAGGGGTCATGTGCGTTAAAGATATTAGAGGTTCTTCAAGGCATTCAGCAGATCTTTTAAGGTCCTTTTTTGATGGAATTGGTAAGTCTAATACAGAGTTAGTGGAAGGTGAAAGTTCGTTGATGGTCTTGGTTGCAGTAGCAACTGAGTTTAAAGTTGTCTTAACATTTTCTAATTTATGCAAGATGCATTGCTGTTCATCAGGAGAGAGTAAGCTGAACAGTTGAATGAATCCTTCTTCATCATCAGCTGAATTGATAGGTGTTTGTTTCTTCATTTTGACTTCCTCTTTGCTACTAGCTCCCTTGCTAGCAGTCTCTTCTTTTGTAATTGTTTTCAATAATGGTTGAACATTGGTGTTTAGTAAAACCTTCATAGGTGTAATTCCAAATTTTTCCAACATTCTTCTACTATCAAAAATCAGTGATGGAACAAGGGAATTCTTAAAAGTCAAAACCACTCTCTGGGTGCTATTCCATGTAGGCAGCCAAAATATTTCAAGGAGCTCGCTAGTGTATAGCCTTCGGTGTAACAAGGAGGGCAATGAGTAGAGTGCTGTTCTTTTATTGTGCCATCTGCCTCTATTAAGGGAGTTAGTTTTAATTAGCAATGCAGTCTTGTTTCTCTGAGCAATTAATTTGTCTTTGGTATAATCCTTTTGTGCAGTTTTGAGTTTAGTCAGTTTGAGTTGGTGTGATTCAGTCTTAAGGCGCTCAGCTGTCTTCTCAGCTTCCTCCCTTTTAGGGGATGGTTTGATCTTAGGTTTAGTTTGCTCCAGTAAGTTTTTTATCCCATCTATTTTATGATTGATATTTGTTAATTGTTCAAAGATTGCGATTACTGTTTTCGCAGTTAGGAGGCAGTTTTTAGCTACAATATCTAAATCCATCTTTGCATTTTTGGTGGTATCTGGTGCAGAAATTAACTTATGAGCAGTATCCTTGTTTAATAGGTGATTCTTTTCTTCAAAAGTTACTGTTTCAGGGGAGCTTGAAAATGAATTAGAAAGATAGTCGGTAGAGATCTTATCTATCTCTTTAAGTGATAAAAGGTCTTCCAATCTTAACTGTTTAAGAGTGGAGGCTGCTTTCAAAATTTCAGGATTTTCCAGGCACCTCTCCTGAAGTTTCTTAAGGGTCCTACTCCTCTTGGTTTTTATCTGTCTGTCGCCTTTAATTGTGTTCCTCTTCCTTTTGGGGTTACTCTTCATTATTATCCCCAACTGTTAAGAATTAGAGACAGAAATAAAATCTTCCCTGTCTTGTTTTGTCTATCTGTGGTGTTTCAATTTGAGAATTCTTTGACTCAACTATTATGTAGTATGGACGTTGATTCAGTTAATAGTGTGACATGACTCATAACAAACAGGCAAAACAATAATTGGACTCTGGCTGAGAGGCAAGTTAAAAAGGCAGGCATGTCCAAGTCCAAATCCAACGCCGACTTACTCTGGGTTTTTCTAATCCAGCCCGCCACTTGCTGTTAGTCAGGGGGAGGGGCTCTCAGGGTCCCGGCGCTGGCGCTGGTGCTGGCTCCCTTCCTTCCATGGCCGCCGCCGGCTGGGAGAGGCTTGAAGGGCCTTTTATCGGCCCAGGTCTTCCGGCCTCCGCCCGGCCTCCGTGTCGCCGCCGCTGCTGCTGGTCAGGGGGGAGGGGCTCTCAGGGTCCCGGTGCTGGTGCTGGCTCCCTTCCTTCCATGGCCGCCGCCCGCTGTGATGTGTTTAATAACTACTGTGCAGATAAAATCTCTCATATAAGAGCCAACTTGGATGCCGGGCTTATGATAGATTTGACTAATAAGGTGTCCAGTAAACCAGTTTCTGAGATTATGCTGGATCAGTTTGAGCCGGTGAGTACCGATGACATGAACAAGATCCTTGGAAAAGTGAGAAAGATGATGTGCCCTCTTGACCCTTGCCCATCATGGCTGGTCATCCAGGAGGGTGATGCATTGATGGCCCTTTTTAAGGAGACCATCAATGCATCCCTTAGGGAAGGAGTTTTTCACCTTGCCTAAAGGAAGTAGCTGTGAGACTTCTCCTGTAGAAGCATTGCCTGGATCCCCTGAACTTGAAAAATTACAGAGCTGTCACACATCTTCCATTTTTGAGCAAGGTGATCGAGCGAGCCACTGTCTCTCAACTCCATGTGATCTTGGATGAAACTTATTTTCTAGATCTGTTTCAAACCAGCTTCAGACTGAAATTTGGGGTGAAGACTGCCATGGTTCCTCTGATAAGATGACCTTCACCAAAAAATTGACAGGGGAAGTGTGACCCAGTTAGTGCTTTTGGATCTCTCAGCGGCTTTTGATACAATAGATCACAGCATCCTCTTGGAATGCCTGGGAGAGCTAGGGATCTGAGGCACTGTACTTCAGTGGTTCCATTCCTTCCTCTCAGGAAGATTCTAGAGGGTGATGCTCAGGGACAGTTGATCATCAAAAATAGAGCTTAATTGTGGTGCATAATTGAAAAGCATCAGGGTGCCATCCTATCCCTGATGCTTTTCAATATCTATATGAAGCCACTGGGGGAAATCATCTGGAGACATGGGGTGGGGTGTTATCAGATGACACCCAAATATACTTATCCATGTCTTGGCCATCAGCCATGATGACAGATGATATTTCTCCCCTCAATCAATGCCTCAAAGAGATTAATGGACTGGATGAGGAAAAACAGACTCAAACTGAATCCAGAGAAAATGGAGGTGCTTACAGTAGGGGCCCTTAAACCAGGCACTGGGATACAATCTCCAGTTTTAGAAGGGATTACCCTCTCCTTGAAGGACTGTGTTCACAGTTTGGGGGTGCTCCTAGACCCATCACTTGACATGACTGATCAGGTGAATGCAGCAATCAGGAGCACCTGTTATCAGTTTCGGCAGATATGCCAACTGCACCCTTACCTGGAGATCAAAGACCTAGAAACTGTAGTACATGCATTGGTAACCTCACGACTCAATTTCTGTAATGCACTCTATATGGGGCTACCCTTATACCTAGTTCAGAAACTACAATTGGTACAAAATATGGCAGCTGGGTTAGTCACCGGGAAGTCTAGAATGGATCACATCACACCAATTTTGAAATCCCTTCCCTGGCTGCCTATTGGTTTCTGAGCACAGTATAAGGTGTTGGTAATGACCTTTAAAGCCCTACATGGCCTAGGTCCAACCTATCTAAGGGATCGTCTCCTCCCATATAATCTGCCCTGCACCCTCAGATCCTCTAGGAGGAATCTACTGCAACTAAGGAGAACTAGATAAACAGCAACCTCCCAGAGGTCTTTTTCTGTCACTGTTACCAGTCTATGGAATGCCCTGATGGAGAAGACCCGTCAAGCAACCAGTCTGGAGAACTTCAAAAAAGCCATCAAAACGGATCTCTTCTGGCAGGCCTTGCTTGAATAGAACAGACCATATCTAATATATGTCTCTCCCTCTTTTTATCTGTTTATGTTTTATGTTTTAGATTCTTATGTTTTATGTTTGTCATTTTTATAATCACTGGTGTGAATTTGCCAGTTATTTTTTTTTAAAAAAATTAGCATCATATGTAATTTTAAAGGGGGGCTAACTTGTACTATGTTATTGTTGCTCGTTGTGGGGTTGTTTTATATATGCAACTATTGTTAGCCGCCTTGATTGCCCAGGCAAAAGGCAGGGTACAAAAATAAAGTTTATTTACTTTACTTACTTAGAAATATTTGAAGATCCCTTGTCAATGACATCTGCCCAGCATCCACCCTTTATATATTTCCCCTAAATTTATAAGGCTACGGTCCCCAGCATCTTCTTATAAGTTCTATATTTTTGGTAGCATGTTTTATGTGCCTTTATGGTTGTGAATTCATTCAGGCAGAGACTTCTTTTGTAACAAACAAACCTTAGCTTTATTTAATGACATGCAACAAGAATGTAGCTTATGTAGAATAGTTTCAAAAATGGTATGGTTACAATAATTCAGCAGTTGCAGACAATTCCCCACTCAGTTTGGAACTTTGCAGATCAGCCTAAAGGACTGGGCTGGGAGTGGAATTGGGGCAGGGCAGCTGCATGTCAGCCACCCTAACTCCACCCTGACACTGTTCTGATACCGCACGCCCGTTCGCATGGCACATGGCATCAGGATGCCCTCTTGGCGCATTGTTCACACAAACTGTGCCAAGAGGGCATGAAAAAGCTGCTGCTGCAACTGAAAGGGCAGCCTTCTGCCACCCCCAAAAGGAGCAGCATTTTGCTGCTCTTTTGGGGATGGCAAAAAGGAGGATCAGGGCTGTGGTGTGTGGTTGCCACGGCCCTGATCCACTGCTCCCAGGGACGGCTCTGTGCCATCCCTTTAGGCCGGTCTGCATTGGCCCTTCCTCTTCCCTGAACATCCCTGAACTGAACACTGACTTAATTCATCTGTCTGACATTCTGTTCCCTCAACCGAACTCTGAGCTGGAAGGGGGATTGAGGGAGGTTAATAGGTAGACAAGGAGATGGAAGGAGTAGAAGTAGAAGGTGTTGGGGGAAGAATGTGATTAGATTTGATGGGGAATTCTCCATCATAATAATTATATGCGTTTATGTTTTGCTTATTTGTAATTGTTTATTGAAAACAATTTAATTTATTGAAAATAATTTAAATAACAGAACTCTGAACTGTACTAACTGAACACACCACTGGACTCAACTGAACTGTACTAAACACAACTGACCTATTAATTATCATTCACTCCTCCCTTTTATATCTCCTCCATGCAGCCTCTCCCTTACAGCCAGCCCAAACCAGGATTGGCTGTCATGAAATCAAGTCTATCCAGCAACTCTGTCATAGAAATCTTTAACTATTTCAATTTCCTTGTTGTCTAGGTTGAATTTATGTGAATCTTCTGTGGTCATTATTTTTATTTTCTTTAAGTTTAACATTAAGTCAGCCTTTGCACTTTCTTCTTTGATTCTTTAGTGATTGTTCCATGTCCGTGATGTTTTCTGCTAACAGTATGGTGTTATCTGCATATTTTAGGTTGTTGAAATTCCTTCCTCCTATTTTTCCTCCTTTTGTGTCCAAGCATGCTCTTCCTATGATATTTTCCTGTGATCATTATTATTACCTAAATGCTTATTTTTAATATTTTTCTATACCAATTTGTGCCCAGTGAATTTAACAGATTTTATTTTGTTTTGTTTTTCACTGTTCAAATCTTAATTTTTGTTCTTATTAAATTTTAATATTTTAAAACATTGGGTGCCGATTAGGGCACACAATTTTCTTGTATTTCACTCATTTTTCTATACGTTATTGCCTAATGTACACAAGATTGCATTATTTTTTTCCTAATATAATGCCTTCCACCTTCACTCACATAAATGTTTTTTTATCTTTAGTAAGGGCCTTTGCAGACTGCCAGAAATAGTGCACATTAAATTGAGGCACTGCCCTGGCTCAGTGCTAGGGAATCATGGGAATTGTATTTTTTTCTGAGACATTGAGCCTTCTCTGTCAGAGAGCTCTGATGCCACAATAAATTACAGTTCACATGATTCCCTAGCACTGAACCAGGGCAGTGCCTCAATTTAATGTGCACTATTTCTGGCAGTCTGCAAAGGCCTTAAGTTTACCATAAACATAATCTCTCAACAAATAAAACCCATTTACATTTTTTAAAGTAATTTATTCATACTCTTCATACATTGGTTCTATTATTCACAAATTTTCCATTATCATCTCTTAAATGATCCTCTACAAATTAATAGTATCACTTCTGAGTTAATTCCTATTATATTATACTAAGATTTTTAATCTTCAAACTGCTTTGTATAACTTTCTCTCCATTTCTGATTCACATAGTCTATCAGAGATTTCCAGTTTTTCTTGAATTTTCCCTGGGATATTTTTAGTCAAATAAGTTAACTTTTCCATTTCCTCCAAGTTGTAGATGTTAAGAAGCCAGTCCTCAATCTGTGGTACTATATATCTCCTTCCATTTATGTGCAACAATCAGTCTTACTTCTTTCACCATAAGCAGTGCAATACGTTTAGGTTCTTTTCCAGGTTTTCATCTACCATATTGAACAAGTAAAATTCTGGCTTCTTTTCAATTTTGATATTTAAAATCTTGGTTAACATTTTTTGAATTTGAAACCAGAATTTTACTGGGTTTTTTTTCACACAGCCACCATATATGGAAAAAAAAAAACAACTTTCCAATCTTGTTACCACACTTCCAGCATGTTTTACCCTTATACATTTTGTCTAGCCTATATGGTGTAAGGTACCAGCTATACAACATTTTATAGTAGTTCTCTTTTAATCCTTAATTTTATATAAATTTCATACCATTGGACCCAGCTTTTTCCCACTTTTATGGTTGTAACACATATCTAATATTTCGGGGCCATTTGACCATATTATTGTTGATAAATCTTAGATTAAAGCCTTTAAATTGCAATCATCTTTTGTTTTTCAAAGTAACCCAATCTCATAGTCAATCTAAATAGTAAGCTTGAAAGCATTTTTTTTAAGTATGGTAAACTACTTCACTCTATAAATGTTATGTTGTTTTTGCACACACCTTCCCAAACATATGTGATATTACCCCCTACCTATTTTTGGTGAATTTTCATTTCAAAATTCAGAGAAGTGTGCATTTCAAGGGATGAGTTTCAGTTCATGCACTGATTTCAAACAGTTAAATTTGGCATGTTCACATTTAAATGTGAACTGCAAAAGAATTTTCCCATTCTCGTCTGAGATAAAAGTAGAGATGGTGAGCTTCTCTGATTCACCCTTGGTCATGGCTACATTGGTAATCATTAAAGTTAACCTCATCCAACCAGTACTCCTGGGTTATCAATTAGCTTACTGTTTTGTATTGAAAAATCCATGGAGGCAATTAGAGTCTAGCTTCAATATCCTGATTCATTGCAGTTCAGTATCAATGAGTGTCATATTCAGAACATTTTAGCTTGTATAGAACACAAGGATAAATTATCAATAAACTCAATCCAAAATAGTTGAAAATACAACTACTTAGATAATGGGGTTATTAAATATATACAAAACCTCGGTTTGGCTGCCAGGAGATTTATTTTCTGATTAGTTGGCAAATGGAGCTCTTTAAAAAAAATCCCTACTTTCTCATACAAATGTATACATTGTCCATTTCTAACCCTCCTGTATATGCATATGTTCTTCAAGATAGTCATGAGTATCAGCACAGTTGCACCGGCACAAAAGATTCCGAACGCCTTTTCTTGGGTAATAAACTGTCCATAACTTTATTTATCTGTACAGGGTCTTAAAACAGTTTTCATTTACAAAATCTCAATTAACCATATTTTCGTTCTTGACACGTGTCCATGCACATAACTGGAGGATCTATCTGGTTAACCACACCCAGCACAACATGTGTCAAGAATGTCCTATCCAAATTAGCTACACAATTTCAACAAATCATCCCTTCCCCTCTACACCGGAAATGATGTCTTAATTAAACATATGACATAAGCAAGTTATGATATCATCAACATGGTTGATGATGTCATAGGGAATTTAGTTAACCCAATGACATATACCCTTCATCCACATTAATTAATTCAATTTGGTAAGTTCAATTAACTGAATTATCCCCGGGGGGTGTCCCTGCCCACCAGAATTTACAAATACATTTATATGACAATTAACCAACCAAGATCCTGATCCACAAGTTGTGACAATAAGCAACAATTTGTAACACCACATGAGTAAATCACTACAATGATGATATCAACTATGTCATTATGCAAACCCCCACTATTATTATTATTATGAAAAACCCAGATTACAATAACTCTGGGAAAAATTTCCTTCCGGCCCCTGAAAGTGACCAGCCGAAGCCTGAGAGTAAATAACAGTTGCTAATTAAGGGTGGGCGGGTTGGGTTGCTTGACTGCCCTGACAAAATGGCTGCCACCATGTGGCAGCCGAAGGCAATATAGCCCTCAAATCTCGCCTGTAATCTCGTGAGATTCACGGTCTCATGAGATTACCAGTGTGCTGGGGATCTCGAGAGATCCCCCCTGATTGGCTGGGCAGTGCAGGAAGTGCAGGACTTCCTGCCCGCCCAGCCAATCATGGTGTCGGGATCTTCTATTGGCCGACACAACAGAGAGCCCCTTCTGATGCATCATGCAGGGGGGTTATTTGCACCAGCACAAAAGATTCCACACACCTTTTTTTTTGGGTAATAAACTGACCACAACTTTATTTATCTGTACAGGGTCTTAAAACAGTTTTCATTTACAAGATCTCAATTAACCATATTTTTATTCTTGACACATATGTCCATGCACATAACTGGAGGATCTATCTGGTAAACCACGCCCAGCACAACATGTGTCAAGAATGTCCTGTCCAAATTAGTTACACAATTTCAACAAATCATCCCCTCCCCCTACACTGGAAATGACATCATAATTAAACATATGCTGTAAGCAAGTTATGACATCATGAACATGGTTTATGATGTCATAGGGAATTTAGTTAACCCAATGATGTATACCCTTCATCCACATTAATTAATTCAATTTGGTATTTCAATTTACTGAATTATCCCTGGGGAGGGTCCCTGCCCACCACAGGAGGGGGCCAGCCCAGCTTGGCTTCCCCCCCCCCCAGGAAGAGCTCGTTCAATGTAACAAGCAAAAAATCCAAGTATATGTCACATTCCTTAGGTGAGAGATGAACCCCATTGCCCCTGTACAGATGTGGCAACCAAACCTGAATTCCCTCATATTCAACAACCAAAAATCCCCAATTCCCCCAACTTCTTGGCCACCGTTCTGTTCAACAAATGGCAAGCCACGTTGATAGCCGAGTCCTTTCGTGTGACTGCCGAAGTACGACGAGGTAAAAAGTTGGTCCACAGAACAACAGTATGTGATTGTAAGATGTGACGCTCAGCCCAATAGAAGAGGCTATAACCTAAGATCCATACATCACCCTGTTGCTGACCTGCTCGATAGAAAAAAAACCAAGTTAACTATAGATACATAATTCTATCATTCTTATAACGAAATTACAAGCAACCCCATGAATGAATATAAGATTTGAAAGCCCTGGAACACCAACACCCAATCAGTCAAATCGCAGTATCACTTAAGCTGCCCGGAACAAAATAACCTCCTCAGACGAGGAGCACAAAGTTTAGAGCAATCGCCCATTCTTAATAAGAATTGTACCTGTTATCAGCAAACGATTATCATTTATCACAGGAAGCTCCCTATACCATCCCTCTAAAGCCTTGCAAACTCTAAAGTCAATAGTAGGGTCAGTAAACCTACCCAGTCATGAATAAAAGACCAGGGCTGCCAACCTTCCCCTGATAGTAACCAGGGACAAACTAGACTGTCTAAGGTGAACTGCAAAACATAGTTCAATTTCTACCCTCAGAGGCCAAACTTCAACCACCCCAACATCAGACCATAATCAATCAATCAAAGTTTATTGAATAGCCCAGAGGCCGTTTCAAGGTGCTAGAAGCATCATACTAAAAGCAAAATCACAACAATAAATAAAATAAATATACCGCGAGAGCAGTACTCAGCCCCTGTACTATATAAATTCATATGTTTAAGCTAAATAAACACCAGCCATGTACCCATTATATACAACTTATATGTGTCTAACAAGTATACAAAAATACTAAGAAATATACTAATGGACAATAAGAAAATGGGATAGGTACTCTTGGATAGGAATATAATAAAATAATAAGATAAATTAACATTGAAGTTAGGATTTTAAATTGCAGATAGAATTAATATTAAAATTAGGATTAGAACTCAGATTAGAGTTCAAATTCAAATTAAATTTACATAAAATTCACATTTAAATTTAATTCAGTTTAAGAATTAGAAATTAAAATTAAAATTTAGATTAAAATTAAAAATGAAATTAAAATGAGAGGTCAAGATAACAAAATACATCCTTCAACACATTTCAAACCAATTCATCAACCTTGCAGTTAACCCCAATCATCCCGACATAACTAGATCTTAACAGTACTGCTTTATGAAGGAACCGAGCTGTAGCAATAGAAATTTTTACATTTTGTCCACTCATAAAGTATGACAATCTGATGTGTGTGTCCCAAAATATTGTTCTTTTAATATAATAAGTATTGATCCCTTTCCACTTGGTACAAATTGCATTTGAACAAAATATGTGATCATCAGACAAAAACCATCTGAAAGTTCGGATTGTGAGCTGGTATGACTTGCAGGTAGATGGAGAAATGGACTGAAGAATTGCCCTGTCAATCTCGACTCTCCAAGGCTCCATAGATTTGCCAGTACCTCCAATGGTTGTGCTGCTGCCTTTGGATCCAGTTGACAAAACCTGGAAAACTGAAAATGCAAAAGGGCATCAACCAAAGGATTTAGTAAACCAAGAACAGGGTGAGCCTGGAACAACACATTGTACTTTAAACACTGCACAACCATTGACCTAACCAGTGCCATCACCCAAGGGTATTTGGAGCTCTGTGAATTCACCACATGAACCACTGCTTGGTTGTCACACCAAAACCAAATAGTTCTGTTTGCAAATTGGTTTGGCCACAAATGAACTGCTACCACAATAGGGAAGAGTTCAGGAAAAGTAAGATCGCGGGTCCAACCACCATTCACCCACGACTGAGGCCAACTCTCAGCTGCCCACTGACCTTTCCAATATACCCCAAAGCAGTGGGCACCAGAAGCATCGGAGTGTACCTGAAAGTCCGCCTTTATTTACATCTCAGGATCAAATTAAAAGAATTTTACTAGACTACTTCTCCAGATTATATAAAGGAGGACAGGATAAATTGGAAATAATCAATTTATATCTGCAACATTTAAATATGAATACAATAACAGAGGATTACAAAAAAGATCTCAATAAGAAGATAGAACTTCAAGAGCTTTATAATGTGATAGCTGGTTTAAAGTTAGGAAAATAACCTGGTCCCAATGGGTTTACTGCAGAATTCTACAAAAAATTTAAAGATCAATTAGGGAGTCTTTTACTAAAAACAATGAATGAAATCCTAACAAGAAACATCCCACCGACTTGGCTTCAGGCCAATATTATGTTAATTCCTAAAGAAAATAAGGATAGATCTGAACCAAAAAAAATATAGACCAATTTCGTTGCTTAATACAGATTATAAAATATTTACAAATATAATTACAAATAGACTGAAGAAATGGTTGACTGTTTGGATTGATGGTGATCAAGTGGGTTTTCTTCCTGGTAGAATGATAAAAAATAATACTAGGCATTTAATAAATGTGATAGAATATTATAACAAAAATATTGATAAAAAGTGATATTATTTTTTAACATAGAGAAAGCATTTGATAACCTAAATTGTACTTTTATATATCAATTGATAAATAAACTAAATTTGAGATCAAATTTTATAAAATGGACTGAAGCAATCTATCATAACCAGGAAGCAAAACTTCTGATTAATGGAGAGACATCCAAGGTGTTTAACATCCAAAAGGGAGTCAGACAGGGATGTCCCTTGTCTCCTTTATTATTTATCATGAGTTTTGAAATATTTTTGCATAAAATAAGAAAGGAAAACATGATACAGGGAATTAAGGTAAAAGGATCAGAATTTAAAGTTAAAGCTTTTGTGGATGATTTAATGGTGACTCTTGCCAATCCCTGTGATGGCATTGATGCCCTTTTAGATTTGATTAGTAAATTTAGTAGAGTTTCAGGTTTAAAAATAAACAAGGATAAAACCATAATGTTACCTTTAAATTTAACAAAAGAGGAGAGAAGATCTTTGGTAGAGTAAACTAATTTTCAAGAAGTTAAGATGGCAAGATACCTGGGCATAAATTTTACTTCTAAAAATTCATAATTATTTAAAAATAATTATGAGAAAGCTTGGGTGGAAATTAAAAAAGATTTGAGTAGATGGCAGAAATCGAAAATATCTTGGATGGGTAAGATAGCTACAATTAAAATGAGTGTTTTACCTAAAATGATATTCCTTTTTCAAAATATTCCCATTATGATAAGTGACTCTTCCTTTGCAAAATGAGATAGGGACATATCGAAATTTATCTGGGATGGCAGGAAGCCAAGAGTAAGAATGAAATTCCTCCAAGACACAGTTGAAAGAGGGGGTATGGGCTTACCTAACCTGAAAATTTATTATTATGCTTGTTCTCTGTTTTGGTTGTTAGACTGGATAAATTTGTTGGATGAGAAGAATCTGAAATTAGCGGGCTTTGATAACGTGTACAGTTGGCACGGGTACTTGTTGTATGACACAGTTAAATTACATAAAAACTTTAGCGATCATTATTTAAGGAGTGCCTTACTGAGAATTTGGTCTAAAGTTAAAAAAAAAAAAAATTGGCCTGAGAACATACCAAAATGGACAGCTATTGGGGAAGTAGCCTCCAAAGACAATAAATTTGGCAAGGAAAAATGGTTAACATATGCTGATTTGATCAAGGATAAAGAAAAAGATGGACAATATAGTACTATAAAATCACGAGAGGATCTTAACCAGGAGGGTTATTCTTGTAATTGGTTTTCCTATAGGCAGATTAAGGAATGCTTCTTGTTAGATCAAAAAAGTAAAAGAATAGGTATTTTAGATAAAGAATTTGATTATATAATTGCTTCGGATTCACTTTATAAATTGTTATTAGCTACTGAATTGGAGAAGGATACGATCAAACCGCAAATGATAAAATGGGCCCAGGATTTTGGTCATAATATTGAGCTGGAGCAATTGGAGAAGTGTTGGCAAAAATAGATAAAATATACCCAGAATTGTAGTATTAGAGAAAATTTCTACAAACTTCAGTATCAATGGTATTTGTCACCATATAAATTGGCTAAAATGGAGAAAACTCAGGACTATCATTGTTGGAAATGTGAGAAGAAAACTGGATCTCTTTATCATTTATGGTGGGGCTGTATAAAGGCAAGAGAGTTTTGGGACAAAATAATATAAAAGATGGGTGACATATTGAAAGTCAAGTTGAAAAGGGACCCTCAGATATTTTTACTGGGTATTATCAAAGATCAGGAACTGGAAAGAAAGCATGGAAAACTAATTTTTAATCTTATAACGGCAGCCAGAATAATATATGCCACAAAGTGGAAGTCGAATGAGATACCATCTACACAAGATTGGATATTGAAAATGTTAGATATTATGGAGATGGATAAGTTAACCAGTTTAATTAAAGGTGTTAATGAGGAGGCGTTCAAGAGAGATTGGAAGGAATTGGTTGAATACTGGAAACAAACTGGAGATTTAGTAAATATGATAGGTTTAGAGTAAAACATATGTAAGATAGCCTAATATAAAATACAAGGAGCACTGCATTAATGTGCTAAAAATGGTGAGATAAGGATAAGTGAGAAAATGACTGATGTAGAGGCTTAACAAATATATAATGCATGACTTGGGAAATTTCAAGTATGTTTATAAGAAGTAGTAGTAAATCGGGCTAAATTGCAAGGTATGTCAAGTTTAGGAGATGTTTTTAATTCATATGTTGTATGCAATATGCTGGTAATGATTTAATGTAACAGTTTATTTGTACATCAGATTTTGTTTTGTTTTGTTTTGTTTTATTAGTAGTATGATTTTTTTTCCTCTTTTTGTCTAAGTTTGTATGTATGTCTATTTGTTTTTGCTTTGGTTTTGTCTTATTTTTCGCTTTTAACCAATATAATTTATTTTTAAAAAAAAGAAAGTCCGCCTTTAAAAACATTTCAGACCTCCAAAATGAAACACTGTTAAATTGCTCCAAAGATGATTCCCAAATCTTCAAATCCTCCTCATCCCACTCGTAATTTGAATGTGGTGATGACAGACAGCCCCCCTCTTTTGTGGCATTGTATAATCGAGCACAAAAGGCCCGTCCTGGGACTATAACCCTACAAGCAAAATTTAACAAACCTCTCAGGGATTGGACGTCATGCAGCGTGGCCTTGTTTTTTCCCCTCATTACCCTGACCAGATTCATTGTTGTCTCATTGATTCCAGTTTTTTAACTGGAAGGCAGGATAAAGATACAACAGTGTCCAATTCAATACCCAAAAAAGTAAGACAGGTGCTTGGGCCCTCCGTCTTCTCATCAGCCAAGGGAACACCCATTTCTGCCATTAAAACCTGAAAAGCCACAGAGTGCCCACACAATTTCTTGTGCCGGGAGCCCCCTCAAACAAGAAGTCGTCCAAATAATGTGTAATTGTATGATTGCCTGACCTCTTGACCATACACCAGTGCAAGAAGGTACTAAACTTCTTAAAAGCAGAACAGGAAATGGAACATCCCATTGGCATTGCTTTATCAAAATATTATATCCCATCAAATTGAAACCCAGTAAATTAAAATCATCAGGATGCACTGGAAGCAACCTAAAAGCAGATTTTATGTCACATTTAGCCAAAAGGGCTCCTCTGCCCAATGCTCTCACCATTTGCACTGCTGAGTCAAACAATGCATATTTTACAGATGATAACGCTGGGTCAATATCATCATTCACAGAATCCCCTTTAGGATAAGACAGATTGTGGATTAAGAGGTATTCACCAGGTGCCTTCTTAATGTCGGCACTGGCAGATGTTTATGGGGTCCAGATATCCTTCCTGCCGCTAGTTCTTTGGTCAGCTTATCTCTAACAATCCCTGGTAAACTATGCAACAGGCATAGTTACTGCCTATAAAAAAGGAGATGGGAACGTGCATTATGTGCAAATTGGTGAACTCTCAAACCAAAATAAGGTATATGAAAACCAATGAAAAACCTTCCAACAATTACTGTGCGGCATCTCTGTTAGGGTATATCTGTAGCCATACAGCCAGAACTTCCAATTTAATTGGTGTTGGTGCTTTTCCCTCCCACTGTTGTTGACTGAGAAGGGACCCCAACCCTGGACTTCTTACCTCTGAAACAGGAAGTGCCTGGTTGATTGTCTCCGAAGGTGTTACATTTGTGATCAAACCTGCAGGACTGCCTCCTGCACTTACCTGAATTGAAATCCCAACAGAGTCCTGTTGCTTTCCTCTCCCCCATGCTAGGCCTCGTATATTGCCCTCTCGGCTGTGTGATCATAGGGACAAAGCCTTTGTCACACCTGCTCAAAGGGGAGTCCCCAATCATAACTTCCACCCACAACTCTGACTGTATTTTCCGCCATAACAAAGAATGGTCTAAAGCGGCCATCATCCTAAACTGCTCATTGTACTGGAGCCAAGCAGACCCCCTTTGGT
>CM034708.1:90937316-90956532 GCA_020142125.1 Phrynosoma platyrhinos | reverse complement strand
ATCCCAAAGGAGTGGACATCCCTGCATAAGGGTTGCACTCAGCCGCTCTGTCCATCCCAGCTACACTGTCACCACCTCACTCGATTCACCTACCTTAGGGACCAAGGGCTACTCAGCTTGCGCCCTTGATTGAGGAGCCTGAGATATCCCCGGTGTTATTGAAGATGCACCAAGAGATACAGATGTTCAGCGTTCCGCTCGACCACTCTGACCAAACTGCCCACCTGGAGCCCATACTGAGGTGGGACAAGAAGCCATTGAATTGGGAGAATGGGACAAACCTTGAAATGACAATTGCTATGCAGCATCCCATGATGCTTGTGAAGCTCCCACCGAGTGTGCAATTGTAGATTGGGTGCTCTGTTGAAGGGTGGAAGAAGCACTTCCCACATCCCTGTTTGATGCCTCCGGTGTGTCAGGGGCCATTCCACTGCCTTGCCCTGAAACGACTGCCCTCTGGACAAAATTATACAAATCTGCCAGAGTGGGCTGCTCTGACACAGGGGCAGCCACTCCCTGTTGCCCCACACCAGGTACTTTTTCCAAAAATTCCATTATGTCAACTACAGTTGGTTTGTCAGGAAAATGACATGGATGTGACCACAAGGTAGAGCTGAAGGATAAGAAATGCAAGCAGTTCAGCTCCATGGGCAGGTGTGTGTAGATTAGTAATTGGAAATATACACACCTGAGATGCCTGATGCAACAGGCATAGTTAACTGCCTATAAAAAGGAGATGGGAATTATCTCCAGTGTGGGTTTGTTGTGTATGGTGGTTGGAGGAGCAGTTTGTTGGAGTGTTGCATAGTTGTGAGTATTTGAGACGGCTGTCCCATACTCTGTATGTATATATTATACATAGAGCAACTAAAGAATAATCCCTCATGTTGAGTGAACGCTGGCCTTGCTGCTGTCTTTATTTGGAAGAAAGCCAGAGCTCAAGGCCATGTGCTGTTGTGAAGAAATTATTCCTTCTCTGCCAGAAGTCATTTTGCAGACTACTCTCTGGAATCCTTCTCCTGGCATCCAGTTGATGTGGAACAACTCTGTACGTGGTTGTGGTGGACACAGCACATCATTCTATGCCCCAACAAGGGTTATGGGCCCAGTGTGCAAGTGGACAATGCTTGAGAAGCTGTGGGAGATATAGTTCTGCAATTGGTGAGATGCTTTGTGGTCCTGGGGGGTTGAAGAAAAAAGTCCTGGAGAGGAGTGAGTTAAGTGTGTCTATTCACGGACTCTGGTCTTATCTGTTTGCTTTGGAAGCTAATTGTTTTTGGCAGCCTGCCCGGACTGTTATCGGTGTGTTTGTTTGCATTTGTTTAAGTCACAGACTCAGTGCAAACATGGAAACAGCAGTCAGGTTTGAAAAGCTGTCTGTGAATAACTATGCGTCCTGGAAGTTATATATGCAGGCTTTGCTAATAAAGCAGGACTTATGGGACTATGTAAAGAAACAACCTGGCCGAGCTAATGAGGATGAATTAATAGGTGATGAAAAAGCTAGAGCTTCCATTATTCTAGCTGTAGAACCAAATCAGCTGAATAATATCAGAAATAAGAGATCAGTGTTTGAAGTCTGGAAAGCTCTTGAGACTGTAAACCAACCAGCTGGAGCCTTGTCTAAGATGCTGTGCTGCAGAAATTTATGTTGTTTTAAACAGCAAGAAGGTTTAAGCGTGCTTATACATTAAAAAAGGATGCAAGATAATTTTGCAGAGTGTAGTGAGCATGGCATCCATATAGAAAAAACTCAGAAAGTATATATACTCCTGAGCAGTCTAAACAGTGAGTGGGAGTTTCTAATGTACAATCTCCAAGGAGTAGCCGAAGCTGATTTAAATGTTGACCTCATGGCATCCAGAATACTGGAAGAGGCACAGAGGAGAGACTCTGAGGAGAGCTTCAAGGGAGCGACCAGCTGGAGGAGACAACCAACTGACCAATCTACGTCCTTGTCCAAGGAAGGGAGTGCTGCTGTCTGCAGAAGATGAAGATGTTTTTCCTGTGGGGAGACCAGACATTTGATGAAGAACTGTCCTAAGGTCTTTGCAGCAAAGAAAGGACAAAATTCACAGAAGAAAAGGAAAGACAAGCCCCAAGATGGAAGGGGGTTTGCTACTGCTGTAGAGGGTGTTGTAAATGAGAAAAAGGACCAGTCTGTCTGGATTTTGGACAGTGGGTGTTGTCATCATATGACCCCTGATAGGGAAGAACTACAGAACCCAGAGCCAGCACCAGTGGACACTGTAGTATTTGAAGATGGTGAATCTGGCAATGTAGAAGTACAAGGGTCTGTGTTTATTCCAGGTTTAAGAAAAGTTTTCCATAATGTACTGTGTGCACCAAAATTGCAAAATAGCCTTGTAAGTGTAGCATCCCAAACCAGTGATGGGTATGAAATCAGTTTTAAAGGGGATGAGGGGATTGTGTACAAGGATGGAGCAGTTTGTGGTAAAGTTGTAAAGAAAAACCACATTTACCACATGGTGGCACAGGTGCAGTGTGGGAATTTAACAAATAAGCCACTACATGATGGGTGTGGTCATTACCTTCATAGAATTATGGGCCACATAAGCTTTAAGGGTTTGAGAAACCTAGAGAAGGTTTGCCCAGAGTTCAAGATAGAGAATTGTAAAAGCTACCTTGATTGTGCTATTTGTAAAAAGGTAAAGATTAAGGCTTACCCTGTAGCAAAGGTGAGCAAATGCATCACTCAAAGGCCTTTTCAGGTCGTACATGCGGATTTATCAGGGCTGCATCAAGTAAAGAGCATAGGGGGAAGCAGATTTACTCTAGTGATTGTAGATAGGCATACCAGATTTACCTATGTGGCTATACTCAAAACCAAAAATGAGGCTGCTGACATGGTCAGAAAATGGGTCAATTCTGTTGAAAGGGAGTTTCCCTACAAGGTTGGCACTTTTGTGAATGACAGAGGTGGGGAATTTCTGTGTCATAATCTGCAGCAGTGGTTTGGGCAGAAAGGAATCCAACATAAAACTACGAATCCCAGATGTCCAGCCGAGGGTGGTTTGGCTGAACGTAGGATTGGGAGGATAAATCAGATAAGAGATTGTATGTTAGAGGATTCCGGAGCTCCAGCTAATTTGTGGAGTGAAGCAACAAGAACCACTTGTCATATTATAAACAGGTCATGGTGCAGTGCAATAAATCAAACACCATATTATTTGCTGTATGGGAGAGCACCAAACCTGAGGTAATTAAGGATGTTTGGTCAATTTGCCTCAGTCTATATTACTCCTCAATTTAAGAAGAAGAATGAGCCCAAAAATCAAAGGTTACATTTTGTGGGCTATGAGGGAAACAAGTACAGGTTCCTGATGGATGGAAATAGGATCTTGTATGCTAGGAGTATTAATTTTGAGACTCATGCTGGGTGGAAGAGAGCGTACCCTGACCAAAATGTTGATGTAAAACAGAAAGCCAGTGTGATAGATAAGAACAACGGAAATGGAGGGGTACATGCATCCAGGGATGTCTTAGATGAGAAACCAGGTGTGTCACAACAGCCTGGAATTTTGGGTCAACTGCCTGCTTTGAAGGTGCCTTTTACTCCAGAAGAATCTAGTATATCTTTAGACTTACAACCAAAATCAAAACCAGAGTTAGTAACTGTTAAACAAGAACCAGTTGAGACTCATGGGCAAGACACTCAGGCCAGTGTTAGTGGCAGTGACACTGAGGGTGGCCAAGGCATGTTCCTAATTCCCATGAGGGCTCAGAAGGGAAAGTTCTTTGTGGTAAAGCAAGGGCAAGCCTCTTCTGTGACAGCAGTAAAAAGAGCTGAAAACACTCCAGAAAGAGCCAGGAGAACATGCTCTAAGCAGGAGGGGTGGAAAAAACCAAGGCTCTGGTGTGTGTAGCAGAGTGTAGCCAGGATATGTTTGATGGGTTGGTCAGGCCTGTAAGTAAAAGGAAATTGAAGAATGATAGCACCAGGGAAGCCAGAACCAGGTGGGTCAGTAGCGTGGGCTATCAAGGTCTAAGAACACACTGTGGCATTGCAAATAATGGGAATGGAATCTCAGACTCTAGAGATATCAGAGGTTAAGGTCACAGTATATAAAAACAAGTGAAAATGACACATGGTACACATCACATGTCATTTGGAGGGGAATGCCAGGAAAATGACATGGATGTGACCACAAGGTACAGCTGAAGGATAAATGCAAGCAGTTCAACACCATGGGCAGGTGTGTGTGAGTAAGTAATTGAAAATATACACACCTGAGATGCCTGATGCAACAGGTATAGTTAACTGCCTATAAAAAGGAGATGGGAAATATCTCCAGTGTGGGTTTGTTGTGTATGGTGGTTGGTGGAGTAGTTTGTTGGAGTGTTGCATAGTTGTGAGTATTAGAGACAGCTGTCCAATATTCTGTATGTATATATTGTACATAGTGCAACTAAAGATTAAAGCCCTTGTGTTGAGTGAAGGCTGGCCTTGCTGCTGTCTTTTTTTGGAAGAAAGCCAGAGCTCAAGGCCATGTGCTGCTGTGAAGGAATTATTCCTTCTCTGTCAGAAGTCCTTTTGTAGACAACTCTCTGGAATCCTTCTCCTGGTGTTCTGTTGATGTGGAACAACTCTGCATGTGGTCGTGGTGGACTTAGCGCATCTTTCTATACCCCAACATGGTTACCCAACCTCCATAAGTAGACCATGTGCCGTACCATCCAACGACATATCAAGTGAAGAAGCTAATTGCACCTGAGTAGACTACGATCCCACAATTTGATCCTCGTCTGGAGATGTGCCAGCCTGGGATCCCTAACTAGGGCCCTGCACTCCCCTCTGAGCCAATTGCTCACAAACCACAATGCAGGCATGCATGGTCTGGCCCAATTGTGATAAGTGAGCCACAATTTCATTCTCTCTGCCCTGGGATTCAGATGCCTGCTTAGATGCTGACTGGCCAGCACTAGGCCCAGCAGATGCCGCACGCCATTGAGACTGCGCCTTGCTGCGAGACATGATGACTTAGTCGATCACAAGTCAAACTAACAAGGCTGTTCTAGGTATAGTGTTCCTTTAAGGGCTACAACCTTCAATTAACCCCCCCCCCCATCAAAAGGGCAGAGTGTAAAAATGTCCCGAGCTGGGACTATAAAGCACCCAAGAGCATGGGTCCCCAACCACAAGCACTTGTCCCAAGCAGGGACACACACTAGGCCACAATGGCCTTATCAAATCCCAAGCAGGGACACATAAACCAAGCCAGGGTATTTCCAGCAAGTGTATTAGCAGATAACAAATGGCCTTATCAGCACTCAAGGCCAACAACACCAGGCTGTCCCTTCTCCAGGGAACTGATGGCCTTATCAAATCCCAAGCAGGGACACATAAACCAAGCCAGGGTATTCCCAGCAAGTGTATTAGCAGATACACAAAAAGGGGGCAGAGTGTAAAAAATGTCCCAAGTGGGGACTATAAATCACCCAAGCACAGGTCCCCAACCACAAATACCTTTCCCAAGCAGGGACACACACTAGGCCATGATGTCCTTATTAAATCCCAAGCAGGGACACATAGACCAAGCCAGGGTATTCCCAGCAAGTGTATTAGCAGCACTCAAAGCCAGCCACACCAAGCCTTCCCTTCTCCAGGGAACCAGGCCACACTAAGCCCCACCAGGCCTCCTAAACTGGGTGCCCCCACCTACACCGGGCCTCTCTGGGCCCAATCCCAAGCCGAGCCTGGGAAAACAAGCTGCTCAGGCTTACAGGCCAGCCCAGACCTTACCCCACCAGCTGCGGTAAATCTAGTGGCTAAACGGGCACCGCAGCCCAGGCCGCTCCTCCACTGGCCTTTCCAGGCTGCACTGGGCCTTCCCCAGGCCCCAGAATTGTCACCCTGGGGGAGTTTGAGCCTCAGCCGTGCCCCTCCATTCTTCTGAGGCCTTACTCGGCCTGAAGCAAGGCCGCATGCCTAGAAATTAGGCCACACCAGGCCCAGAGCAGTCGAAGCAACCCGCTTGACTGCTCTGACAAAAATGGCTGCCGCCACGTGGATTTTGGTATCCATGGAGGTCCTGGGACCAAACCCAAGCAGATACTAAGGACCCACTGTATAGGGCCCTAGCCAATATACAGTACAATATATAGCCCTCAAATCTTGCATGTAATCTCGCGAGATCCACGATCTCGTGAGATTGCCAGTGTGCTGGGGATCTCGTGAGATCCCCCCTGATTGGTTGGGTGGTACAAGAAGGGCAGAACTTCCTGCCTGCCTAGCCAATCATGGCGTTGGTATCTTCTATTGGCCAGCGCAACAGAGAGCCTACCAAGTGAGTCAATGTGAGAAATGTCTAAGAAAACTGTTATGGGACTAGATAGGATTGAGCATAATGGAAGATTAGAGCAAATATTGAAATGATCTAAATATAGGCAAAGTTTGTCACAGACTGGTCAGATCTGAAGATGGGATTTGTGAAGACCTGGTATAGAAAAGATTACAACTGACTGCCCTAGGAAGCAGCAGTAATATGGAATTCCTGATCACAAATGGCTTTGCTCTAGTCTCCTCTGAATGACTGTATATTGGCTAGGGCCCTATACAGTGGGTCCTTAGTATCCACTTGGGTTTGGTCCCAGGACCTCCATGGATACCAAAATCCATGGATGCACAAGTCCCATTAAATACATTGGCATAATGAAATGGTGTCCTTTACATAAAATGGCAAAAACAAGGTTTGTTTGTTTGGAATGTATATTATTTCTGAATATTTGATGGATGGTCCATGAATTTAAAAAAAAAGTCAGTGAATATGACTGTATGCATTTTGTGTAGCATGAATATACCTGTGCTGGACCCCACAGTTGTGCAACTGATTGTGCAACAGGTGGCCATAGCCCTATGTGATTACTGAGCAACACTCTATTAGCTCCTCACCCACAAAATCAAAAGTGAAAGAGAAAACTATGTGGATGCTTGCAGAATGACTGCAATAAGGACTGCACTTATGTAACCTCTGAGAAAGTGCAAATAGTTGGACAATTAATTTTATGTTAGTGTAATGGCTCATTTTACATTAGAGTAATGACCCATGGCTTCCATAGTCAAGTGCCTTGTTGGTGGAGACAACTGTTTAGGTGAAGTCTAAAGTACACCTTTGGGGCAACACGTGTTTAATCTATCAAAATGAGATACATGATTTCATGGCATATTGCTCAGTTTTCCCAAACTCAAACCTCTCCTTTGACTCACATTTACAATGGATGAAGAAATACTGAGTACAATGGCATTATTTCATGATGCATGTTTAACTTAGCAGTTTCTGGGTGCATATGAGGTGAAGATTGTTATACCCCTTCCATAAAAGAGTTTAACCCAGAATGCTTGACATAATGAGTGATATGAAAATAAACAGCAAGTATTGAATAATGATGATAAAATTGGTCCTCCTTATCCATGGATTTTTTATTTTTTATCCATGGATTCAAGCACCCATGGTTTGAAAATATTCCAAAAAAAGGTATACATTCCAAATAGCAAACCTTGATTTTGTCATTTCATATAAGGGACACCATTTTGCTATGCCATTGTATTAAATGGGACTTGAGATTCCACAGATTTTGTTATCCATGGAGGATAACCCTGGAACCAAAGCCCAATGGATAACAAAGCCCCCCTGTACTTAGCGTATATGTAGGGCAGAAATGGGCAACTTGTGGCCTTGCAGATGTGGCTAAACTGTAGTTCCCATGATTCCTACCATTAGTTTACTGGATAGGACTGGTGGTAGTTGCAGTCTAACAACATCTTTAAGCCTATATATTGTCCATCCCTGCTCTGACATAACAAGAATCCATATGCATGACCTAATTCATTTAGCATATTTATAAACTAATAAACAGGTATGAGTATGTGCATGTGTGAACTTAGGGGGGTTGCAGACTACCAGAAATAGTGCAAATTGAGTCCACTTTTAGGGTTAGGGTTAGGGAATCATGGGAACTGTATTTTATTGTGGCACCAGAGCTCTCTGACAGAGGAGGCTCAATGTCTCAGAAAAAAGCAATTCCCATGATTCCCTAGCATTAACCCTAACCCTAAAAGTGGACTCAATTTGCACTATTTCTGGCAGTCTGCATTTCCAAATATACCAAGCAGCCATTTTTAGTTGTCTTCCCCAACACAGTTCCCTCAGGTATTACTTTTTCATAATGGTTTAACAAAATTTGAGGATAGCTCATAATAGACAAAATATCTATGCAAATTAGGATTGCTTTGCACTGTAATTTCAAGGATGATTTCTTGATGAAAGAATGGTCTTTGAAAAGAATATATGCAAATAAAAAATGCAGCCTATGCTTTACTGAGACTTTATTATCTTCAATATGATTGACTGATTGATTGATTGAAGATAATGAATAGTAGCAGAATAATTAATTTTTTTATACCAAGATGTTTAGGATTTATCTACATATTGTTATTGTAGGTCTTTATTACCTTTTGAATACCCTTCAGTAGTGGAACCCCTAAGCATGTTTTTGTAGAAATAGGCTACACAACAGAATCTAACATATTTACTTGAGAATTTTTAGTCAAAGCATTACTGAAAATAGTCAATTGATCTATGCATCAATGCTTCATTTTTCAGGGACTTTTGGAGACCACGGGGGTTGAGGAAGTAGTTTAATAAAAAGCAACCCAGCAAACGACTCCTGGTTTGAGATGCACAGAGGGGTGGGTGGGTTTTGGGAATGTATATTTATGCTGTTTTGTTGTTGTAAGCCACCTCGATTGCATCTGCAAAGGGGCAGGATATAAATAAATTCTTATTCTTAGGAGATGATCTAGGGCCTTTTTGGCAATCTTGGCTTCCTTTTTCCTTTTTTCTTGAGCTGGCCAGGCTAGCCCCTATAAACTTCAAGCCAGGAGGAATTGGCTGGGCTGCTTTTTGATGATTTGCTTCCTCAACCCTCTGACAGCAGCATGGTCTCCCTAGAGGTCCCTGAAAAAAACATCAAGAGTGTTTGAGCCACTGGGGATGGTGTCATGGTATCTCAGGTATCTGCCCACAATCCCAGAAGCACTACGAATGAGTGACTGACGGGGGGGGGGGGGGGGGGGGGGGGGGGGGGGGGGGGGAGACATCAAGGTGATTGACAGTTTGCAAGAAGTGCTCACACAATGTGAAGTTGAAGGCTTTCATGGCTGACATCCATAGTTTTCTGTGGGTTTTTGGGGCTGTGTGGCTATGTTCTGGAAGAATTTATTCCTGACGTTTCACCTGCAACCATGGCTCGCATCTTCAGAGGGTGGTGGCATGGAAATGTGTGGAGTATATATACTTGTGGGACCCTTGTTTGGGAGAAAGTGGGGTGTTGTTTTTTTACATGTTAATGATGAAGTTAGTTTGTGTGTTGTACTTGCTGTGTGGCACAACCTGGAGGTATGTTGTGTGGAGGATATGCAAGGGTGTGTGTGTGTATTTTTAATTGGTAATCCACTGTCTGCAGGAAAAGCACTTGAGTCTGGATGGTGTTCACTTGGTTGTCTTGAGTCTTGATTTAATCTTGAAATCAAGACACAAGACAAGCAAATAAACACCACCCAGGCTCAAAGGGTTTTCCACACATATTACCAGACAATGGATTACCAATTTAATAGACACAAATCCCCTTGGATATCCTTCACACAACACATCTCCAGGTTGTGCCATTCAAAACAGTACAACACACAGACTAACTCCACCATTAACGTGTAAAAAAAAAAAAACCCCAACATTTTCTCCAAAATAAGGGTCTCACAGGTATATATATATATATATATTCTAAATATTTCCATGTCACCACCCTCTGAAGAAGCCAGCCACAGTTTCAGGCTAAACATCAGGAATAAAACATCAGGAATAAATTCCAGAATGCAGCTGCATAGCCCAAAAAGCCTATAGAAAACTATGGTGTTCACACTTTACCAAACGAGCTTCCATAGCCAGCTTGGTGCCTTTTTTTCCTCTCTGCAGCTCACTTCACTGAGGAGGGGATACTTTCATTTCCATTACCAGAAACGAAGGTCTTATTTATAATATTAAAACATTCACTTATATGTTTTATTTTTGTGAAAATCTAGCAATAAGCCTATGATCAATCCCATGGTTCTTATAGTAGCATGAAATAAAATTATAACTCTTTGTTATTGTTGCTGACTTCAATTCATTGCTGACTTTTGGCTACTTTAATGTGAATGGAGTTTTCTTGGCAAGATTTGTTCAAAGGAGGTTTGCCTTTGCCTTCTGAGGCTGAGAGAACATGACTTGTCCAAGGTCAACTGACAGGTTTCCATGGCCAAGCAGGGATTTGATCCCTGGTCTCCAGAATTGTAATTCAATGATCAAACCACTATGCCATGCTGGCTTCTAACTTCTTAGCTTCTGCAAAATGAGTTCTCAAAACAAAATGAGAGCTTCTTCAATGACATTGTTTAAACTGAAAATTATTGATTATACAAAGGAATCCAATAACTGGGTAGTTGTGAGAAAATTTGAAGTCAATGAAAAACTCATCCTTCACTTCCTTTGTTCCTTGACTTATCCACAGGTCATAGCAAATTCCTTAATTCAGGGCCCCAAATCTATTCTCTACTCACCCACAAGATTAATTTATAGTTGAGTATATATCGTATGTTTGTAAGACTATAAGACTAAAGTCTTATGCCAAAGAGACAAAGGAATATATATTAGTAGGGAGTTCATATTGCTGTAAGAGAGTCAGTGTTGTATAATAGTTGGAGTGTTGGCTAGAAATCTGGGAGACCAGGTTCAAAAGTTCTGCTCAGCATGTAAACTCACTGGGTGGCCTTAGGCAAGTCACACTCTCTCAGTGTCAGAGAATAGAAATTGAAACCCCTCTCTGAAGAAATCTTGCCAACGATACTCCATGATAGGTTAGTCTTAAAATCATCATACATTGGAAAATACTTGAATGCACAGAACAGGTACTAAATTCTTATAACAACAGAACTGAATAGTGTGAGAGGGGGAAAGCACTGTTAAGGCATAATCTAGATTTCTCTTGTCCAATTTGTGTTTCCAAGAAGATTATCCTGTACTATATTTGGGAAGTAGCATCATGATTGTCAACATCATCATACACCAGCACCATCACAACCATCAAACATTTTGAAAATACATTAAATTGTATAAGTGCTATGCAGCCATTGAAAAAGTCACTGCTCTCAGGTTCATCCTCTAATAGAATACAACAGGAAGAAAGAGAATAGTAAATAATGGAACAGCAGCTCCTCAGGCTGGGGGTGGTGGTGGTCTCTATTATGCTATAGTCTTCTTTCTGGGAGAGAAGAGGTGCAACCTCTCACTAGCCATTGGTCTTTTGGCTCATGGTTTGGGCCCCAGTGATGTTTAGCTTGACAGTTCCAAGGCAGCTGTCATTTGGAGGTGCTACAGGTTTTATCTGGCAGGGAAGGTGAATCAGTTTCTCTGTAGTTGCTGCTGCAGTGACCAATGAATCAAAAGTTAGTATCAGATTTAAAAGAGAGAAAAGAATTAGCGAGCGAGAGAGATATTTTTTGAATAAGCAGTCTAGGACAAAAATAGCTTCTTTAATCATTAAAAAAGGTAATCTAAGTTTAACCTTCTGGTGTCCTGACTTTGTTGCAACACATTAAATTTAATTACTGACTGTACAACATGATAAGTAAGGCATCAGTCTGTAAACAATTTTGTTGCTTAGAATAGTAATTACAGGAAGGAATATCAGAGTTCGTTAACCTGGGAAGGTAGTTGGGCTATCAACTTTTACTATAGGAGCAAATATGCATTTACAAGAGTAGTTTATAGTTAATAGAGAAAGCCATGGGAAGAAACAAATGGAAAATACTTAAAGAGTTTTCATTCAAATAATGTATTCATGGTGTCATAATCAATTCTTTTAGGTGAAGACCCAGTAGTGAAGAATGCATCCATGAATTATTACAACAATAGGCCTCAGATAGTCTGAAGTGACACCAGAGTCATTCCTAGTTTCTAGCAATATGATGCTACCTATTAGAAGCCTTCTGGGAATTGGTCTTAAATCAACTGTGTGTACACACACACTGTTAAGTCTTATATTATGCTATTCTTTGTTCATAATTCTGCTCTCCGTATCCTGCAGCAACATGTTTTAAAAGGCAGTAGAAGTATTTTTAGTAGAGAGCCAGCATGGTGTGGTGGTTTGAGTACAACTCTGGAAACCAAGGTCTGAATCCCTGCTTAGTCATGGAAACTCACTGGGTGACCTTGGGCAAATCACACTAAGTCTTGGAGGAAGACAAAGGAAAAACCACTCTGAACACATCTTGCCAAGATGGGGTCACCATAAATTGGAAATGACTTGAAGACTCACAACAGGAGGTATTTTTCAGACAAGTGATCTTGACGAAGTTGTGCACATTCTACAATTTGCTTAGTCATATGCACATCTTTAGTCATAGCCACTATCCAGTATAAAACCAGTCCTGTAAAAAAAAAAGAATAGAAAATATTTGCTCTTTCATACTACAAGGTGACATACGTCAAAAGAAAAAGGGTTTGACAAGTGAACAAAGCTACCTATGCAGAATAACCAGTACAGGAGTAGGTATATAGTGTGTGTGTCCTGCTCACATCTACAGAATTCTGTGAATACATGTGGGTTTTCCTTAGTATTAAGTAATTCAGGTAGACATCCTTTCTCCTTTCTGGTATATAGAAGTTTGGATCATAGATGCACACACTCAGCTATGTGATGGTCATAGAGCCTTTAGTATTTTAATCTACGACAGTGGTTTCCAAACTTTGGTACTCCAGGTGTTTTGGACATCAAATCCCACCCAGCTTGGCCAACCTTCAGGAAATCTGAGAGCTGAAGTCCAAAACATCTGGAAGATTAAACTTTGGGAAACACTGAGCTAGGAGAACCAACTAGCAGAAGCAAAGTAATAAAATGTCTGTCTTCATTGAAATAAGTACAGAAGCCATTTGGGATGCTTCTTTGAACATGAAAACACATTAATGAAGTGGGCTAATGTGGATACTAGAACATTGCAGAGCTCTTGATTACAGCTAGAGGGGGTTCCCATTTGTTTAGAAGCATATGAATACACCTATACATCAGTTTTACTTTTCCCCACACATTTGAAAGTGTGAAAGCTGGTGTTGTTGTTAGGTGCTCCCAAGTCAACCTTGACTCAAGGTGACCCTGTGTATGATATATCTCCAAGACCCCCTTTCCTCCACTGCTACAGTTAAGTCTTGTAGATTCATGCCTGTGATCTCCATGATTAAGTCTAACCATCTGGCATGTGGTTTTCCTCTCTTTCTGCTGCCTACTACATTTCCTAGCATTATTGTCTTTTTCAATTATCCATGCCTTCTCATGATGTGGCCAAAGTATGACAGACTCAATTTAATAATCCTTGCTTCCAGTGGAAGTTCAGGCATGATCTGTTCAAGGACTCATTTCTTTGTCTTTTTTGCCATCCACAGTATTCTCAGCACTCTTCTCCAGCAACACATCCCAAATGAGTTGATTTTCTCTTTATCCACTTTCTTCATTGTCCAGCTCTCATATTTGCAGATGGTGATGGACAATGGATTGGACAAATCTCACCTTAGTACTCAGTACAATCTGGTTTTAAAAACTGAGCTGAAAAATGTTGTACTCATTTCTAGTAACTGGGATACCCATGACTTGGTTGGGTAGTAAAGGCAGAGAGCAACTCACTCTGAAATGGTGGTGTGAGCTACCCCAGTTTTGACCACAGATTACTGGTGAGTAGTATGAAAGGACCAATTTGTCATTTTCTGACAAATTTGAATTCTACAGTTTTTAATAAAGTCTGATAAAGAAGAACTGAAATTAAATTCTTGCCCATTTCTTCTAGGCATACATAGATATTTGTTTCAGCATCATGAGCTTTTCATAGAGATGGAGAAATGAGGACTACCTCTAGTCCTCTATCTTCATCTTAAACTACAAGAAACTATCCCTGCTTCTTTCATTTGTGAACTAATGCTGCTTGTAAGCCTGGTTTGTCATTCAAGCTGGGAAATTATGTAGAATTGATTACAGAATCCCTCTTTCATTATTGACAAGTATAAGAAGTTTACTGTTAAATGTAAAAACTCTCTCTTACACTGTGTGTCCACAGAAAAGTTTTAGCAATGAACTTCTATCTATGATCTAAGGGCTAAGAATACATCTGGGTGGAGGACACTTGTCTGGGAATCTGATCTGTTGCCAGACAACTGAAAAATTGTGATAAGGAATGTCAAAGGCAGAGGGAGAAGTGTATGTGTTTCCTCAGCAGTTTTCCTCCTATAAGTTATTTCACCTAACTTTTTTCTCTCTGAGATAGAGTGAAGATACATCCAGAATCTCAACTCAGGGAGAATGGCTTGGGTAGAGCAGCTAGTTTTAAAGATCCCTTTCTACTTCCTCATTGTAAACTTCACCCTCACCTTGATATTTTGCAATTGTCCAGTGGAATTCAAACCTTAGCCATTAGTTGTATGAAGAGGAAATATATCTTCACTGGAAGATGTTCAGCCATGTAAAGACTCCATGTAGGCTGTTAGGAAGGATTTAATTAGGGGAATTTATAATTAGCTCAAATATGCAAGAGTGGGGTCCTAACAAAGCCCCACAGGACCAGGGACCATTATGTATATCAGAGGACTAAGGAATCCCACAATGGATGACACTGAGACAGGCTTCTCCAATTAAAGTCCAAATATTTATTAAAGGGGAAAACTACACACACACAAATATAGCATACACACACACACTGCACTCTTAGGAATAAAAGAATGAAAGTGGGGCTAGTTTGAGATGGGCCAGACTGAGGGAGCTACTTCCGAAGTCTTCTCCGGGATCCACAGTGGATGTTGTTGATGATGATGATGATAATGATAATGATGCACAGCCACCAAAATGGGGGGGGGGGGGGGGAAGTATGGCCAAGGGAGCTATGATCAGAGTACAGGCTGATGTGGAGTCAGCATGCACTCTGAAGATAGCATGTGGAGCCTAAAAATCTCAGGGTTTAAATAGGGAATTTCTGCCTTCTGGCTATTGACTAAATGGCTTGGCTGAAGCCAGGGCAAAGGCATTGATAGTCTTAGCTTTGTCAAACCTAGGTGTGAGACCAGTCTAAATTATGCATTTGATTTTGAGACAATCAAGGAAGGGAGGCTAGAGAAAAGGGTGAAGTCAAATCTGATCACTGCTCCCATTAAGTGTGAGATTCAAGACAAATAAGCACTATTATGTATCTTTTCCAGTATAATGACTTTCCCTTTGGCAACTCCCAAACCTGTCTGGTAGGAAATTTTCCAGTTATCCTGGGCAGGTCTCTCAGAGCCTACATGACCTGCCATCTAGGGGATTATGACTGACATCCCTCAGAGGTCAGATTGGGGTCATACAGGGAACTCCACATGTGTCCAAAATTTTATGAAAAATCACATATGCTAACAAGGCCTTTTCTTTCTGACCATGATAACCATGAAAAAAAATAGAGAGGCTGGCATATGACAAGGTTTATGGTTACAGGCATTAAATAGTGTCTTGACAATAACTGTAATTAGAATTGCCATTCCTTTGACCTGAATAAATACAGAACACTGCTACTGCCACTCTTTGACTACCTTAGGCCGGTGAGCATCTGATGATATATAATATCTTTTGGCAGCTGAGTTAATTATAACATAGCTCAATGTATTTCTTTAGAGGGAAAATATTTAAAGAAATTAAAAGGAGAAGGGACCATAATGAAAGCTGTCAGAGTAATTTTTGACATTACTAATAAACATATCTGCTATGTTTAGAACCATGTTAACATTCCATGATTTTTCTCCATTAAAATGTGTATTATTGCCTTTCTGCAGATCATAGCAGGCATTTATATCCAGTGGTCAAACATTTACAAATAACCATACAGCTGCTCTCAGCAAGTTTTGCCTTGATGAGAGCATAAAAGATGCAGAAACCAAAGGCTAAGCTCAACTAATATGCTTCTATTAGTACTAAATGAATGGGGTTGAGATCCACAAATCACTTAAATGGCAATGCAGACTTCTATCAATGTTTTCCCCTCAGCCCTTTCCATTAAAAAGCTGACATTGATGTTCCAAACATATTTCTGAGGAAGACATGGTAACAGCTGGATGAGTGTGATGTATACACTGCAGGCCTAGTTGAGTAATGATAACTAATGTCATTGCAAATTTCTACATTCTCATTGTATTTTACTTGATGAGACATATTAATTTTTCAAGCTCATTTTATTTTTGACATTTCCAAGGAGTAGCTGTGTTATAATGCTGTAGCAAAATCAGAGATCTGCAGCACATTAGGAGCAAGTTTTATATGGCATAAGTTTTCCTGGACTGCAGATTGTATTCCACAAAATGTTGTGCCAACACCAGTTTGTTAGTCTTGATGCTGAAACAGGACTCAATGGTGAACACCCTGTTAGTGACATATGCAAATCCAACATATACCTCTAAGGGTTTTTGTTTTATTTTATTTTATTTTATTTTATTTTATTTTTGTAATTTAAGAGATTACAAAATCCCTCCAAAATGATCAAAAGCCCCCTTACCTGGACTCATAATTTAATCTCTGCAGACCTCTCAAAGCCATTAAGTAGCTAGTGGAGTGTAAGGTACTCTGAGAAATATCTGGCTCTTCAATTTGTTCTAGTTAATTGCCATATAGTTGGCTTCAATGTATGAGAACCCTCCAAGTCATCCTGTTATCAACAGCCCTGCTTAGCTCTGTGGCTTCCTTAAGTCTATCCATGTGTAACATAGTTTTCTTTTACTACTGCATTCTAATTTAACAAACATTGTATATTTTCTAGTGAGTCATGCCTTTTCATGTTAGGTCCAAAGTATGACAGTCTCAGCATGGCTTCTAGGGATATTTCAGGCTTGAATTACTATAGGACCTTCTTATTTGTCTTTTTGGCAGTCTGTGGTATCTGCAGAACTCTCCATCAGCACTGCAGTTAAAATGAGTTGATTTTCTTCTGTTGACATTCTTCACTGTCTGGTTTTCACAACCATAGGCAGAAAGCAGAAATACTATGGTACAGATTATTTTGACTTTGGTATTCAATTATATACCTTTACACTTTAGGATCTCATCTATCTTGTCCTCAGATCAAGATGCAAAATGATTACATCATCTACTGAGACCTCCAGTGGATCATGGAAGATCTCTGTGAATAATGCCATTGGTCTGTGTTTGACTGTGTGGACATAGCCAGGCACTTCCCTGATTCCCCTCTCCATCAGCCACAAATGGCTGTGAGGAAGGTTGCAGTGGCTGTATGTTGACATGGGAAGGAGATGAGGGAAAAAACATAGTGTAGTTCTGTCTGAAGAGTTTTTGTGCAATGTTCTGGAATACAGGGCCCAGTTCTTTGTTTTATTCAAAAAACAACAACAACCAACTATTGATTTATTTAGCCTTTCTAGGTTCAGATGTAAACAAAACCTGCAACAAGAGATTGACATGTTATTGTTTATATGTAATTGTCTGTATGCATCTACCTATAAACTGTGGGCTGTCTTGGATCCCATTCCAAGAGAAAGGCAGCATATAAAACAAACAAATAAATAAAATAATCAATCAAGGTGTGCCCCCCCTTCTTCTCATTTTCTCTCTTCCAAAAGCAGTTCTGTACAGTCATTATCCTTCCTTCTTCAAAAGATGATCCTATCACCATTTGTGCAGTCCATCTCACATTGGCACAGTGCAGGATGACATTCAGCCTGGAGTTGATTTGTCCTCTACATCCTTGTAATGTCTTAATTCAACTCACTCATTTTATGATATCTTTACTACAAGCAGTTCTGTACTCTCTCCCTCATCACTGACTGCTGTTGGCAGAATAAATGCAATATATGTAGTGAAATGCAAAGAAATAAAGAAATACAACAGAGATTTGCCAAAACATGGGGAGAAAGAGAGAAACATAATAGGACAATGTCATTTTCACCTGTTGCCTTCTATTGCAGAAGCTTCATAAAGATATTTCTTAGTCAACTATCAAATACACATGATAGACAGAGGTGCGCTTATGTTATAAGGTCTTTAAACCCATAGCTGCCCTTCTCTCTGAACTGGGGTTCTGGATGTAGCTTTTCTCTATCATAGAGAAAGCTTCAGATCACTAAATAGACACATTCTTCAACAGTCCACATAGAACAAGCGAGTCCAACTGAATTCAGTTGAAGCTATTGTTGTGTGTCTTTGGGGTCAAGCAGACAACCAAGAAAGATTGGCCCAAAGCTGCTTTTTCTGAGAGCGGGGTGAGTCCCCACTGACCCCACCACCTGCTTCCAAGGCAGCCAGAGTGCACATTTCATGACCGCATGGCATAGCATCAAGCTACACAGCTGGGTGCTTTTTTTTTTAACTTTTGCCCCCACCATCCTTGTGCATCATCATAAAAACATACTGCTGGCAACTGCCATCCCATTGGATGGCTGTCCCTATGAACCTCCACATGCTCACATGTGCAGAAAGGGCATCGGAGCAGAGCTGTGCCCATGAAGATGCTAGCAAGGTACAATCCTGCCCCCTTCACCCCCGACTATCTGGTTTGTGTATGTTGTATTGACATCCATTAGAGGTGTCACACTTTCGTGTCTTTCCATTGCCACTCCCACTGCTTGGCTCTCATGGCTCTATCCTTTTAAAGGGCCTGTACAGACTTGCCCAAAGGGCCGGCCTGGAGGAACAGTTGGGGCGGGGCAGCCGCACGCCATCCACCCCACCCCACTCCAACACTACCCTGATGCCGTGCACCATTAAGCACAGTGCATAACATCAGGACACCATTCTGGCACAGTGTTCTGACATGCTGCACCGAAAAGGGCACTGAAGAGCTGCATGCTGAGTCTCAGAGCCGTGTGCCTAATGGCATGCGAATTTTTATCATCAGCAGTGATTGGTGAAAAGTTCAGACCATCAGAAGCCTTTAACACTGGTGTTTAGTGAGGGATTTCCTTTGAGGAGGAAGGCCATTGTCCTGTTTCAGGAACTAATTAAGACTTCTCAGTATGGATACTGAGGGAACTGCTACTGTTACCTGCAACACTTGTGGGATGTTTGTCTTCTTGCCTACAAATGTGGGGAACTTCACATTCCCCAAGTGCAAGTTGGTAGCCCTCTTGGAGGAGAAAGTACAGCAGCT
>CM034708.1:90913775-90935365 GCA_020142125.1 Phrynosoma platyrhinos | reverse complement strand
TCCCAGCAGACTGGAGGAGGGCAAATGTTGTCCCCATTTTCAAAAAGGTAAAAAAGAGGATTCCCAACAACTATCATCCATTAGTCTGACATCAATACCAGGAAAGATTCTGGAGCAGATCATTAAACAGAGAGTCTGTGAACACATGGAAGGTAATTCCATAATCACAAAAAGTCAACATGGGTTTCAGAGAAACAAGTCATGCCAGACAAATCTGATCTCTCTCTCTCTCTCTCTCTCTCTCTCTCTCTCTCTCTCTCTCTCTTTTTTTTTTTTTTTTTTTTTTGGATAAAATTACCAGCTTGGTAGATGAAGGGAATGCTGTGGATATAGTATATTTTGATTTCAGTGAGGCCTTTGACAAGGTTCTCCATGACATTCTTGCAAACAAGCTGGTAAAATTTGGGCTAGATAAAGTAACTGTTACATGGATTTGTAATTGGTTGACTGGTCAAACCCAAAGGGTGCTCAATAAAGGCTCCTTTTCAACCTGGAAAGAAGTGACCAGTGGGGTGCCCAGTGCTATTCAGCATCTTTATCAATGACTTGGATGACAATATTGGGGGCACAGTTATCAAATTTGCAGACGACACCAAATTAGGAGGAGTAGCTAATACCCCAGAAGACAGGACCAAATTCAAAATGACTTGAACAGACTAGAAAGCTGGGCCAAAGCTAACAAAATAAAATTCAACATGGAGATATGTAAGGTACTGCACTTAGTGCGAAAAAACAAAAAGCACCGATATACAATGGGGAATGCCTGGTTGAATGCGACTATGTGTGAAAGGAATCTAGGAGTCTAGGTAGACCACAAGTTGAACATGAGTCAACAGTGTGATGCAGCAGCTAAAACGGCCAATGCAATTTTAGGCTGCATCAATAGAAATATAGTGTCTAGATCAAGAGAAGTAATAGTGCCACTCTATTCTGCTTTAGTCAGGCCTCACCTGGAATACTGTGTCCAGTTTTGGGCACCACAATTCAAAAAGGATGTGGAGAAATTGGAGCGTGTCCAAACAAGGGCAACTAAAATGATGAAGGGTCTGGAAACCAAGTCCTATGAGGAACAACTTAGGAAGCTGGGGATGTTTAGCCTGGAGAAGAGAAGGTTAAGAGGTGATATGATAACCGTGTTTAAATATTTGAAGGGATGTCATATTGAGGAGAGAACAAGCTTGTTTTCTGTTGCGCTAGAGACTAGAACCCAGAACAATGTGTGCAAGCTCCAGAAAAAGAGATTCCACCTGAACATTAGGAGGAATTTCCTGACAATAAGGGCTGTTCAACAGTGGAACACACTCCCTCAGAGTGTGGTGGAATCTCCTTCCTTGGAGGTCTTTAAGCAGAGGCTGGGTGGCCATCTGTCAGGGATGCTTTGATTGGGAGTTCCTGCATGGCAGGGGGTTGGACTTGATGGCCCTTGTGTTCTCTTCCAACTCTATGATTCTATGATTCTAATTGTGTAGTGTGAATGGGCCCCATGTCTATGCTTTTAGCCAAGTGAACCAGTGAATTGTTGAAATATATTTGCATTCTCCTGTCTCTCCTTATATAGATAGAGACTTCCCTTTTTCTTTCTCAATCTTTCTATCACTCTTTGAGGTAGTTAAAGTGCTTCAAGCAGTCAGTTGTAGTTGTCCCATCTTCCTGCTATCTTAAAAGATGGTGAGATTTATTTCTTCTTACTCAAACCATCACCAGTTAGATTAGGTTTTAGTTATTTTATGTAAATATTTATTAAAACCAATATTGTTTGTTTTTAAACCATAAACTGCATGTTTGGTGTTTTTTGTGTGTTAGGGCCTAAGCAGATGGCTTAAAAAGCCATCCTCGGTGCAGGGAAGGGGAGGGGCAGCTGCACGCTTGGTGCCCCAACCCCTTCTGAGGTCGTCCAATGAGTAGCCGGCCCTCTGCACGGCTGGTGCTCCGAGGAGGGCCTCCCGCCGCAGCGTCCGGAAACGCTGCGGCAGAAAAGTCAACAAAAGTGCGTCGCAGCCTTTTGCGGCGCACTTTCACTGACTTGTGAAAGAAGCGTTAATTTAGCGCTCCTTTCAGGGGTGGCGAAGCTACACTGCAGGATCAAGGCATGGGGATGCCTCGGTCCCCCGGTGCAGCTTCCCAGGGCGGCCCATGGCCGCCCGTCTGCTTAGGCCCAGAGTTTTTATTCTTTAGGAAGACAGATTTTAAATACTAATCTGACCCACGCTTCTGTTGCTCTGCTAATGAAAGCTGGACTCTAACAAGTTTAACTTTCATACTTATTATTTTTGTTTCCCTTTAAAAGTTATTTACTTATTATTTTTGTTTCCCTGTTATTATTTTTTATTTACTTATTATTTTTGTTTCCCTGTGTCTCAGTCAGCCCTCTATTCAGTGGAAGTAAGGAAGGACCATTAACTAACACCTGAAACAGACGGGCTCAAAAAACTGGCTTCCACATGGCTTGGTGTGTGTGTGTGGCGATTACACAATGCATGCCCCAACCCAAGTGGAAGTGCCATTGAGGCTGTGCCAGGTCTGCCTAAGGCGGCCCATAAAGAGCAGATTTTTTCTGCCACAGTTGCCACAGTTCATTGGGCACTGCAGTAGCGGGAGTCCTCAGGCCCATGGGACATGTTTGCTATGGCCCCATGGTGATCAGACCAGAACCAGCTTCTAGCCACTCCTCCCTTCCCATCTGTTTCACTTCTGTGTGTCCCAACAGGATGAAAACTGATAGTTTAACATATTTTATCACACATGGATTTAGAAGTTTAAACTGGACAGAACCTCTGTTTATCCAGGGTATAAGGCACAATTGCGCAATTGGTTTTCAGATGCTGCTGCACTCAAACCACTTGGAATCTGAACAGAAAGTGACAGGAATCAGGGAGTAGTCATTTTCAGGAAAATAGCATGTTTTCATTTCCATTTCATTCACAAACTCACTTTTTTTTTTTTTGCGCAATTGCTGTAGTGTGAAAGCTATTTGTGGGATTCTTCCCACTTTTGTGCTTGTTGAAAAATATCCCATAGTTCTTTGCTGCTTTGTTGTGCTGAGAGGGACACAGCCTTTTAAAACACACACATATATAGAGAGAAAGCTTGCATCTCTCCCTTGTGTGCAGCTTGAATGTCTCCTCTTCCTCCAGCCTCAGCCTCAGGTGGTGAGGGAAGGAACAGAAGGGACACAATGAGAGAGAAGTTTTCTCTTTCCTTTCCTACTTCTTTTGGGTAATGTTCTGTTCTTTTTATTTTGGGGCGAGTTTACTTCATAGCTTTGTCATGAAACAGCTTCTCGGGCAAAGAGTGTTTTCCTCCACATTTTCCCTTCCTTCTGGAGCATGTTTGTGAGTGGTTTGTGTTGTTTTATGGGAGTTTGCAAATGGAAACCTCATCCTTCCATCCTCTGAAACAGTTTTTGGGGCAAAGATTGCTTTCCTTCCTGCTTTCCCTTCTCTCTGGAGCATGTGTGTGTGTGCACTTGGAAATGACAGTTTTGAGCATCACTTCTGGTGATTCAACCAAGGGCCTAAGCAGACGGGTGGCCATGGGCCGCCCTGGGAAGCTACACCACGGGACCGAGGCATCCCCATGCCTCGATCCTACAGCACAGCTTCGCCGCCCCTGAAAGGAGTGCTAAATTAGTGCTCCTTTCACAAGTCAGTGAAAGTGCACTGCAAAAGGCTGTGGCGCACTTTCATTGACTTTTCCACTGCAGCGCATGGAAAGGCTGCAGCGGGAGGTCCTCCTCAGAGCGCCAGCCATGCGGAGGGCCAGCTGCTCTGAGGACAACCTCAGGAGGGGGTTGGAGCGCTGAGCGTGCAGCTGCCCCTCCCCTTCCCTGCACCAAAGACGGCCTTTTAAGCCATCTGCTTAGGCCCTAAGTTTCTGTGCACATGTGCAAAAAAGTTATTTCCAAACCAACAACAGGATTTGTCCACGTCTGTCTGAAAAACAAATGTGCTTTCTATCCACTTTCTTTCATGAGTAATGTGCTTTTAACACTTGGTTGTGCTCTGAATATCAAAATCAATTGCTCATTTATGTGTTTTTCCTGGATGTGGACACTTAAATCATTTTTGGGATGAAAGCACATATGTCCCCATGTGATACTCCCGAGTTTTTAATCTCAGCCTTGGAGCTGCAAGTATAATAGCCAATACCTGGTCGGTGGTGTTTTTCGGTTTCTTCCACTGTACCATTTTGCCTGATGAAAAATTCTGGAGATCTCAACAACTTATTTGCCACTTAGGTGTCTGTACAGCTTAGGGATTTATACCACCATTTATATACCACTTAGGGGCTTGTACTACTTATGTTTTTGTACCTCCATGTATATACTACTTAGGGGGTTGTAGTTGTTTTTGATTGGGTTGGTGTTTTTTCTTTTGTTTCTATTTTTATTTTTTGTTTGTTTGTTGTTGTTATTTTACTTATGGATCACATAAGTACCTTGTTTGTTAAACAAGGTGATTATTTGTTACCCTGAGAAAGTGCTGTTTGTTTAATATGATTTTGTAGACAAAAGAGCAAATTTTTCCCCATTTTTATTTTGTAGCTGTTAATCCATTTAAAAAAAAAAGTATTATGCTAATTATAACAGTTCATTGCACGTTCGGCATCTGAATTGCTCATTTCCAAAGGTTTTTTTCCCCCTCCTCTAAATTGTAATCTGTTAATTACTTGTTTAATGGAGTGTGTAATTACCTACTTTAAGTTAGGAAACTGTTTCCATTTCAAAGTGAGAAACCCATTCTAGAAATGAAAGCATGTAAATTCAGTTCCTTCCAGATATAGTCTAAAACACTTTGGTTCTATAATGGTTTCAGTCACTTAGAAAATAAATTGCTGCCTACCATCTCTATTACAGACTGTGGAACTGTTTATTAGAAAATGTGTGAAAAAGGGTTTATATTGAGAGAAAACAGCTTCTAAACTCAATAACCTTAATGCAACTAGGAAACCAAATTCAGTATGTACTTTGTCTTCCTTTCACAAGGAAATTTCCTGAGGAATACTTCATTTCAACAGTTAGCAGACTATATATTTGATGCAATTCATTATGCATAATGCAAGGAATGGTTACTTCTATCCTCAGCCTAGGCAAACATGGCTTACAACAATCATTCAGCAATCCTTATCAAACTCTTCCAAAACAAGGATGCCTATCCCCATGTTAGTAGTTTAAAGCTGTCAAGTATAGAGTCAAGTAATGAAAAGTGATACTACACAGCCTGTAAGAATGGAACAAGTGTTTCTGCATGATTTTTATGCTTTCACATGAAAATCAGTGTAACTCCATGGATGCTAAGGTTTGGATTTACACTGCATCCATATTGACAGAAAGCTAAGGCTGTAAACATTGGTTAGGAATATTTTTTTTCTCCATTGTGTTTGTCAAGATCCCACATGCATTTTCAACCTCATCATATTACATATTAGGTTGAGATAGTATGCTTTTCCTGCACAGGAATTTGTTCATATTTAATATGAAATTTTCCTAATAGATGCATTTTTGCATCTATTGATGGTTTGACTGATGGCTTCCATTTCAGTGTGGTGGTGAATCTATTTTGTTTTGTTTATTTGTTTGTTTGTTTTGTTTTCCTGAACTTTAAACTATTCAGCCTGTTCTATGGATATAGTTAGCTTCTTGGACAGATCCTATAAATCAGCTTTAGAGTTTAAATTGATTCTGCACATCATTGACTTAGAAACCACCACTTAATACATTCATTAAATTCATGGTTAATGAATTTATCCTACTAATTATAGTATGCTATAGTGTGTTTGTGTGATCCCCTCTCACAGATGTTCACTCTTTTTACTTATGAACATATATAATTTATATATAAAAAGAAAAAGAATGCTTCCAGTTTCTTCCTAGTTATGGGAAAACAAAATATGTATACGGAGGGTTTAGGTCCTTTTTTGTTATGCATCAATTTCAGACTACTCCATGTGACTGTACACCCTTTGTAGTCTATATTTCCCCTTTCCAAGAGTTGCCTATTAGGAACACAAATTGGTTGGTTGCTGTTTTTAAGCCTCTTCTCTTTCATGTGCAAAATCAGACAATCAAATAGAATTAGTTAAATTATCATGCCACTAAGGGCATACAAGGTTATAAGCAATGGTCTTACTCTGAATAGCTTCATTTGCATTCATTGACATCATCATCAGCTAAACTGATTGACTATTCAGTGACATCACTGTTTTTAGAAGGAAAAATGCACAAAATTGCAGACAGAAAAGAAGAGTTCCTTTTAATTGTCTCCTTTGAATTCTAACAAAACCCAGGATAGGATCATCATATTTTTCACAATATCAGTGGCTGGTTCACTTCATGTGAGAAAATGAAAATGACAACTACAGCACCAGGAACAAGAAGACGTCCTCTCCTTGGGCCACATTTGTATGTGCATTTAATCTGGCTCATTTGTTCTTTCTTTTGTCACTATTGGTGAGGCACTGGAGGTCTCTGCTCAGAATTCTAAATGCTTCTTCCTAAAAAGAAAATCCCAGGACGTTGCCATGGCAGTTAAACTGGAACTGTAGTGTTAATGTGTGTAATGTGAAAGGGCCTCAGGAGAGAAGATAATAATTGGGCAAGAAGGACAAATGATATATTCCACAATTTCCTAACATTTTTGGAGGGACATGTCAGGAAGTAAAAGGGAAATAGCTCCCCAGCCTGTACGTTAGCACTAATTAATAAGGAACCATGCTTACCATTGAAATATGAGAATGAACTGTTGCTATGCACAGGGATTTCAATTGTATTTAGGTGCACCTAGGTTGTTGTTTTTTTATTCCATCCAGAGTTTTTTTTTTTAATGGTGTCTTTCAAGTCTCTATTTTTTTCATTATGTAATAAGCAATTTCTTGCTTTGAAAATGGATATGACACAGTCCTAATAACAGAATCAGTGGTGAAACCAATAAGAGAATCATGACAGATAATTAATGTACAATGTTTTTCTAGACTTCAACAGATTTCATTTTCATGCTAGTTTTTGCTTTTGCAATATCTTTCTGGTATGCTAATGCTTGTTTTATTCCTGCTATCTCCCAGGGATTCTTATCATTTTTCCATGCAGACTCTTGCCTCAATGAAGATGTGTCTCTGTATTTTTCACTTACATATTTGCATGTGTTGATTTTCTAGAGGTTGGTGACTTGCTGTGTCCTCTGATTCCAATTTTGCTTTGCTCTTAGTGTTTTCTCTCAAAATTTTCTCCCACTTCTAACACAATTATCTTTAATCCTTTGTTTACCCCAGAGTAGGATTGCTGTTGCAGTAAAACACTATACTGTGAGAAACATATGTTAATAAGAATCCAATGTGGGACACAAACAGCACCTGAATACAATAATCAGCTTATTGAAGGCCAATGAACAGATTCCCTCCAGTCAAAGTGGATGTTTCCTTATAGTTAGTTTATCTGACCACGGGCCTCGGCAGACAGATTAAAAAGCCATCCTGGAGGCAAGGAAGAGGAGGGGCAGCCACACGCTCAGAGCCCCTTCCTCCTCCTGAGGTTGCCCTCAGAGCCGCCAGCCCTCTGCACGGCCGGAGCTCTGAGGGCAACCTCCTGCCGCAGCGTCCGGACACGCTGCGGCAAAAAAGTCAGTGAAAGTGCGCTGCAAGCTTTTGTGGCGCACTTTCACCGACTTGTGAAAGGAGCGCTATTTTAGCGCTCCTTTCAGGGACGGGAAAGGTGCACCACAGGATCGAGGCGTGGGGATGCCTCGGTCCCGTGGCGCACCTTCCCAGGGCGGTCCCGTGCCGCCAGTCTGCTTCCCCCCCACTTGAGTGGTGTTAAACCTTTTCTGTAGTGAGTTGCACTGCAGATTTTTAGACTGTATCACCCATCAACCCTAGCCAGCATAGAAAATAGGAATTGTAGTTCTAATAATACATGCCTTAAAGGATAAGACTTGCCGTTTGGAAGTGATCATGAATACAGTGCTCTCAATAGAGGCATAAGTGTTCTTATTGACCAGGATAACTTGTTGGATAAGATGACAGCTTATGTTAATATACCTATTTATTTATTTATTTATTTATTCATTTATTTATTTAAAATGTATTTATTATGCCTTTTGAAGACAAGCCTCCACAACATTTACCAGGAAAACAGTTGAAATAATATATTTCAAAAACGTGTTGCACTAAAACAGCAGCATGAAACATTTAAAATGATAGCAAATACCAGACTGCCAGAAATAGTGCAAATTGAGTCCACTTTTAGGGTTAGGGTTAATGCTAGGGAATCATGGGAATTGTTTTTTTTTTTCTGGGACATTGAGCCTTCTGTGTCAGAGAGCTCTGGTGCCACAATAAAATACAGTCCCCATGATTCCCTAACCCTAACCCTAAAAGTGGCACTATTTGCACTATTTCTGACAGTCTGCAACCCCCCTTTGTTTGCCAGCCTAACAGGTACTATCTGAGCTGGGAATCTGTGGATGTACTGAAGACCTTAGCAGTTCCATTTATATATATACAGTCCTTCAAGCCATTATACTTTGAGCTGGAAGTGCAAACATACTGACAATAAGTACAATGGTATTATATGCTTTCTCTGGTCCCTTCAAGCCACCAGGTAGTTGATTTTAGGACCAAATGAAACTTCTGAATAATCTTTAGAAAACACATAATTGTTTTCATGTAACACTCATATGCTTTCCAAGGATATTGTGGGAAAATACTGCTGGACTAGATAGATCTTTTATCTGATGATCCAGCAGAATTTTCTAATGTTCCTATATCAAGTGTCTTGTTGGGTCAGGACAAAGCCTATTGTACAGGATCAATACTAAGAGATTTGAAAAGGAGGCAGTTCAATTTTTTCCCAGTATTTTAGTATTTTAGTTAGTGCTGCAGTGTGTGTGTGTGTGTGTGTGTGTGTGTGTGTATATCCCCTTGCATTTGGAAAGAGACTGACACGCTCAGCTCAAAATATGAATGGAATCCAACTGCTGTAAGCTGCTTCCCCCAGTGAGCGCATTCTGGAAACCAAGAATTTCATATCCCTCTATGGGTGTGTCTCAAAGGAGTTCTCTTCCTTTTGAACATGCTTTTCTCTTCTGACAACTTTTGATAGCTTCTAGGATCTAGGAATTAGAACAAATAGAAAACATGGGGCCTCTGCAGATCGGCCCAAAGGGCTGGCCTGGAAGTAGAGTTGGGATGGGGCAGCAACACACTGGCCACCCCAACCCCACGACAACACTGTCCTGATGCTGTGTGCCATTATGTACAGCCCACAGTGTCAGGATGCATTCCTGGTGCAGCGTTCTGACATGCTGCACTGAAAAGGGTGATGAATTGCTGCACACTGGTTCTTAGGGTGACCTTTTGCCACCCCTAAAAGGAGCATCATTTTGCCACTCTTTTGGGGGCAGCAAATGGGAGGATTGGTGCCATGGCATAAGGTTGCTATGGCCATAATCCGCTGCTTCCTGGGGTGGCCCAAAGCCGTTCATCTGCAGAGACCCATGTTCAACTAACTTTCTTCTGGGAAGAGACAGGCTAGCTCCTTTTTTTTTCTTTTTCTTTTTTCTTTTTTTTTTTTTTTTTTTTTTTTTTTTTTTTTTTTTTTTTTGGAGGGGGGAAAGGGAGTAGAGACATTTGCTACTTGCCAAAGGATCATGACCTGGATTGCAGTGTGTCATAACATGAAAATCCTATGACACTGTATGACTTTTGCCAGGTTTCTTTTGCTTTTTGTTTTCCCCCTTCCTGGTTTTCTTTAAATATGGTTTGATGGATCCCTGAGTGACTCACCTATCCAATGCTTTGGAAGAATTCCAGCAAGTTGTAGATATTATATGGTCCACCAAAAATGGAGTGGTGGTCCACTGATAAGTCATCAATGGTCTATCTCCTTCCCCTGTGTAGGGGAACATTTAATACATTGAGGAATTCTATACTAGTAATATGAGAATTATTGCTTGCCCTGAATTAGTGAAAAGTTATACAGAGACGGAGCAAAGAGAAGGTTACATAGAAGCAGTCAACAGAGCTAGAGGGAGGGATGAAGGTGGGTATAATATTCTATTTATTTGAGCAGTCCAGCAACAGCTGGATGGAATAAGTATTCATACATACCCTCCAATATTTTACAAGTGAAAACTGGCACATATGTGCCCAAGTGACATCTGAGTATGGTCAATGTGGCAAAAGTTATTAATTAGGAAGATCACACAGACTAAAACAGGATGTAGCAGTTTTAATTTACCTGGGTATACAAAGAATGGCAAGATTCTGCCCTCTCCTCTCTTCTCCCTTCCCCCATGCTGAATTGAATACAAACTACTTTTGCCTTTTGAATTCAGTTTGTAGCAATTGAAATAAGCTGATGACAAAGGGGGAAATTGGGAGGTGGAAAGAGGAACTGAGGCCCTAAGCAGACGACTAAAAAAGTCGTCTTCTGGGCAGAGAAGAGGAGGGGCAGCCGCACGAGCAGCGCCCCTTCCTCTCCCCGAGGTCGCCCCCAGATGCGCCGGCCGTCCGCACAACCGGTGCATTGTGGATGACCTCACGGCGCAGCGCCCACATGCGCTGCGCCGTTTGAGCCGGGGAAAGTGCGCCTGCCGCTTTTGCGGCGCACTTTCCCTTAGATCTAAAAGGAGCGCCAATTTGGTGCTCCTTTTAGATGCGCCGACGGTGCGCCGCGGTGCGGAGGCTCCGCACCGCCGGCGCTCCGTCCGGCGGCGGCTCCAGGGCCTCCGTCTGCCGAGGCCCTGAGACATTCTAAAAGTAGTTGACAAAGTGGGATAACAAAGGATCAGTCAGAACTTTCCCCGCAAATTGGGACAATTGAAGGTTATGTTTATATATACAATTGGTCCTCCATATCAACAGATTCTTTATCCATGTTTTCAACTATCCATGGCTTGAAAATATTCCAATAATATATAAAATTCAAAAAGCAAATCTTAATTTAGCCATTATAAGGGTATCATTTTACTATGCCATTGAATATAAGAGACTTGAGCATCCACAGATTTTGGTATTTAAAGGGAGTCCTGGAACTATCACCCCTAGTCAGACACACAGTGATGACATCAATACTGTGATTCATGGGTGTCCTCCAAGGTCTCAGCACTTCTGTAATAGCTGTGCGTCTGGTGGAGGGAAGTTTCTGGGCACTTCTGCATTCTTTGAGTAAGCTGGGAAGGGGACTTTCAGCACTGTGTGAAGAGGAAGGGAATACCAACACCTGCAATACCCCCAAAAAGCATATCCACATCTGTAAGGAATACTTATGTGTGCACATATCCCTACCTGAATTATAGCCATAGCTAGTACTCAGATGGAGGATCAGGCAATCCAGATAATCCCAGGATTCTCCTGGAAAGAATCCTCTCTAAGGCCTTAGATAGATGGGGCCAGACTTTAACAATAATGAGCTATATGGACCTAGTATAACTGAACTTTTGTGTTTTTATTAGTGTTCTGGAGAGGAGATTCATATTAAGATGTGGCCTTTCTCTTGTGATGCTTGCCATGTGTTTGCAGGAGTTTGGTGGGTTGATGGGAGAGCATGTATGTATTTATATACGGTATCCATCTAGTATTACTATACTATATTTCATGTAGTTTGAAATACTATAGTCCAGAGTGTATGCAGCAGAAGGCTATTACTTCACAGAATTCTTCTGTTCATCTGTTAGTCAATTTAGCCTGGAGAGGAGAAGGGGAAATCAGAGAACACTCTTGCAGAGATAGCACCTAGTAATTTGTAATAATTTTATTCGGTCATTGACCAGTATAGATAGCACCTAGTAGTGCCAGTCTAAAGCAGGGAAGGGATGTGTGTAAGCTTCCAGTGGTGGTTGTACTTGAACTCCCATGTTCCTTTACTTCTGGTTATGCTGATCAGAAATGATAACATATGCAGTCCAAAAACATCTAGAGGACTGCATATTCCCACTCCAGTAACCTTCCTCCTCTGAGGGAAGTTAACATCTCTCTTCCTGCTTTATAAACTCATTAAATTAGGTTTTAGTTTGTTGTGTAAATATTTATTAAAACCATTATTGTTTGTTTTTAAACCACAAATTAAATGTTTGTTTGTCTTTTTGAGTTGGTCTTTATTCTTTAGGAAGACAGATTTAAAGTAATAGTGTTACCCACACTTTTGCTGTTCTGCTGATGAAAGTGAACTCTAACAAGTTTAACTTTCATACCTGCATATTTTAGTTTACCTTTAAAAAGGTTAACACCCTGGAAACTAAAATTGCAAGCCACACACCTGAACCTCCATAACATTTCATGAATATGGCAGGATATCTGCAGAATAAAAGCCTCACCTGGAGAGAAAATGAGCAAAGATGAGGAATCAAATATTGATTTGAAATAACCAGTAAAATCTTTGGCTAGAGGCTTTTAGCACAGACAGAATATGTTGCTTGCTTAAAGAGCAAGACTTTCACTATTTGGGGGAAAAACACATACCCATCCAAATCCTATTAAGGTTAGAAATGAGTAGGTTTGGTGGTCTCATAATTCCAGTGGAACATCTGTCCCCATCACTAAGCCCAATGTGGGGGTTAGTGTGACTGACAGATCTGTCCAGAAGGGATTCTGGCTAGTATGGCAAGAATGTCACAGCTCAGGCTGAATGAAATGTGTGGGAGCTAGCACAGAGCTGATTTATATTCTGCTTGGTTCTGTTATAAAACATAATGGATGAACAGCCAAAGTGTCACCCCTCTTGCTCTAAGGGGCCATTAGGCTTTGACAAAAATTAACAAAAATGGGGGAATGATCATTTTGAGATGTAATTGGAAAGGAGGCTAATATCAGAAAGCATAACCTTCATATCTTTTTGGAACAATTTGCATTGTCTCTTTATTGCAGAGAGGGAATGAAACATAGATCATCCATGCAGTTCATAGCATTCAAGGTTTTTCCCCAAAAATACAGACAGAGGGTCAAAACAACATGATGGATTCAATAGATGGAAGTATTTATTATGAATGCCAGAAGTCTAAAATCATGCAGCTTGCTAGCTCTTACTCTTACAGGTTCACCACCCACACAACACATTAATACAGGGGTAGGGAAACTATAAGATGTGAACCATGCATGCCCCTATAGAGGTCTGTTTCCAACTTCCAAAATGACCCTGTCCTGCCCCCCTCCCCATTCTGCAAGTGTTTTAAGTTACTCAACCCTTGAATCAAAGCACCATGTCTGGAGTAGCATCCCCAACACTCCCAACTCACAAAACCACAAAAACATAGCTGTCAGTCAAACTTGGCTGGTTTTGAATGTCACCTTGAATTTTAGGGTGGTGTGTTATTTTGACTAGTTGTGTTGCTATGCCTTTTACAGAACACTCTTCTATAGACATTAGCTGCTTTTCATAGTGAGAACTGGGAAAGTTTCACTTGATGGTTTCTGAAGAACAAACTCTCATTGAAGGCACAGAATAAGGGCAAGTTGTTTTCTTCTGTAGCAATTATGGCCTCTTGGTCACTGGCTGTCAACCTTTATTCCTATGGCAGTTTTTGAGTTCAATAATTCCTGACCATTAGTCATAAGCTTGCTGTGTGTTCTAGAAGATTAGGTCTAAAACATTTGGAGGACCAATGATTATTCTAGCCAGGACCAGTTAAGGCAACATGTTTGACCTTTCTCCACTTTGAAAGCACGAGTGATTAACAACAAGAGGCTACCTGCAAACTCTCATTCCCTTCTGATCCTATCAGTGACCCACTCCCCATGTCTTCTTGTTACACTACAGGTTTAAAAAATTCAATTCATTCCAGCTTTTGATTTAAAGAAACACTTTAACTATTTAGAAGACATGTTTGTATGTCAGATGTAGCTCATTAGATGCCTACAGTGTCAGGCGCTGTGGATACCTGAAGTTTAGAATCCCACTATCTTCCCGCATGATGGTTAAAAGCTTCCATGTGAGGAAAATAACTTAATTGGAGAGACATCAGATCAGTCTATAACCTATTTTCATGATTCAGTGTATATATTTACAACATTACTAAATCATGGAGACAGATGACAGAACAACTTCTCTACCTCCAATTAAGTTATTTTCCTCACATGGAGGTTTTTAACTTTCATGTGGATACTCATTTTATAATATAGAACCTTAACAATTGAATCACTAAATTGCACCTCTGGTCCAGTTCAAGGCAGAATCCCAGAGTTGTGTCTGCAGCATGGCTGGACTATCTTAGTGACCAGGGCTGACTGGACTAGTTGAGGGGAAGTCCCTGGGGTTACTACCACTGAGCAACAGGGCGCAAGTCCCTGAGTTCCAGATGGTCTGAGTAGCTGGATCTCATTACAGTGAAAAGGTTGAACACCAAAGAAAGTCCCAGGGGTTGTTCCATTTGAGCCAGCTGGACCCCTTGTGAGTTGAGAGAAGTCCTAGTGGTTGTCAACTGGTCTAGGCAACTGGACCCTCTCACAGTTTAATCCACCCTGTTTCCCCCTAACCTTGGTGTATAGGTTAGCCAAAACAAAAGAAATAATGGAAAAGGTGTCTACTGCAGCAGCAAGGTTGGCTAAGAAAGGGCAACTGCAAGACTGTTTAGAAAAAGGGATTTTGAAAAAGGGACCTAATCCCTGGAAAGCCACTGGCTTCCTAATAGAAGGCCCTTTTGCAACATTGTTAGAAGTTTATAATGCTCAAACAGAGAAGAAGAGGTTAGGTAAAGGAGCATCCCAGGCAGAAAAGGAGAGATGGGCAGCCTGGGGACTTTGGATGCTTACACATGAAGCCACCCAAGAATATCAAAGATTAAAACAGGATTCAGAAACAAAGAGACAAATAGGAGACATCACACAGCTTAGAGAAAAGGCGGCAGACAATGCATTGTTAGTACGTAACACAAACAAAGCTATCCAGAGAACAGAAAAGGCAGAAAGAGAAGACTGCCAGAAATAGTGCACATTAAATTGAGGCACTGCCCTGGCTCAGTGCTAGGGAATCATGGGAACTGTAATTTATTGTGGCACCAGAGCTCTCTGACAGAGAAGGCTCAATGTCTCAGAAAAAAATTACAATTCCCATGACTCCCTAGCACTGAGCTAGGGCAGTGCCTCAATTTAATGTGCACTGTTTCTGGCAGTCTGAAAAGGCCCAAGGTCTCTCTACACAGTCAAACAGATTTAACAGCCAAACTAGAACAGGCAAAACATGCTGCCAATTTTACTCTTGCTATGATCAATGCAGAAGTAGAAAAAGCCAATCACACTGCATGTGAGCATGTCATCAGAGAGTTACAGAAAAAGTTGCACACTTGTAGTGCTCTTGTAGAAACAGTACAACCTGAGCTTTTAGAACCAGCATCTCAAAGTATGGCTTTTCATGAATCCCTACCAGAGGATGCCAAAGCACTTTACCTATTTAATCCCCAATGGGAAGAAATGTAAATAGTGTCCTCTAACACCCCTTTCATTTTGGTCTCTTCCATGGAAGAACAGATCCCTCAGGATGTCCTGGTAGAACCAGTAAGAACCAGGAAAATAAAGGAAGTTCAGTAACCTGGAAAACAGGGAGCTATACCCAAGACAATAACTGAGACTAACCCATGGACTTTGTTGGAGATGAAAGTGGTAGCAGATCAGTTAGGGCCTCTCAATCCAAGAACAGGAATTAAATGGATGGCCTCTGTGTTTTATGCATACCCCAGCACAAAGGGTCCAGAGCTAACTCAAATGGCTAGACTTTTAGACCTTCATACTCAGGTCCATTTGAAGCAACCGTGTCCAGTCATTATTTGACCAGCTGTGATATGTTTGGGTGGATGAAAAAATGGTAGAACTCTTGTGGCCAGGCACCATAATGAGAGCCAAGTATCAAAATGAACAGCAAACTCCAGACGAGGCTCCTGACAGCTTATGTCGCACATAAAAAGATGTTAGGCATTCTGTCCTGGATGATCCCAGATAACCAAAATGGAGAACTGGACTTAGAGGATACCAACTTCATTAAAGAAGTTTACCAAGGGCTTCAAGAGTCAGCCAAAACCTATCTGGGTCCAGCATGCATGACCCTTGATACTATAGAATGGGGTGATTTTTATGAAATACATACATGCAGCCTTGCAAGTATTTTTGGCCAGAGAAGTGAAATGGACACCACTATGACAGCAGACAGACAAAGCCGGGAAACAAAAGGAAGATAAAGATGGAGATCCAATGCACACAGTCACATGTAGAAACAATGGCCCTCATTCTAAGCCGTTCCCAGAAGAAAATGGAAAGCCACACTCAGAAGGTTATAGGAGAAAGGACACTAGAGGGAGTAGCCATTTCAACTCCTATCAGAGAGACAGCAGACCTAATCCCTCAAGAGAAATCCTAGGAGGATATGACCCAAACACCTCCTATGCATAACTTAGGAGGCACATTTAGAATTACCTTATGCAGCAAGGAGTGTATACTAAACCGCTAGATAAGAAACCATTTCCACAATTGATGCAAGGAGGTGGCAGACAGGAAATCTTGAGAATTTGTCTGGAGAAGCAGGAAGCAGAACTGTGTGGCACTGAGTACCATTGAGGCAGAGTTGCAGCATTGTTGGAGATGACAGGAGATGTCCAGTAGATATGTCAGCTGTTGGAGGACTTAGGTGAGAAGTGTACAGATCCAACGGTGGTAGACGAGGGCTCGCAATCATATATTGCAATGTCAGAAGCAGAGAGCCTGAAGTGTCAGGCTAAGTATATAGACATCAGGTACCAGAATATGCAGGAGATGGTACAGAACAGGGTTCTGACTCTGAGTTATATTGCATCAAAAGACAATGTTGCAGACATTCTCACCAAGGCACTGCCAGTGGAAAGACATGAGGGGATGTCAGTCCAGTTGGACATGAGCCTATGATACGGGAAGTCCAGGGAGAACACACTTCACAATGACACACTAAGTGTAGGTACACACATCTGAACATTTTGGAGGGGATTGTCAAGGAATGGATCCTGGGGAAAATGTTCAGATGTGGGATAAAAGGTAACAGGGTTACCTTGAGCAATGAAGCAGCCATGAAGAGCCAGCATGATGTGCTGAGTTACAGGAGGCTGATGCAACATGAAGCAGAGGATTGAGTCAGATGTGTGCAATCCTGCTATGTTGCATCAGCCAGGTGAGTGGGCTGGACTAGATATCCCTGGAGGGGATAATGTATATAAGGGAGGAGTGTTATTGTACAGTGTGGGATCCTTGCTGTGTTGTGTGATGCGAGTAGCTTTGTCGGTCAGGACAAACTTGTACACAGAGGAATGAAGATTAAAGAGCCTCCTTGAGAGATATCTGCCTGTTGTTGTATTTTCCAGCTTCTGGAGGATGAGAGAGAGCTCTCCAACCTGCACAGACTCCATGTCACTTCTTTGGTGGCCATCCAGGTGCACAGCTTCAACATGGAGCAAAGTTGTTCACGTAATCATGCTGATATGGATAGCTAAATGGACCCTTGAACTAACCAAGAGAGCTTTAGACTACCACAAATAGACAAGTGATCCTTTGGCTCCCTATGATTGTCACTGAAGCCACCCACTAATGTCCCCTTCTTCCCATTAGAGCAGATAGGTGGCCAGTGAAAGCAGGGAATCCCTCCAAGAGGCTCTTTCACAGGGTTCACTTGTTGGTTTTGTGATGAGTCATCCTCCTGCCCTGAAAGAACCCACTTAACGGGATATGGAGCAATCCATGTGAATGATGCTCACATACTTGAAGGAGCCATTTGGCCTCATTTTAACCAAGCTGCTGAAGTAGAAGCTCTCTGTGCAGTGCTGGAGTTTGAGTACCCTGATGTACCATTAACTATTTCACAGATTCACAGTGGACAGTGAATGCAGCAACAGATTGGCTTCTAGTGTGGTTAGAGAGTGGAAGGCAAGTGATGGCAAGATGGTAGCACTTGCAGATAAGTGGAGACACTAGTCCAATTGCTCCAAGAAAGGACAGCCACAATCTGGGTTTGCTATGTCAAGGGACATCAAAAAGAAAATAACGAAGAGGCTGTGTGGAACAGCCAGGCAGATGTGCTATCCAAAGAGGTTGCTTCAACACCCAGACCTGAAACAAAAATACCTGTTGATCCTATCAATGTTAAGCCGAAGGAACCCCTCATGCCCCCAAGCTTGGATTTAGCAGAACTACAGAAGGGAGAGATCAAAGATCTCATTGTTGTTATTGTTGTTGTTGTTAACTGCCCTCAAATCAATCTCGACACATGGCGACTCTATGGATGAGACATCTCCAAGACTCCCTGTCCTCCACTGTTCTGCTTAAAACCTGCAAACCCACACCCATGACCTCCTTAATAGAGTCCATCCATCTGGCATGTGACCTTCCTCTCTTCTTACTTCCCTTCACCTTTCCTAGCATTATTATCTTTTCTAATGAGTCTTCTCTTCTCATGATGTGTCTGAAGTATGACGGTCTCAGTTTGGTCATCTTGGCTTCCAGGGAGGTTTCTGGCTTGATCTACTCTAGGACCCACTTAATAAATTAATAATAATAAATTTTTATTTATATCCCACCCCTCTGCATAGCAATCGGGGTGGGGAACAACAATATTCATAAAGTCTATATGGCAACTGTATAATAAAACTATATATATATATATATATATATATATATGCAGTTTTGGGCTTTGTAGCACTTTTTTATATAACCTCTGCCCTCTAAGTGCAGTTCATATCCATCACTCTCCACAAGGCAAGTGATAAAACTGGAGATGGAGGAGAGGCACACTCATCTTTTCATGTGTTGACTAACATGTTGTTTAATATGCTTTGTAAATTAGAGAATAGATGTAGAGAGTTTTATATGAATACCATGGCTATAGTGATTATTTCCACTACCATTGCTTCTACTTCATTGAATAGTATCCCAGACAGATAAAAAGCTGTTTACAAGGAAGACTGTGTGGAAGACAGTTCTGTTTACCCCTTCAGGTTAAAGATCTGCTATCTGGGACAGCAGTCTCAGTCTAAAGATAGGACCAACCATGCCCATGATTCCAGTTGTCACAGGGTAATGATAGAAGTGAGCATAGTTCATGCACTTACATTAGTTGTTTGATAGCTATAATTTTGAATGTGTCCCAGAGGATCACTGAAGGTGTGTGTGTGTGTGTACACATGCATCTCCTAGGGACCTCATGACTTATGATGACTCTATAAATTTCATTGGGTTTTCATAGGCAATTAATATTCAGATGTGATTTTCCCAGTTCCTTCCTCTGAAATATAGCCTACAATAGCTGGTATTCATTGATGCTCCCTCATCTAAGTACTAACTAGTTTTGTAACACTAAAGAGAGGACATGTATCTCATCTTACTATGGAAAAAAAAAGTTTTCCGGTGAGAGCCGGAAGAGCGTGGCCATAAAAAGCCTGCTGAGAAGGTGTAGGGTTGGAACTTGGGTTCTTTTACCCAAAGGGTTTTGTCACCTGAGATGAGAAGAAGGACCTGGATTGTCCTTCATCCTAATTATTATGCTTTCATAAGTGGCCTTAACATCTATGACCCTACCTGAGGCGGGGAATATGACAGGGGCGTTCATCAGAGTAGCGCAGGGGAATGGGAGGTATGGATGGACCAGGAGGAACAGATGTTTCAGAAGAAGACGAGATCGCTGTTTAGTAGCTATCCCACCTTCAGTTCCTTCTGTTGCTCAGAATGGCTTTGAGAGTAGACCTACCATTCCACAGAACCTCACTCTGCTCCTCTGTAATGCCCGGTCGGTTAAAAATAAGACTCATATCATCCAGGATCTTCTCCTGGATGAGGATGCCAACCTGGCTTGCTTCACAGAGACCTGGCTGGGAGGGGATAGCGCTGTTATTTGGGTGCAGACCCTCCCAGCTGGGTACTCTGTTAGCGAGCAGGTGAGGGGAAGTGGGCGGAGGGGCAGAGTGGCTCCTGTTCATAAGAACCATCTGATCTTGACCAGGATACCTGTCCAGAACACAGTCCATTTCAAGTGTATGTACCTTAGCCTGAAAACCAGGGATAGATTGGGGATTTTGCTAATCGACCGACCACCCTGTTGTCTAGCAGACTCCCTGACCGAGCTGACGCAGCTGGTCTCTGAGCTGATGTTGGACACTCCCAGACTTTTAGTCTTGGGGGACTTCAACATCCCGCTCGAGACCAGCTTAACAGGTGCCGCTTGGGAGTTCATGGAGACCATGACAAACATGGGCCTATCCCAAATGGTCAATGGGCCCACACATTGTGCAGGTCATACACTCGATGCGGTCTTTAGTACGGAACAGGAATATCCGTGGGCGGAGGTGGTAAGTACCTCCGCATTGTCATGGATGGATCATTTCCTGGTCAAGATGGAACTTAGAGCCAACATCTGCCCCACTGGGGGTGGTGGACCCATTCGAATGGTCCACCCTCAAAGGCTAATGGAGCCAATTGGATTCCAGACAGCCTTGGAGGGTCTAATGGTGGGGAATGCCGGTGACCCTGTCAAGGCTCTGGTTATGACATGGAACACCGATCTTACCAGGGCCATCGACACGATTGCTCCCAAGCATCCTTGCCATCCCGCTTCAAACCAAAAGCCTTGGTACACGTCGGAGCTTAGGAGAATGAAGCGGTTTGGTCAACAACTAGAGCACATGTGGTGGAAAACTCGACTTTTATCTGACAGAACTCGCCATAGGAACTTTCTTTGTTCCTATTGGGAGGCAATACGTGCAGCGAAGAGAGCTTCCTCCTCTGCACATATTGCATCTGCAGAGTCATGTCCAGCAGAGCTGTTCAAGGTGGTAACGGAGATGACGCAGGTACCCTCTGCACCAAATCCCTTGCTTAACCCGACAATGGCCTGCTGTGAAGCATTTAACAACTTCTTTGCAGATAAAATCTCTCAGATAAGAGCCAGCTTAGATAAACAGAGTCTATAGGTGAGGTGTCCAGTGACTCCGTCGATGTAGTTATACTGAATCAGATCCAATCTGTGAGTACCAAGGACGTAGACAAGCTGCTTGGTAAGCTGAGGAAAACAACCTACCCTCTCAATCCTTGCCCATCGTGGCTGGCCGTCCGAGGGTGCGGTGGCACTGAGGAGATTCCTTGCAGATATCATCAGCGCATCCTTCAGGGAGGGACATATACCATCCTGTCTGAAGGAAGCGGCTGTTAGGCTGCTTCTAATGAAACCCTTCTTGGATCCCCTGGACATGAATAATTATAGGACAGTTTCCTTAGTTCCATTCTTGAGCAAGGTTATCGAGAGGGCAGTTGCTCTTCAACTCCAAGTGGTCTTGGATGAAACTGATTATCTAGACCCATTTCAAACCGGCTTTAGGACAGGCTTTGGGGTTGAGACTGCCATGGTTGCCTTGACCGATGATCTGCGTCTGGGCATCGACAGGGGTAGTATGACCCTGTCGGTGCTCTTAGACCTCTCAGTGGCTTTTGACACTATAGACCATGGCATCCTCTTGGGCCGCCTGAGGGGGCTAGGTATCGGGGGCACTGCTTTGCAGTGGTTCCGGTCCTCCTTCTCGGGTAGATCCCAGAGGGTGCTTCTTGGGGACTGTAGTTCCAGTAAGAGGGAGCTCACTTGTGAGGTCCCTCAGGGAGCTATTTTG
>CM034708.1:90901497-90913675 GCA_020142125.1 Phrynosoma platyrhinos | reverse complement strand
GGTGCTGGGTGTTATCAGTACGCTGATGACACTCAAATCCATTTCTCCGTGTCTCATTCATTGGTCTTGAATTCCAATGACATCTCTTCTCTCAATGAATGTCTTCAAGCGGTAATGGGCTGGATGAGGAAAAACAGATTGAAACTGAATCCAGACAAGACGGAGGTGCTCACAATAGTGGCCCCGAAACCAAGAATTGGGTTGCAACCTCCAGTCCTGGATGGGGTCACACTCTCCTCCAGTGACTGTGTTTGCAGTCTGGGGGTGCTCCTTGACTCATCGCTCCTGATGACAAATCAGGTTAATGTGACGTTCAGGAGCTCCTGTTATCAGCTTTGGCTGATACGCCAGCTGCACCATTTTCTGGAAGGAAGGGATCTCGAGACCGTTGTCCACGCACTGGTAACCTCCCGCCTCGACTTCTGTAATGCGCTTTACATGGGGCTACCCTTGTGCCTGGTTTGGAAGTTACAGTTAGTTCAAAATATGGCAGCCAGACTTATTTCTGGAACATCTAGGAGGGACCACATCACTCCAGTTTTGATGTCCCTCCACTGGCTGCCTATCAGCTTCCGGGCCCAGTACAAGGTGTTGGTTATTACCTTTAAAGCCCTAAATGGCTTGGGTCCAAGCTATATCAGAGACTGCCTCCTCCCGTACAATGTTCCCTGCGTACTCCGTTCCTCTGGGAGAAACTTCCTAGAGCCTCAAAGATCGAGGCTCTGCAACCTCCCAGAGGGCTTTTTCTGTTGTTGCCCCCAGACTTTGGACCAGGCTGCCAGACAAGATCCATCAATTAACATCCTTGGACAGTTTTAAAAAGGCTGTCAAGATGGATCTCTTCTGGTAGGCCTTTCCAGACTAAATTGTCTGGCCCCGGGGTGTTCCTTCCTCCCTCAGTGATATTGTTGAACCCTGGTTCCCCCGCAGTGTAACAATGGGGTAACGTGAGATAGCTCTACTATTTTAACTGTTTGTTAATTTGTTACTAGGATTTTAACTATGTTATTGTTTAATACTGTTTTAAAGTGGGGTAGGATATGTTGTTAATGTAATGGTTTTATGTTGTAAACCACCCGGATTGGGCAATCATTGGGCAGTATATAAATTATTATTATTATTATTATTATTATTATTATTATTATTATTATTATTATTATTATTGTTATTATTATTAAGTTTTAATCTAATTGCTTGGTCTAACTAGATTAGATACATGGAATCAATTGTTGAATTGTTTACAGTTATGGAATTCCCATCAGTTCAACAGCCCTATTCTGGGTGGATTTAGGCCAAACCTTTTTAATGGAATCACTTCACTTATTTGGTTGCCAAGTCATTAAATGTGCCTTAATCAACTAGTGGTATTGTGCAAAAATGTCATGTGCTCAGAGGGACTTACTCCTTTGTGACGGTGTTCAGGATTATATTCTATGTGAACCAGCTATTTTCTGGAGCCATAACCAAATGCTAAATGTTACATATGCACACATGCACACATGCACACACAACACACACACATTTATCCAGCTTGTTAGAGTTATTTTAGCTAAATTAATGAACATTTACAAAGCAGTAGGCCAGAGGAGGCTGGATTAGAATTCTCAACCTTTAGATGTGGGATCAGCTGGAATTTTAATAGTACCAACTGTACATAGGACTGCAAGTATTGTTTCTAAAGAATGAAGTTTGAGGTACTTATCTCTTTCAACAATGCAAAGAAAGAGTAGGCACAATTACTCATGAGATGTATACAGAATTTCAATAAGGCAGAAGGAATAAAAGTATAATTAACCAAATTCTAACTTGCCCTTTACACAGTGGAAAAATGAAAATTGTTGATGAATTACTTACCATTGTTTCTACATCTTTCTTTTATGTCTTAAACATTATATTACATTCACATTTTTCATACAATTAGACACATTGCTGTGTGTAATGGATTTTATTTAATTCAGAGTATATTTTCCTTTTTTGTTGGCAGATCCATATTGATTTTTAAATATATATATACACACACACACATTTTACTGTATTATTCTGTTGTGCCTAAATTGTTGAAACATATAATTGAGATTTAAGTGGGAAAATGCAAAAAAAGGTTTCCCGCTTAATGTAAAAGAATACAGTTCTGGTGTCCTTTATTTGGATACTTGACTAGAAACAAAGACAATAAGATAGATAGGCAAATCTCCATGATTTTAGTGGCTCTCTCCCACTTCCACCCACTCACAGACACACTTCTCATATATTGATGTCTATGTTATTCCTTGTCAGGAATGTGTTGGGAACTACACCTTTAGTGAACAAAATTAGCAGACACCCTCTTTGTGATAATATTATAACAATATAATTAATCTAGATGATATAGTGCCTGAATAGGATTGTTGATTTGGCTTTGCTTATGATATCGCATAGGATTTACCCACTGTACTGGATTTGCAACGACCATTATTGTTCTGTGCCTTCAAGTCATAACCAACATAACAACCCTAAGGCAAACCAATCATGAGGTTTTCTTGGCAAGATTTGTTCAGAGGAAGTTTGCCATTGCCTTACCCTGAGGCTAAGAATAAGTGATTTGCCCAAGATCACCTAGTGGCTTTCATGGCCAATCCACCATGCTAGATTTATCCTCCCCCCCCCCCCCCCCCCCCGACACTAAGAAAGAAGTGGTCTTTTATGGCTTGTTATTATCGATTCTTTCAGTTTACATGATGTTTTATATAGATATATGATTAAATTATCTTTAATCCCACTTGTTTGCTTGTTTAAAGGTATTAAATGAAACTAAAAAAAACCAACTGTTTTTTAATTTGATGCTGACAATGGGTTTGACAATAGGCTAGATACCATGGGCCAGCTTTGTTGTGTCCTGGCTGTAGTTTCCACCTGGGTCAGTCTCTAAGCTGGTGTAGCAATGCATAGGTGTTCATAATCTCCCTGATCTATTGCTGCTGGGTGCCCTTGCCTGTCACCTCCATCACATCCTCTCTGAAGGAACACACAGTAGCCTGTAAGGGCACAAATGGAACACCTGGCTACACCCATGTGACCAGGTGCTCCTTCCAACATCGCTAACCATGGTAGGGGCCTTCATAGAGGATGTGATGATGATGATGATGATGATGATGATGACAGGTAAGGATGCACAGACCTGTCAAGTCTGCTGGCTGTCATGGGAGTGGAATTAGGCCAGATCCACCAGATATCCATCTGTCTGTCCGATCCTGGCCCAGGGCTAATGGCCTGCATCATCCAGGTAGAACAATGCCAGGCTGATGGAACATGGGTCTTTTGGCTCATGTGGATGAGAGCCAATTATTATATTAAGATGTTTAGTCCCATCTGACTAATAAACAACATTCTGTTTTTGCTTCTTATGTTGGCACACTAGAGATTTAAACTTGCCATGACCTGTGTGAAAAATCCATTGGTAAAAAATATTTAGAGGTGTAGACACTTTTGTTAAGGTAACTAACAACAAATGCCATGCCCCAAAAGGAGTCTGAAATTAAAGCAGCTATCTTGTGTCACATCAATATACCACATCTGGTCATTTTCATCTCCATCATGGGCATGTTTATTGATTTTGTTTTTTGGAAAAGCTAATGATTCTTAATAGAGATGTAAACCTTTTACTATTTGTAGAACTAATAACAGTAGTATTCTCCTGCTATGTGAGAAAACAATCCCTTACAGCTTTCTTCTCATAGCTTAACATCATAAGATGTTGTGGAGGAATTATTCTGTGCAAAACAAATGTGTTTTTTTTTTGTAAACACACATACATATACACAGAGATGTTTTTGTTTTTTTGTAAACACACATACATATACACAAAGATGTTTTCTGTGCAGAAAGAACTATTGCTTGCACCAAAAACTGTTTTCAGCACAGGAAACCCATTTTTTGCATGGGAAATTGTTTGAGTTTGTTTTATGTTTTATTTTGCTATTGAAAACCCACATTTTCCCCTTGTACAGATTAATTCCCCCACAACACTTTGGGACATTCAAATACCCAGAGAAAAATATGAAACAGTATCTCTGGTTTATTATACTTTCAAACTTTGCAATGAGTAATTATGGGTAGTCTTTCCAACCTCAATTTTAGTTTCCCCTTAATGTCCAAACCACTCCAAAATACTTTAAATTACAACAATGATAATGCATAGTTATAAGTTGCTCCTGTCCTGCTATTCGGAATATCACAACTAGGCTTAAAGGGGACAAGAAATTGGTGAAGAGGAAATGTCAGATGATGACCCAATGGGAATATAACTCAGCATAACTCTGTGAGCCTAACTAATAACTTGGAATTCTGTGAATTATCCTGGGTATGTAGTTACATCTTTGTCTCAACAATGTTCCATATGGTTTCTAGGGTTTTACCTACATCTGCTGCTTTATGTGCTCAAGTACCCATTCAACCTAATTTGACTGTAGTTCAGAGATGAAAAGCATATAACCTTTCAGATGTTGTTAGACTGCCACTCCCATCATCTTTCACCTTTAGCTCTGCTGACACAATTCAACAATGTATGGAAAACTGCACATTCCTCATCTCTGCTCTGGCTGCTCAAACCAGTAATGTAAATTTCTCTCTTCATTGTTCCCATCTCTGAAAAAAGGGGTTATTCTTCTTGATCCTCTCTGGAAAGTGAGATATTTCAACAGACACTCCGCACAGAGAACTGAACAATTCCTGACATATTTCCAAAGAATGTGTGCTATAAAACACTCAGCTGGCTTTCCATCCCTAACTCTTTTTGTAATTAGTGGTGTAAACCATAGAAGTTCATTTCATAGTGTCTAGCAAGGAAGGATTGACTGTTTTTTCATTACAATAGAATTCCTTCTCTCCCTCCCCTCCTGCAACCTAATGAAGTAATTCAAATTGTCTTGACTGAGAATAACATAGCTAAAAAGGGGAATATCAAGTTATCAAAGTGATCCTACTATAGTTTTTTATGCTTACATACAATGTTAGGTCCATGTGAAACACACAAGCTTACTTACACTATTATGACTTGAAGCTATAATGAAATAATAATAATAATAATAATAATAATAATAATAATAATAATAATAATAATAAATTTTTATTTATAGCCCGCCCCTCTGTGCGGCAATCGGGGCAGGTTACAGCATTTAAAACAGTCAAAGTTAAAACATTCCCTCATCCCACATCCCAACCCTCCCATCCCCTTAAGACAAAATTAAACCAAGAGAGAGTTAAAAACAACAATACCATAAAATGATAAAACAGCAGAACAATGAGTCACTAATAATAAACAGAAGAAAGACTCATCTCCCATCTAGCAGCACTTATTCTGGGAAGGCCTGCCAGAAGAGATCCATCTTTACTGCCTTTTTAAAGGCAGTAAGAGTAGTAATAAGACAGATCTCATCCAGCAGGCCATTCCATAGTCTGGGAGCGGTCACAGAATCTTTTGGTGGTGACTGGAGAGCACCATAAAACACTCATCTGTCTTTCCCTTCCACAGTGTCTAACAAAAAAGGATGCCCTGTGTTTATCTTTAGAATTGAATTCCTCCCTCTCTCCTCTTTCCTGCATACAACTGGAGTAGTTCAAATTGCCTTAACTGAGGCTTGGAACAGACGGGCCAAAAATGCAGCTTCCAGCCTCTTCAGGCCATGGAATCAAGATGATGCACATACCCCAATGTGGCTAGAAGTCACTATGAGGCCACCTAAGGTGGACCAAAACTGGCTAAAAAAGGAACAACAAAAAGCTGCTCCTTGCCAGCAGCCTATTCAGGACAGTGGCAGTAGTCGGCTTTGGGACCATGGCATCTGGACAAAGTGGTCTCAGGCTGATCAAGGGCCAATTATGGTTGGAGTGGCCAAAGGCCACTCTGAGACACCCTTCTGTCTGACCCCTAAGTCTCACACAATTAAAATGAATGGCTAAGGCATTATTACTGTTATTAATTAAGCAAAAAAAAAAAAAAAAGGTCATGAACATTGCTACTGAAGTGCCCTCTCTTTTACTTCTTTTTGCAAATAAAGTATCTGAAAATTCTCACACTGCAGACAAGCTGGTTCCAAATTTCAGACCTGGTAAATACTTGAGCCAAATATTGAGGGGGAAAAACCCCTTATGATTAACAAATAGCAATGAGCTATCATCACACCCATAATACAAAGGCCTTCAGGATTGTAAAATGATGTCAGTTTGCAGTCTCCTCATTTTTCACTTAGGGCAGTTACCACTCCTTCTCCTTATTCCAAAGCTGCTAGCTGCAAATTCAAATGCTAGGATTAGGAATTTCCTAAATGATGACTCAGGAGATTTCTTTCCCTCTTCCCTTAAATGCTGTCATTTTATTAATGGATTCAGACTAACAGCCCTTCTTTCTGGCAATCTGTAACCTAGTTCAGAGGTAGGCTGTCAAAAATTACATGACCTTCTCAATCCTCTTCTAGTGTGTCACACTCAAACATTCCCACCATAATGCTGACTCATGTTTTTTCTTACTTCTTTTCTTAGCACAAAGACATCTAGTTGAATTTTTCTATCCACTATCTTTCTGCACTGAAATCTGAATAGCATCCAGAAGACCTTCACACATGTCTGGGAATTAAAGCTGTGCAATACCTTGCCCCCTATCTCTTCCTTAATTGTAATATTAAAACATCCAACATTAATGGAGAACATATTCCTTTCTGTACTTTTAGAGCAATGACAAATCATTCCCCTTACTACACAAAAGAATCAATCTTTTAAAATTTTGCTCAGCTATGCTCCTCTTTGAGCTATTTATAGACTGCAATTGATGGGAAAGAGGGAAATCTGAAGAGAGATGCATAACACTGCCATGCATGAAGAATGCACCCAGGGTTAAATCCAGTTTTTTTTTAGTCCAAAAGCAGAATAGACAAGTGATGTAAAACTTTGAACATTTCATTCTCTCAAGCAATAATCAATAATCTTATCTTTTTGACATCACTGTGAGAAATTAATCAAGAAGTGCATAGATTTTGGTGACCATTTGAAATTCAGAATTTATTCTGTGATTTTATTTTATTTTATTTTATTGTAAATGTTAAATGTTATTTTCTATGGTGAAAACACTTCTGCCTATGAAAAGTAGTTTCTCATACAATTGTATAGAAATACAATTTTCTAGAATAAAAACCATGTGAATTTTTCATGCAAAAGTAACATATTGCAAAGATTGTAACCTAAGATTCCTTTTATCTGGTTTTGCCAACACCTGAGAAATCACCCATTTTCCAAATATTTTGCATATTCTTTCCAGTCTTGGAATAGATCCACTGAACAAATGTAAATCATAAAGCCAACACATGTAATCACAAACCCAACACATTTGTTTGTTTTTTGTTTTTTGTTCTGCTCTACCTTCTGGAATAAGTGGACAGGGGGTGGGGAGGGAACAATCTAGTCTACAGACAATTTAGGATAGTCTTCTTCATCAGCCACCACACTAGAACTGTTTTAGGTAGCTACTGAAAATAGCCCAATATGATACATTACCCTATTTTTTTGTATCTGAGGCTATTGAAATGGGCAAATATAATGGTATGTGACTTACAAAAGTACTTTAACACTACTGCCAAACTAAACCTAAAACATTCTGATGTTTCATAGGAGTTTATCACATGGGGAGTCCCGTGCAGAAACCCTGCTTTGAAGTAGAAAAAAATCACAAAAGCAGAAGCAATTTATTAACGGGATTCCCCAGCGTGAAAAGTGAAAGTGGTGTTAAAACAGAAACTGCTTCTTTTTAATTTCAGAAAAACCCGAAAGTAAAAAGAAGCAGTCAATGAGGGGTTTCTGTTCGGATTAACCCCATTTTAACCCTAGTTTAACAGTGACGTTGTCTGAAAAAACATCCATTTTTGCATTTTTCTTCTACTTTAAACCCCTGTTTCTGCATGGGATTTCCTCCGTGTGATAAACTCCACAGTGTGGAAACTTCCACAAGATGCTTTTAGATAAATATTTGTAACCAAGAATGAAGAGGCTATGTTAGTAAGTAAGTGGTTATGTTACAGGATGGATGGAGGTGATCTATCCCTACTCAGCCTCACAGTTAACTATTTAATCTTTAGGTATACAAAATATAATACTGCTTCACAGGATTATTGAATAAAAATATATTTAAAAGGTGGGGATATTTCTATTGCCCCAAGCTTCTTGAACAAAAATCTGACAAAACTTGTACTTTCTTCCTCAGAACTTTGTGATTATTTCTATAAAGCTTCAGCTATTTGTAAATCAGAATTTCACTGTACATTCTCTTGTAACTTGCATGATGATTGAGGCCTTTTAATATTTTCAAAAATCCTCAGTTTAAAGGCCATTATTTTGGAAAAAGGAATTTGAATTATTATAGTATTAATGACTAATGCAGAGAACAGTATTTCGTACATACCCTGGAGTGAGGCAGAAATAGTATCAGTGCCATAGATATCAGGGTGCTGTCTGTGCCTCTTATCATCTAGGTTTTCTTAGTATTCAGCATGCAATTGCTTGAAATTTCAAGGCCCAAGCCTGAGACTGTGAATGTGCACAAGGTCATAGGCACAAGTACTTGTGATATAATAGGAGATGGGTCCTTGTGACATCACAGAGTTGGGACAAGCAGGGATGGGAAGGTGATCTGAAGTGGCTTCTGGGTCACTTAACTGTGGAAACAAAACTTTGTGCCAAGCTAGAGAGCCTTGACACCTCTTGGAAATGGGCAGAAATATTTGACTAGAATTTAAAGCAGGAATGGCAACTGCATGAGAGCTGTGCCCCAACCATGTGCCCCCAAATATCTACCTTTCCTTTTCTTCCCATCCAAAATGGTGGCCAAAAGTGGTGGTGGTGATGATGATGATGATGATGATTGTAATAATAATTTATACCTTTATACCCGCCTTTTGTCGTAGCAATCAAGGTGGCTTACATCTAAAACAATACAAAACTCCCCCATTAATAACAAGAAGTCATATAAATAAACACACAACCCCCCCCCCTTAAAAATACATCTAGAAAATCAGTTTCATCCAAGATCGCTTCGAGTTGAAAGGCGACGGCTCGCTTGATCACCTTGCTCAGACATGGTAGGTGGGAGACTGGTCTGTAATTTTTCAGGTCTAGGGGGTCCAGGGAAGATTTCTTCAGGAGTGGTCTAATGACAGCTTCCCTTAGATTTGCTGGAACGATTCCTTCCCTAAGGGATGTGTTGATGACCTTCTTAAGAAAAGCCATCAAGGCATCACTCCACTGGATGACCAGTCAAGAAGGGCAGGGATCAAGGGAGCACATCTTCTTCACTTCGTTTCCTGATGATGTCATTTCCTGGTGTCATTTTAGAAGAGAAATAGAAGGAAATTGGGACATCAATAATAATAATAATAATAATAATAATAATAATAATAATAATAATAATAATTTTTATTTATAGCCTGCCCCTCTACACAACAATCGAGGTGGGTTACAACATTAAAACAAACAAACAAATTAAAACATTCCCTCATCCCCCAAATCCTACCCTCCCAACCCCTTAAAACAGGATTAAACTAGAAGAGATTAAAATACACTTATCCATTAAAATAATAGTAGTAAAATCAAACTACAATGGGGACATAGTAATAATAAAAACTGAAATCACATCTCCCTAAAGCAGATGCTATTCTGGGAAGGCCTGTTGGAAGAGATCCATTTTTAAAGGCAGTGAGCGTAGTAATGAGGGATGAGGAGGCATAGGGCACAATGGGGGAGGGGGTATTCACCCAAATGTTATATCCAAATTCACCAGAGGGCTTGGAGGAAGTGGGGGGGGACTTTAGAAACCACAAAAAATGGGTCCTGGGGCTGCATACTCACACTGCCTGTGCCTTAAAGCCACCTCATATACAAAAATCAAACCATCACCACTTCCTCCAGTGCTTTGTTGTTGCTGCTGTTGTTAATGTTGTTGTTATGTGATTTCTGACTTATACTAACCCTAAGGTGATTCTATCATGAGGTTTTCTGTTGCTAAGAGTATGATTCATCCAAGGTCACCCAGTGGGTTTCCATGTCTGAGTGGAGAATCTGACCCTGATCTCCAGACTTGTAATTCAATGCTCAAACCACTACATCATGCTAGCTTTACAATGATGCTTGTTCGAAATTTGTTTCCCTGACTGAAGACTAGAGAATGCAGCCAATGTCTTAAAACCTGGCTAATCTAGAGGAAAGGGCAATATGGTGCAAGATCTTTTTGTCACTTATAGGTCAAGTTTGCAAAATGGAAGGAATAATGTGCAGATTTGCCCTAATTGTATGCAGCAATGTGTCTGAAGCACTTGCATCTACCGTTTTATGCAAAGCAGAGATGAGCACACTAAACACTAAGATTGACATGTCGCTGAGTGCACAAATGAGTTCATAGTCACTACATGGTCCATGCTAGAGATCTTTTTACAGCAGACTCCCACAATTCAGGAATGCCTGAAGATACTTGAAAAACACATAGAAAAAAAATTAGATCTGGCCAAGTATGTATTGAAATTATGGGTGGTTTGTATAAGATTCAGAAAATGGTGCTAGATATACATGTCATTGTGATTATGAAACACATGCCATATTTCATAAAGATCTTACTTTGGGGTTAAATTGGAAGTGTGCAGTTTTTGGAAACAATCAACACAGTGGACACAATTTGAAAAAAAGGGAATAAAGAGACATTTGGCATCAGATTGCATCTGATGAGTTGGGCTGCAGTTCATTAAAACTTATGCAAAATGAAAGTAGTTATTATTTTTAAGTGTCAGAAGACTGTTGCTTCTTCTGTAGCAAATTAATTGAGCTATCCATCTCATAATTTGAATGAAATAACCAAAGTGCAGAATGGGGTGACTACAGTTAAAATAAAGAGAATAGTTAAATTGTCATCTAGGAAAGAGAATGCCAGTTGTATTTCCCCTCATGTAAATGTCAAGCTGAACTTAAAGGTTCCTGCTAAGCAAAATATCTAAAAAAAAAAACCTGTCAGAAACAAAGGAGTTTCAGTAAGACTGAAATTTCACAGGAATCTACCCATAAAAATATAATTGAAAATAATTGTACAGGCAAATTATTAGACTCCTGCTTGCTTAAAATATGGATTTCTACCCCCCTTCACTTAAAAGAAGCAAGAAAAATTTAAAACAATATCAAGGAAATGTCCTGGAATGGAAAAAAAACTGGTGAGTTTGTACATCTCTTTAGGAAATATAATTTAATCAGTAATACATTAAAACGAATGCATTGCATTTTAATAAAGTCTCTTGAAGATGGAAAGTACATGAATTAATCTAATCTCAGAAAGAAGTATTTCCTGTTTCTTCTACATCTACTGCCTCACCTCTCAAAGCTGGCACATAAAAGGATGTCTGTGGTGTAGGGGTGATGGGAAGTTTACATTGGTCATGCCCAGCCTTTATATGGCAGTGCAACCTCTGGCTCAGTCTCTTTCCCAGTGAGCTTTCCCCCACAGACACCATCCCTTGGCATAAGTATGATTTTTTCTTGTTACCTTTTGCAGGGTCCCTCATTGACCTAGAATGATTTTTTTTAACCATACCTGAGTACTCACTCACCTGAAAAATAGCTAATTCACATGTTCCTAATTGCCTGAGGAAAGTAATGTCTATGAGTGGGTGAGGGATCACCTATCCAAAGCAGGAATGGCCTCTAACAAAGGTATCAAGTGGCAAGAGGTCTAAAATGCTAGAGACATTCTATTTCCTTTCATGGTGATTAGAAGATGACAAATCAGATAGTCTGGTTCTGAGCTCAGAAGGTTTTGCACCAACGGGGGTCTGACTTGACTGCTCATGACAGGATATTCACAAGCCCCATTTGCTGCCTGTTGCTGATTTCATAGAATCATAGAATCATAGAGTTGGAAGAGACCAGAAGGGCCATCCAGTCCAAGCCCCCTGCCATGCACGAACTCCCAATCAAAGCATCCCCAACAGATGGCCATCCAGCCTCTGCTTAAAGACATCCAAGGAAGTGTGTTCCATTGTCAAACCGCCCTTACTGTCAGGAAGTTCTCCCTAATGTTGAGGTGGAGTCTCTTTTCCTGGAGCTTACATCCATTGTTTCGGGTCGTAGTCTGTGGAGCAGCAGAAAACAAGCTTGTTCCCTCCTCAATATGGCATCCCTT
>CM034708.1:90889692-90900088 GCA_020142125.1 Phrynosoma platyrhinos | reverse complement strand
AACATTTTAAAATCATTGACTCTATATCCCATTAAAATCCTAACAAGCATATCCAAGAAATAACTGCAAACAGCTATCTCAAAAAATGGATTGACTGGATGCAGAGAGACAGTAACTACACAATATGCCAAAACCCAAGAAGCTATGTTGTGAGAATTTACAGTTTTGTATATCAATCTGTAAGTGCCCCATATTAACAGTAATGCTACAGAGAAGGTGTTACTTTAAAAAATAAAAAAAGGAAAGAGAAGAAGAAGAAAGTAATAATAAAAGCAAACAAACAGAAGCCTTCAGAGAAAAAGGATATGTAATTTCCAAATTGAAGATTTCTTTCTGATGCCATCTGGAAACAGAAAGAAATTTCAGGAAGGGACCAAGAAAAATCATTTTCAAAATCCTGCAACATAGACTCCAACCATACATGGAGAGAGAAATCCCAGAGCTTCAAGGAAAGGAAGAGGCACTAGGGACCACATTGCAAACAGACAATGGCTAATGGATTGCACCAGGGAATTCCAAAAGAATATCAGCATGTGCTTTATAGACTATAGCAAAGCCTTTGACTGCATAGATCAGGAAAGACTATGGGATGCCCTTAAAGATATGGGAGTGCCAACATATCTGATAGTTCTGATGAGGAATTTGTACTCAGGAGAAGAGGCTACTGTCAGAACAGAATACAGAGAAACAGAATGGTTCCCAATTGGCGAAGGGGTCAGACAAGGCTGTATCCTTTCACCCTATCTGTTGAACTTGTATGCAGAACATATCTTATCAAAGCAGACTTAGATACAGAAGAAGGAGGAGTGAAAATAGGAGGAAGGAATATCAACAATCTAAGATATGCAAATGACACCATAATACTAGCAGAAAACCTCACAGATCTGGAATACCTGCTAAGGAAGATCAAAGAAGAAAGTGCAAAGATAGGCTTAATATTGAACATAAGGAAAACAAATATAATGACCATCAAGGACCATCAGAAGTTCAACCTAGACAATGAAGAAATAGAAATAGTAAAAGAATTCTCATACCTGGGATCAAACATTGATAGAAATGGGGACTGCAGTCAGGAAATCAGAGGAAGATTAAGAATGGGAAGAGTGGCTATGCAAGAACTAGAAAAGATTTTTAAATGCAAAGATATACAACTCAGCACAAAAGTTAGAATCATGACTGATCGGTGTCTCTTCTTCTGGTTTTCCTTCTCCTTTCCTTTCTTCTTTATTTGTCTTCTCTTCTCTTTTCAGATTTTCTTTGTATCTTCTCAATCTCCATTCTCTTATTGTGGATTTTTCCAGTCTTTTTTTTTTCTTACCTTTAATCTCTGTTCCATTTCTCTTGCTTTGTCCACATTATCTATTTTATATCTTTTTTGTTTATATGAGAAGGAGAGTCCCTCTATCCTATCCCATTTAAAGTTTATATCCATTGCTTTTAGCAGATATGTAAGACTTTTGTATTTATTCCTCTTCAACATTATCTGTGGAGAGATATCCTTGAAAATTTTTACTTCTGAGTCTTCAATTAATAGTCTTATGTCATAGCTCTTTCTAATAATCAGTTCTCTAATTCTGGATCTTACAAAACAAATTGTCACATCTCGTGGGACCTTTTTTTCTTTTGCTTGTGTCAAATTCACTCTGAAGATTTTGTCAATTTTTCGTTCCATTTCCTCAGTGCTAAGGAATTCCTTAGCTCAGTGCTAAGCAATCATGGGAACTGTAATTTATTGTGGCACCAGAGCTCTCTAACAGAGAAGGCTCAATGTTTCAAAAAAAAAAAATACAATTCACATGATTCCCTAGCACTGAGCCAGGGCAGTGCCTCAATTTAATGTGCACTATTTCTGGCAGTCTGCTTAGGCCCTGAGGCTATTGTACTTCAGACACATCTTGAGAAGTGAGGACTCAATGGAAAAGACAATAATGCTGGGAAAGTTAGAGGGAAGTAGGAAGAGAGGAAAGCCACATGCCAGATGGATGGATTCTATTAAGGAGGTCACATGTATGGAGTTGCAGGAATTAAGCAAAACAGTGGAGGACCTAAGGTCAAGGTCAACGTGAGGGCAGTTAACAACAACAGATACATCTAACATTCCAGCTCATTTCACCAGCAGACACCCACACATGAACCAAAAATGAGTCCCTTTTATGAACCACATTAGCTGAACTGTGTTTAGAAGATTTTAGGTCTTGCACCTACAGTGGGCAAATATTTTTCCAGAATTTTATATGGATTTTCATTATTTCTATGCTTTAACTCAATTCCTTTTTCTTCATGTACTCACTAACTGTGTAATAAAAAAGTGAAAGTTTACTTCAGTCCTAAATATACCACATATTGAAAATAATGTATGAACAGATGATATGGGAATGCAATTATCAAGTAGTAAAGTTCATGATTCATAAATTAAGTTTGATTGTCAGGTAATTCAGTTTTATTCCCCCTGTTGTGAATTTTATCTTGAGTTTTTACTTGGCAAAGTGTTCTTCCATCTGTCATGGCTGAAAAGGAATGGAAACCAGAGGTGGGCAATATGTGTCCCTGAAAATGTTGTTGACAGGAACTCCCATAAGCCCCAGGCTTTGTTACCAAGCATGGTATGTGGGAGTTGTAGTCCAACATAATCTTGCTTACTTGTGGTTGAGAATGTTAACCAGGAACTTTTAAGTTCAAATTTCACCCCAAGTTAAGAAAGTCATTGTAAACAAACTGCAAGCCCCTCAGTTTCAAATCATTCTTTCCAAAATATAAAAGAGAATGTACTTCACATTATAATTTGTAGGTTGAAATGGGCACATTTCCTTGGTTTCAGTCTACAGTAAGCTAACTTAAAATCAGGTTCAATTTATGCCATGCATGTGTGCAATTGAAGATCAATTGCATTCAGAGGTCCACTTCCTCCCCCCACCCATCACTGATGTCATTGGGAAGGTACTGAGGGCTGGAGTTTTCTCTTTCCCATTACCTCTTTGCAATCTCCAGACACACACATGCAAAGGTTGCCAGTCCTCACACTGACATATTTTGGGAGAAGGAATTCACACTGCCACATTCCAGACAAGTAGCTTCAGGAGATTTTGTACTACACACATGTATTTTTTTAAAGGAACATTTTGAAGCATATACACTCATAGAGTACTCATAGTTTTACCAGGTCATACTGATTGTGTCCTGGCAACGATTTCCTACTATTGGAAGCATATTTATACAGTGTGTAGGGCCTCCTTAAGCTTTACATTAAAGACCCTGCACCAAAAATGACACATTTAAAGAACAAGAAATAAGGTAAATAAAATGATTGCTGTGAAAATGAATACAATGGGCAATGATCACCAGGCATGCAGCAATGCTTGTTAGAGGTGGACAGGCAAACTGTAGGGATGAAAACAATATTTGAAAGTATTTGGGGAAAAAGGCTAAAAAACATGTTTTTCAAGACGCAAAGGGATCCTATAGCACACTTGGGAACTGACAGAAAGATATTAGGAGCATAAACTTTAGTAAACTTAGGACTACTTCATCACATGCAATGTTTTTGAAGAGCTGAGAAACTCTAAAATGAATAACCCGAGTTTTTCAACCAAAACCTCATTATTTTGCAACACTGTCCTACATATACCTACTGGTGAGCTGGGGAACATGGTGAGAACAACAGGATTTAGTTCTAAATAAGCTTGTGTAGTTTTGTGCAATACATTGTTTTCTAGGGTACCAAGTTAATACATTTATTTTGAATCTGGTTTTATAGCTAGAAAGAAAGGAGGCCATAATTTCTAATTTAGTGAAAATTATTTAGAAATCCTAAGGGGAGAGGAGTGGTTGTTCAGACAGCAAATACTGCAATCAGTTAGAGACTGGAATTCCTTGGCATAAACTGTACAATCTATTGGCACAACAGGATACATTTTTCCTTGGACTTTCACAAAGAAAAGGAGGAGGTGGCAGGAGAATGCTGTTAGCTCCTAGCTGCCTCTTTTCCCATGTATTTTTTATTGTCTAGGAGGTGTCTTAGGCCTTGTCTACATAGATGATTTACTCCAAATTCTTCTCTGGGCTGACTGTAACCTGTTACAGGACACAAACCCAAAAACCCAATTGAGGTCCAGACTATCTTCCTAACACCTATACCCAATTTGAGGCTTCTTCGCCTAACTCAGATTTAAATAACTCACAATTTGCTGTTGGTTTGCAGTGGGTTTTCAGGAGCAATGACAGCTGACTTTTCACTCTCAGTCCCTATGAGTTGCCCAGTGCTGTCACTGTGGGTAGGTTGCTTTGAGATCAGAATGAAGCACTCAGTGTCAATAGCATGGCTGGGCACCTCATTCTTATCTCAGTAGTGGCACCAGACAATGAATGGAGATGACACAGGAAGGCAACTGCACATCATTGCTGGAGAAGAGAGAGAGAGAAAAAAAAAAACAAGATAAGGGGGGAATTCAGGTTCAGAATGCTCTGGGACTGCCTGAAATACTCAGGAAAGTGTTGACAAGCCCTTTGTTGCGATGTGCTCTGGGGTAGTGACTTTTCAATGAGACAGTCCACTACTACCCAAAGCACCTTGTTGTTAAGGACACTCCAGTATACCATCACCAAAAGCATTGGAGAGTACAACCTCAGAGCTGACAACTTCTCCTGCCACTGCCACCATCGGCTTTGGCTCCGGGAGTAGCATAATTATATCAGCAGGGTCAACAAGATCCCAGCAAAAATTGTCACGACGTTTAACCACCAGTAAAATTTAAGGCCAAAGAGAATGGCAGGTGAAGAAGATCCAAGGAACTGCTTCAGTTGTACTTCCTCTTCCTCCTCATTACATTTCACTGCCCTGTGGGAACAATTCCAAGAGAAGAAAGGTTGATCGCCCCTGTCTTCAAAAAAGGCATCAAAAAGTTGAGGGAGGGCTAAGTTGCTATCTTGCAGAGACTTCACTGGCACTTCTGAGAACATATGTTGAATGGAAATATCAAGCAGTATTAAAGTGATTTCAAACTTCACAGGCCCTATTAAGAAATCACCGCAACTACTGTATAGTGTTTTTCCTCCCAGGAACTTCAGTTCCTATGAATTCCATTAGCATTGACAATGCTAACACCCTGTATGAAACTACAGATCCCAGGGGAAAGTTATCAGATATATGCCAATTTAAATGTATTATGTAGACAGTACACTAAAGTTATATGACAGAACAGGATTCACGGGCTCACTATATTTCAATATTCATTAGTATCTAGTGAAAATATTAGCATTATATAATTTAACTGTATTTCTCACTGCAATAGTACAACTGCAGTAATGGATGACTTACACCACGTTAAGGTGATGGCATCTAGCCTAGGTTTTTTAAAAACAAAGCAAAGCAAAGCAAAGCAAAACAAAACAAAACAAAAACATAGACAAATTTACACAGCATATTTTTACTGATAGATAGCAATTATGATAGGTAAATGGATCCCCATATTTCAAGTTAATATATACACCTGAACTGCTAACTGATATATACACCTGAACTGAGTAGTTTAAGGCCATTTAATGATCCATTGTGAGAAGAGCTATTCTTTGGAATTGACACAAACAATTAACTCTGTGGCTATCTTGCAGAGACTTCACTGGCACTTCTGAGAACATATGTTGAATGGAAATATCAAGCAGTATTGGAATTGACACAAACAATTAACTCTGTGGCTATCTTTTAAGAATTTAAGAATTAATTCAGTTTGACACCATTTTAAATGTCATTGCTCCATCCTATGGAATCTTGGGATTTGTAGTTTGATTTGGCACCAGAGCTCTCTGACAGAGAAGGCTACATATCTCACAAAATTACAAATTCCAGCATTCTGTAGCATTCATCCATGACCATTAAAGCAGTGTTAAAACTGTATTAATTCTGATGTGTAATTGCCACCTGTATCTGCTGAATGGAGTAGTGGAACTGGGACTTCAAATACTCAGAAAAAGAAAATGTTGAGAAAAGAAGCAAAGAACAAAGTATAAAGAAATGTCCACTCCCTAAATAGCATGATAGAACATTTGTCCTATGGTTATTTTAAATGGAAAAAATGAAGCAATTGTCAGTGAGTTTTGCCACCAATTTGATCTTGTCTGATGCCTCAGTGTTCTTCTTGTATGAGTTTGTGAAAGACTAGATAACTTGCCATAACATGTCTCTACCACAGATTTGGCAGTGTGTTCTGGGTGGAAACTAGAGGCATGTAAGTAAGCAAGTTTTCAATATAGTGCTTAGAAGTCCATTGTGCAATTGCACAGTGATGTCAAGAAAGTGAATTTATTGTGTGGATTGTTCCAGGTTTAGGTTGATGGTAGCGTAGAAGTTGATTGAAATCCTGGTGGAACCTCTTAGGTGATTGCTTTCCATGTGACCAAATTACAAAGAGGTCATCAAGAAATCACAGAGGAAGACTAGAAAGAGAAACTAGCTGAGCTGAATTACAGTTATCATTTGCAGTTCATGGACTTCAAGTCCATGGTCCTGCTTTTCACGGGAGGGACAAGAAGGGGGAGAGATATAATGGTGGCATGTGCCCATGCATGCACCATTATTTTCAAAGGGGTTCGAATATTTGTAAGCTGTCATTTTTGCAGAGGGGGGAGTCCGGAATGTTTCCCACACAAATTGGGAGGGGCTACAGTATATTCACAAATTCTAGTCCATTAGCAGAGCTATGAACAAAGATAATGGTTTCATGGCACACTACAGATATTTATAGAAAAGTCCTTGCTACTGCATATATAACAAACATAATCTTTTCAGAGAGCTTTGAAACTCTTCTAGAACATGGCCACACAGCCCGAAAAACCCACAAAAACCTAAGAATCTTTTCAGAGAGCTTTGAATTCAGGGAAACTGATTTTAAGTAAGAAAATGTATTGCTGTCACACATCAACAGTAACTGACCCCTACTCTAACCCTAACCATAAATACTTGATCACCTTAAGCAGCCCTTTGAAAATTTAGAGAAAAAGTCATGAAATCCATTTTTCTGGATCCTGTTACATTGTATCCTACACCCACAACTCTATAAATATATTTTATGCCTGAGGCCTTAGTACTATTTAGTACTGCACTTAAAGAAGTGGGTATATATCAAAACCAAACCAAACCAAACCAAAACACAGTTAGTCTAGGCGTTGCTACATCTCCTTTTTTGTCTTCCTCCGTTTTTTGATGGTTATAAAAGGACCAGGAAAAAAATCACACTGCACAAGCTGTCTCTGATTATTGTTACAAGATGATCAAAGGTATAGGAAAGGAATTAAAACAGAACGTGCTGGTGTTGTTGGAACATAGACCGGATAATTAATCCTGCACGCTATTTACACATATGGGTTTGGCTGATGGTTTTAAATTAGTGGTTTTAAATTAAATCAAATTATTTTAAATTAGGATTTTAAATGTGATGTGGTTGAGGTTTAGACTGTATTAACCAGTGTCTGCATGTTGTAGAGTTAGTGTTTAATGTTCTAAAATTAGAGTTTAAATGTTCTAAATTATTAAACATATATTTAATACCAAATATTTATGTCAACAAATGTATAATTCATAATTTTATTTGTAGTGTGTTATGCTTAAAAAGATTAAATCCAGATGAGTAAGTAGTCCTAGAAATTATTATTTCCTGGTTGCCCCTAGAGTAAGATAACAATGTTTTTGTACTGGAACAAAGGACACAAGATGCCTCTTTTTGGGTTTAAACAGGCCACAACTTTTACTTAGCTGTACAGGGTCTATTTACAAGGCAATAAACTTCAACAAATATGTCACATGTGTAAGTGAACGTGTAACAGCCTTTTAGATGGGTGGTCCTTCACCACATGTGACAAAGTACATAAACAAATAACAACAACAAATTTACATACCCCACCCTCCGGAAATGATGTCATATTACATCATATGACATCATTCAATTAATGATATCATGCATTTAATTGCATTCATCATTTACTTTAATTTGTCTTTATCCAATTTACCCCAATTAATTTAATTAGCCAGATTAATTTTCCTGTGGGGTGGAAGTCATTACCCACCACAAGAGGGGGCCAGCCTAGCTAGGCATCCTCTCTCTCCCCCCCCCCAGCAGACTGCCTTTTGAATTTGATCGCAGAGTGCTGAAACATACATCTCCGTACCTTCTGGAGAGAGGTACACCCCATCTCTCCTGTACAGTTGCGGCCAATCAAGTTTTATTCCATATTCAATCATGAAAATGCCCAGTTTAAAAAGTTGCCTGGCAACATAGCGATTAAGCCAGTGATGAGCATTGTTAATCACAGCATCTTTTTTTTTTAAAAAAAAAATTTATTAAAGACATCACATATCTATACAAAATACATATACAATTTAACAAACAAACAAACAAGACAAACTAACACAAAAATACCAAAACAATAATTACTATCTTACACTTATTTCTTTTCTGCCTTTCATTCTTACACTTATTTTCTATCTTACACTTATTTTCTATCTTACACTTATTTCTTTTCTGCCTTTCATTCTTTCTTTCTCATTTCTCACACAATACCATCATAATCATTCTTCTCTTCCATTACCTTCTTGTATATCCTTCAACCAATTTTCCATTCTTCTTATCTACAATTCCCTCCTTACTTACTTTCAATACATACTCATACCTTCATCTACATCCTTAAACATTCTTGCTATTTCTTTCTCTAAATCTAATTTCTAATTTCTTTCCCACCTACTTTCTTAACTCTAAAACATCCTACTACATACATACATTCAATCTTCTGTCTTCCCAAGCATACCGACTTCTCACTTACTTCATGGATTATATTTTGTACGTAGCGTCCTTCCTTGTTTACCTATTCTATCTTGACCATTTTTATGAAGCTTTTTGACTCTTTATATTATTGATCTGCTTGTGTAATTATTTTTTTATTATATTAGTTTTGTACAACTCAGGTGAGTGTTGTCCTAGTAAATTATATGAGTAAATTGAGATTTTCCTAAGCTGTTTGTTGTTGTTATTTTTTGTGAAATCTATTTTACATCCTTCTTTCATCTAATATATAACTTTTCAATTATTAATAGTTAATCTCATACTTTATTTAATTGTAATTTTTTTTGTTTCATGATTTTAAATTTGTGTTCTAACTAAGTTCTATTAGAAACTAATCGCTGCTAACCTTCGCCATTTCCTTCTAAGATAATTAATAATTGGGGCCCATTCATCTAATACTTCCTCCATAAATTTGTCTCTTAAAAAATATGTTAATATGTCCATTTCTATTACCTCGTATAGTTTTATTAGCCATTCATCTATTAGCCATTTGGGGACTTCTGGTGGCATGGCAGCTCGTTAATCCCTCAAAGTCAAGCTGGCTCTGAGGAGATTGCTGATCGCAAGCTCAAGACCTCCCAGGCACTTTTGCTGGGAGGTGAAAATCTTCTCTCCAGAGACGGATGAATCAGAGGGGCTCAGCAAAGACCAGCAATATCCCTGAATGGATGCACCTAAAGAGCAAGATCAAGCAGTTTGAGGGGGACCTAGGAAGACCAGAGAAGGAGATCAGAAATATGGAGGTCTGAGCAAACCACGACTGCGATCAGCAGCCGCTTCAGCAGCACAAGCACTGCCGCCACTGCTAGCAAGCTTACAAGTAAGCTACATATATATGAAACACTTACTTTGAGGTTAACCTCCTGCTATAAATTCTGCTTGTGTCTCTTAACAACTTTTACACCAGCAGGACAACAAATCTTCACCTTTGGATTAAAGTGGTGGAACTCACAAATCAAGAGGAATGGAAAAGGGAGGAAAGAAGCTTCAAAGAAAGTGAAAGTCGATTGCAAAGTTGAACTTGAGTGAACAAAGAAACAACTTATATACAGTGAAACCTTCTCTTTCTTTTGTCAATTACAAATTAAATTTGGGGAAGACGACAACTAAAAGAGGACCTTTTTCAAGTACATTAATATGGCGTCTAGACATCTGGGTGCCTTTCACTGATTTTCACTGATTTCTCTCCTATTTTTGACTAAAGGTAGATACAGTTTTGAATGCTACAGAGACTGAGTTAAGGAAAGTGGAAAATAAAAACCTTATAGGAAAACAGTAACCACTAGAGCACAATAAGATTAAAGACAGCATGGGTGTTTTGAGTAAGAAGTGAAAGCATGAGATAACGACAATAGCGGCCAAGAAGACGCTGTGATTTGTATTAGTATTTGAACTTTAGATTTTTAGACAACGATCTGGGATTTATTATAAAAATAACACTTAAAAGAACATCCACACTGAACTTTGACTGATTCTATCTGTTGGGGGAAATAAATGATCAGCAAGGAGGTGAAGATTCCTGTGGATCCTAACAAATGCTAGAAGAGTCCAGACAGAGAAAAATCACC
>CM034708.1:90844808-90860484 GCA_020142125.1 Phrynosoma platyrhinos | reverse complement strand
TTTCCACTATGCTCAGAAATTTAAAGCAGACATTTTGTGTTTCCAGGAAACTCACATTAGGGTAAAAGATGTCACTTACCTAAAAAATAGGAAATTAGGATTAGAGTACATAGCAGCTGCTAAACAAAAGAAAAAGGGAGTGGTATTATACATCACAGAAAAAATAGATTCAAAGTTAGTACTTGCAGACCCAAATGATCACTTTATAATAGTTGAAATCAACCTCAGAGGGAAAAAAGTAATTATTGTTGGTGTATACGCTCCCTTGATGAATAAGAGTGAATTTTATAAATCTTTGTTGAATAAACTTGAAAACTTTAATTATGACTCAATAATTGCTCTCGGTGACTGGAATGGGGTTATTGACCCCATTTAGATAGAAGCTCACAAAGAAAAAAAAATCACAACAAGGTAAACTTCCAAAAAATTTCTATGAACTATTAGAGCAACTTGCCTTAAAATATATTTGGAGATTAAAGCATGGTAATGCTAAAGGTTATACTTTCCATTCACACTCTCATAACTCCTGGTCCAGGATTGATATGTTTTTAATCTACACTGAGCTATGTAAGAAAATTTGTAAAATTAACATTTTGCCAGCAGTCTGGCCAGATCATAACCCAGTAGCAATGACAATGAAAAGTGGTCAGAAAGAATTCAGATGGAAACTTGATGCTAATTTATTAAAAAATGATAAGATCATGAAAGAAGCACAAAAGGCACTTCAACTTTTCTTTAAAGAAAATTTAAATAATGAAACATCTGTAAATATGGTTTGGGATGCAGCAAAAGTTCATATGAGGGGGTTATTTTTTGAAGAAAAGTTTTGAATTTAAAAAAAGAGAGATGAAAAGATAAAAAAATTAGAGGAGGAAATAAAAAAAATGAAGTTCAACTAAAACTTAACCCTAGCCACAAAAAAAAAATTAAAAATAAAATCAGATCTACTGAAATAAAGAAAACAAATCTCAATAATGTTAACTAATGAAATACACAAGAAATTGAAATTTACACACCAGAAATATTTTGAATTCTCTGACAAACCTGGGAAGATGCTTGCTTATAAGTTGAAAAAAGAATGGGAGAAAAGGTTAATCATCAAATTAAACGAAGGCTAGAACAAATTTACATCCCAGGAGCAAATCAAAAGAATTTTAGTTGACTATTTTTCTAAGTTATATAAAAAAGTTCAGGACAAATTCGCTATGATTGATCTATATTTAAAACAATTAAATATAACCTCAATATCAAAAGATCTTTAAAAAAGACTTAAATAGAAAGGTTGACCTTCAAGAACTCCAGGAAGCAATTGCAGGCCTAAAAACAGGTAAATCCCCAGGACCAGATGGTTTCACCTCAGAATATTATAAAAAGTTTAAAGAGCAATTAGCTGGTCCTTTATTGAAAACAATCAACAAAATGTTAATAGGTAGCATACCCCCAACCTGGCTCCAAGTGAATATCACACTTATTCCTAAGGAAAATAAGGACAGATCTGACCCAAAGAACTTCAGGCCAATTTTCTTACTCAATATTGATTATAAAATATTCATCAATATAATTGCGAATAGACTAAAAAAAATGATTGGCCAATTGGATTGATGAAGATCAAGCGGGTTTTCTTCCTGGTGGAATGATGAAAAAATAACACTAGGCATTTAATAAATTTGATAGAATATTTTAATAAAAATATTGACAAAAAAGTGTTGATATTGTTCTTCAACATAGAGAAAGCATTTGATAGTCTAAATTGGACGTTTATGTACCAATTAATTAACAAATTAGATTTGAGCCCAAATTTTGTAAAATGGATTGAAGTGATTTATTATAAACAGGAAGCAAATCTCTTGATCAATGGGGAATCTTCAAAGAGCTTTAAAATACAGAAAGGAGTTAGGCAAAGATGCCCATTATCCCCTTTGTTATTTATTATAAATTTTGAAATATTATTGAATAATATTTCTAAGGAATGCAAGATTCAGGGAACCAAATTAAAGGGAGTAGAATTCAAAACTAAAGCTTTTGCCGATGATTTAATAGTAACACTTGCAGAACCTATCGAAGGTATTGATACACTTTTAGATACAATTAATATATTTAATAATGTTACTGGGTTAAAAATAAATAAGGATAAAACTGTTATATTACCATTGAATTTAACAAACGAGGAGAGAGAAATAATTAAAGAGAAAATTAACTTTCAGGAAACTAAAATGGTAAGATATTTGGGTATAAATTTTTCTTCTAAAAACTCCAATTTATTTAAAAATAATTACGAGAAAACATGGGCTGAAATTAAAAATGATTTGAATAGATGACAAAAATTAAAACTCTCCTGGATGGGTAAGATCACTACAATCAAAATGAACGTTCTTCCGAAGATTATATTTCTTTTTCAGAATATTCCTATTATGTTAAATGAGTGTCCCTTCACTAAATGGGAAAGAGATATATCCAAATTCATCTGGGATAACAGAGAGCCAAGAGTCAAAATGAAATTTCTCCAGGAGGTAGTGGAATGGGGGGGAGGGGGCTTGGCCTTGCCCAACTTGAAGATTTATTATTATGCATGTTCTTTGTTTTGGCTACATGACTGGATTAACTTGACAGATGAACATAATTTGAAGCTAGAAGGCTACGATAACATTTACGGTTGGCATGGGTATTTGTTATACAATAAAGTTAAATGTTATAAAGTTTTTGTGATCACTATTTAAGAGGTGCCTTATTAAGAATATGGGTAAAAGTCAAGAAAAATTGGCCTAAAATTTCAAATTGGGCAGCAATAGGTGAATTAATTTCAAAAGATAATAAACTTGGCAAAGAAAAATGGCTAACATATAGATATTTGATTAAGGATAAGGACAAACAGAATATCATTATAAAATCATAGGAGGAGCTTAATCAAGAGAGTTACTCCTGTAATTGGTCTACATATAGGCAAATAAAGGAACACTTTTTATTAGATCAAAAAACAAAAAAAAATAGGAGTTCTGGATAAAGAATTTGATGAAATAAATGGGGCAGACAGTAGTAATAAAATATCAAAAAATTATAAAATGCTTTTAACCATTGAACTGGAAAAAGACAGGATTAAACCTCAAATGACAAAATGGGCCCGAGATTTGGGTAATAATATTGAACTGGACCAATGGGAAAAATGTTGGCGGGAAAAGTTAAAATATACCTTGAGTTGCAGTATGAAGGAAAACTTTTATAAACTTCAATATCAGTGGTATTTAACAAAATCCAAATTAGCCAAAATGAAAAAAACCCCTCAAGATTATCATTGTTGGAAGTGCGAGAAGAAAGGTGTATCTTTCTATCATTTATGGGAGTTGTCCAAAAGCAAGGGAATTTTGGGAAAACATAAACTATAAACTGGGTGAAATTTTGAAAGTTAATCTTAAAAAGGACCCTCAGATGTATTTCTTGGGTATTATAACTGACCAAGACTTGGAGAGAAAACATGGTAAAATGATCTTCAACCTCATATCAGCTGCTAGGATAATATACAAAGCAAAATGGAAAACAAAAGAAATGCCATCAACTCAAGAGTGGATGATGAAATGTTTAGACATAATGGAGATGGACAAATTAATGGGATTAATAAGGGGAGAAAATGAAAAAAATGTTCAAGGACGATTGGAAGGTACTGGTTGATTACTGGAAAAGAACAGGAGAGCTTGTCAACATAATAGGTTTGGAATAAATACATAGAATAGAATCTCTTTTTATAACTGTTGTCTAAATGTGACAAATAAGAATAGATTATGGAAAATCGTGATGCGAAGAATTACAATAGAGAATTAACAATTATCAATGCATGATGTAGTCATCAAATAGATGGATTTTTAAAAAGTAGTGAAAAGCAGGCTAAATAGCGGGTCATGTCAAGCTTTAGGAAGTTATTTTAATGTTGGTGTTTTTGTGTTTTGTTTTTTGTTTCCTTTTTTCTTTTTTCCTTTCCTTTTTCTTTTTCCTTTATGGTTTTTTTTTATGTCTCTATTTGTTGTTTTTAACCAATAAACTCATTTAATTAAAAAAAAAAGAAAAAGAAAAAAGGAAGAGGTGCAGCTGGGGAGAGGAAAAAGGAAGCAACTTGGAGCCCAAGTTGTGTGGGGTGTAACAAAAAGGACATAGACATCCTGGAGGAGGGAACAATTCTGAGGTAAAGCTCTGAGACCACTGGTGGAAATGAGAGTTAGAACCTTTAGTCAGAAAGGACAAGGACATTGCTAGTGGATGTTCAGTATATTTCTGTGCTGAACAGAGTAATTTGGAAGGCATCTGGGGGGATGAGAAAGGACAGTGCTGGGAACATGGTCCTTGCTCTGAATTGAGAAAAAAACTCAGATTGGGAGTTAACAGAGAAGTGTTTCCTCCCAACCTCCATTAAAAGGAGAGAAGGACAACTCAAAGGGAGAGGAAACTCCATTTAAAGGAAACTACTGGTCTGATGAAAGATGATGAATTGTAACTTTGGGCCTGGGGTCTAGTCTGAAGTAAGACTAGCTCTGTACTTCCATGGTTTGTATTCAGTAAAGTTTGTTGAAACATTATTTTGTCCACATGTGTTTGTTTGAGAAATGAAAGCAAGAGGAGCCACACCCCTTCAAAGGAAAGGCAGTGTGGTCCCAGGATCATAATAAATTATGACATGACATTTTCTATATTAAGGGAAAGAAGAACCAGCTGAATGTGTATATTAACTAATTGAGTAGTTTGATGCCTTTGACTTTATAAGGCACAGGCTCCATTTATTACAGTGTGACCTTAGTCCATTTTGCTTGCATGTTCTTCTGTGTGTGTTCCTCCAACCATTTCTCTTCAAGCTATGTGAAAAACTCTTAAGGGTGAAGTTTCCATCTCCAATCATCCCACACACAGAGCTCCAGAAAAGAAGGGGTGGTGAAATTGAAAGATGACCTGCCAGTGAGCTAATCAGACTGACAGATTGCTCTCAGCTAAAATATTAAAGGCAATTCTGCAATAATGACAGGAGAAAGGGAAGCTAGTCCTTTACCATTAGTAAAGCTTTTCATATCCCTGTTGTTGTGATTGTTCTTTTTCAGCCATAATGACCCAGGGTTATCTTTTAAGTCAAATTATCTATCCTTGGGCAGTACAAGAAAACATTGGCCTAAACTTGAGAAGTATTTCTGTTTAGAAGCCCCCTTCTTTCTCCAGTTTCACTGTTTGCATCTTGAATATGAAATATTGTGTGTTGAACATAAAATGGGAACAGTTACCTTTTTGTATATATATAAAGAATAGATAATTGCGTGATGGGCAATATTAAGAATTTTTAATCAAAAGAAAACCTTGTTAGAAGTTATACTTCATTGCATATCTTATATTAGGAAGCAAATAGAAAATGCTTCTACATCTTAGCACATAATGGGGGAAATTTGCCTCATGAAATCTTTTTGAATGGATCATGGAAAGAAAGATGCAGACTGGGACAAACTTATTTATGTTAATAGCACAAATGATAATATAAATTACAACTTTCAACACACCTTAGACTGCATACACACTGCATAAATAATCCATTTTGACAGCATTTTAACTGCCATGACTTAATGCTATTGGATCTGAGAACTGTAGTTTTGTGAGACATTTAGCCTTCTCTGTCAAAGAACTCTGGTGTCATAACAAACTATGAATCCCAAAATTCCATAGTATCAAGACATGGCAGTTAAATGCTGTCTAATTGAATTATTTCTGCAGCATGAATGCAGCCTTACAGAGTATTTCTGAAAGATTAGATTAGCCCTGTACTACTGTAGCTACACAATTCTCCCTCATTTCCTAAAACACACAGTCCTTTTAGTAGCTCTCATGACCTTAAGAAGAGTAATAGCTTTTGTGTCATAAACTTCACTGTCTTCTAGTTAAACACCCCAAAGAGAAAAGAGGCAATATGGATCTGAATTTACATTCTACTCACTGTCTTGATTAAATAAGTGTCCACATATAAGTAATAACTGATTTTTGAGAGTAAATCCAAATAAATCACTCAATACACAAATACAAATGTCTTGCTTCTACTCATTGAATTAGCAGTCCCCAAAACTAACTAGTTGTAACTAGCTGAGCTTCACATTATAATTAGAAATGTCATGTTTGCTTGAGGATCAGTGCAAGATGCTCCTGGAAGATGTGCCTCAGCCCCACAGAGGGTGAGGATACAATCTAGGGAAAAGCTGAAATGTGTGTGTGTGTGAATTATGACAGCATGAAACTACCATAACAAACCCCTTGTCACCATCAAGAGTTTCAGTTAGCATCCAGATGGAAATTCAGCATCCATGTTTCAGCCCAGAGATACTTCACTTCTATTAATATATTCAACAAGTAATGAGGGAATGTGGGTTGAGTAGGCAGAAGTCTCCAGATACCTGAAGTCTTTAACTGGAAGGAGAAACATTCTTCATAGCATTCAGACAGAAGTAATTATAAGCAGAATTCAGTTATGGAATCCTCAGAATGTGATAAGATGTGCTGTTCCAAGGGAGTAAGCAGAATAAGATATGAATTCTTATAAATACTTCTTCAGGAGAGGAAGCTAAAAACTCTTTCATTAGTAAAGATGTGGAGATTATTCAGATCCTTTTTCTGCCAATTGCATCATTTTTCAATCCCTGATTCCTTCCTTTTCATGATTGTTTCATCTGAACTCCTTTTTTAAGAAATAAGGACTTTTCTGTGTATTTTTGAGATGGTATGCATTGTTCCTACTCATCAATCTAATGCCTAAACTATGGTCCAAAACACACTGCAAAAATAATCCAGTTTGGGACCACTTTAACTGCCCTGGCTCAATGCTAGCAAATTCTGGGAACTGTAGTTTTGCGAGCTCTTTAGTCTTCTCTATCAGAAAGCTCTGGTGACACAAAAATCTACAATTTCTAGAATTTTCTAGCACTGAGCCAGGGCAGTTTTTTTAATTAATAATTTTTAAATTCACATTTGCACTTAATAAAATTTTTAAACTATCAACAAACATAGGGGCTTTGCAGACTGCCAGAAATAGTGCAAATTAAATTGAGGCACTGCCCTGGCTCAGTGCTAGGGAGTCATGGGAATTGTATTTTTTTCTGAGACATTGAGCCTTCTCTGTCAGAGAGCTCTGGTGCCACAATAAAATACAGTTCCCATGATTCCCTAGCACTGAGCCAGGGCAGTGCCTTAATTTAATGTGCACTATTTCTGGCAGTCTGCAAAGGCCTATAGTCACACTGTCATATCCCACTATCTCTTTTTAATCAATCATTCTTTCCTTACACACTCCCTAAACCCCCTCCCCCTAATCCCTTTTAACAGTCATTCCACTCCCTGTTGACTTCCTAGTAACATAATATAATAGCTGTTCCTTCTTATCATTTCATCAGTTGCATTCATTTTTATCTTAAATTAAATAATCTAACCACTTTTTGGAAGGGTCAACTTCCCTAACTTTCCTCATTCTTTACCCCTTCCTTATTTCTTTATATTTAGTTATTTCTACTTTTCCCATAATCTTGTTATATTTTCCCATTTCTTCTCATATTGTTGTACAGTTTTCTCATTAATATACATTGTCAATCTATCCATTGCACTACTGCAGGTATACAATTCTCCCTCATTTCCTAAAACAAATCTCATTTAATCTCACTAACCACTCTTCCATAGTAGGCATAGTTTTGCTCTTCCAATACTTTGCATTGGTCATTCTCACTGTTGTGACCATGTACAGTAACACACTTGTTTTATCTTGATTTAACTTGTCCTGTAGATCATCTGCGATGTTTTATAAAAGAAGCTCAGGTCTTAATGGGATATTTTTATGTATTGTTTTCTTAATAATTTTATGTACACTTTTCCAATATTTCTTTATCACTTTACAGGTGCACCATATATGGTATAATGTCCCTGGTTTTCTTCACACTTCCAGCAGGTATTATTATTTCTTCTCTTTATCTTAGCCAGCTTAGTTGGCATCATATACCATCTAAAGAACGTTTTGTAGTAGTTCTCTTCTAAGGTGTTACATTTTGTAAATTTAAGATTTTCTTTCCAGACTCTTTCCCAATTTGACAATGGAATTTGCCTACTTATATTTTGCATCCATTTGACCATATTTGTTTTGATTATTTCTTCTTTCAGTTCATAATCTAAAAGGAGTTTGTAAAATTTTATCATGTTTTTTCAACTACCCCAAGTATTTTATTTATTTCTCTTGTTTCATTTTCTATTCCATGATTTTTGTGTCTTTTCTGAAATTTTCTGTCAGTTCGCAATATAAAAACCAGTGTGTGTCTAGACCTTCTTCATGCAATTCTTCTTTCATTTTAATCCTATATCTTCAGATGTTTATTCAGGATATTTTCACATTTGATCCAGTTTCCCTTAAAAAGGTTTTTGTTTTTATGGAAAGCTTTGTGTACAAATGTCCATCTTGGTAATCTTGGGCAGAGGTATCTTTTATACTTTGTTCACACTTTGTGCAGTGTTTTTCCTATATAATGTTTTTCAAAATCTTTATTTGCTTTTATTTTATTATAGCATAGGAGGCATGCCAGCCAAAGCATAAATTATCACCCTCTAACTCTAATAATCTTTTATTTAATATCAGCATATCTAGTGCCACAAAAACCTACAATTTCCAGAATTCCCGAACAGTGAGTCAGGGTAGTTAAAGCAGTCTTAAACTGCATTATTTGTACAGCATGTTTTAGACCTATGTTGCACATGCTTTTGAAATACTCATTTTTTTCTACAGTCACTTTTCAAATGTACATATTTTATCAAGTTTTTTTCTTCAGTTCCAAAAAATATGGTATGGATCTTGAAATGTGCAGCTTTCTGAACACCCAGTCCATATTTATTTGTGGGTGATGTAAACTGGGAAAATTCCCAACAGAAATATCCCTACAGAGCAAATTTTTCATACTTCCCTATTTATTAGCAAAGAACCAATCAAAATATGTGAAACTGTACAAAAGCCACCAGTAGATATTTTAATGGAATTTTTAAATTAAATTTCAATTCATTTATTTTATGCAAGGTGTTTTATGCAAAGCATGTCAAGTAAAGAAGGAATTTGAAAACATTTGTGGCCTTTATTTAATTTTTAAATGAAAATGTAAAATGATTATTTCAGTGAGCTAACAAAACACTCTGTAAATACACGTGCATCAGTGTTTTGAAAATGAATTACATCTTGTCTCATTGTTTCTACTCAGTAAGAGAATAATTAGGCTATGTCTGTCTCATTTAGTATTCATAAGTTTGTTCAGCTGGCTTTAGTTCATTCACATTACAGCCTTGTTCATCCACATGATATTAATTCTGAATCCAACAACCTGAATTCACAATAAGTTTATCTAGTAGAGCAATTATTTATTTAAGGATTTTTAATCATACCACCCTTCATTTATGATCCCATGGTGGCATACAACATATTTAAACAATCAAATGCAATGAATAGCTTTATCTGATAACCCCCATGACAATAAACAGATGCTCCAAAGAAATAAAATATATGAAAGGCCAGAAAACAGAAGTTGTCTCCTCAGATACCTAAAAATAGCAACTAGGTGCCAGGGGAGCTTCCCTAGGGATGGTCAAAAACAGGTCATTGTAGCTGAAAATGTCCTTTGTATAGTCACCACCTCTCTTCTTTCAGGAAACAACAGCATCCAAAGAAAAGCATCAGTAGGTAGAGTAAAGATGACTAGAAATAGGTTGGCTTCATCTTTCCCTGTGAAAATATCCATTTCATAACTTTGGGGACTAGCAATAAATGAAGTACATTTTGCCTTGGAGTTCTGTTCACTTCCAGGTATTGAGAGAGAGAAAAAAGACATGTCTAAAATGAATATATAGGAGGAAGCATGCACAAACATACTTTAGTCAGTGAGGAAAATTCATTTCCTCATGGGACAGTGAAAAACCTAGAAGTGGGACAGGGTAAAGATCCATGAATGATACAGAACTAGGTGTGGATAGGGATCCATGAAATGCATCAGTAATGAAACCAACATATTATGCCTTCTTTGTGGGGAAGTAGGGCTGGCCTAAGCCATTTTGCTGCCTGAGGAAAAGAGAACAGGATCCCTCCCACATTCAACACATAGAAGCTTAAGTTAAGATACAATAATGGTGACAGGTAATCATTTACCATCCCTGAAGGCAGCAGGATGGTTTGGAAAATGTAGGATATGTTGTGTAGAAGGGATCTTTGAACTCCTACAGAGGGGGCCAGGAGCATCTGGAAGAACTGTTGGAGGACTCCTGGTCTCCCACAACCAGTACTTTAAGTGGTTCCCTCACACCTCCTGCTGAGTGCTCAGCCGTCATCATGGCTCAGTGAAATACAAAAAGAACTCCTCATTCTAAAGAAATTATCACATGCAGGTTTTCAACCACAATCATAGTCATAAAATAACACCAATGGCAATAATTATCATATGACATTGCCTTCAGTCTATAGGTACTGTGTCTCCCAAGTGTGGTTAGGATGTTCATTTTCACTGTTGGGAGAAATTGAACAATAAGCTCCCAATTACACAGCAATCCCATTAATCCTCATGTGCAAAACATCACTGCCATGGCAGTTGCACTATTGGCAATCTTATGGTGTCACCATCTCCTCCTCTCCCTCTGTCCCCTCCCCCCTCACTGTTCCCAAGTAACCTGAATTCATTTATTTTTTCTATATCATTCCTTTTTCCCATTTTTAACTTAAATCACATTAGCAGAACTCTGGAATTGTGTTAAAAAGTAAAAATAAAAATAAAATAAAAACAACCCAAAAGGCATGCTGAATAGGGTATAGGTCAGGGAGGTGGAGTTAAGGAGGGGTCCAGAAGAGAGTTTGATAGCAGAAGCAGCTCCACTTGCACAATTAATGAGATTTATGATAATGGCTGTTTACAAACTGGTATGTTTAGGTTTTCTTTAACAAGCTCAATTCTGGTGAGAACACGACCTGTGTGATGATGTTCTAATTTGTTCCAGTCAGTTGTCCCCACCAACCGTTGGCTTCTCAAAGCCCCTCTTTTCTATGCCTTCCCTCAACACTACCAAGATGGCAATGAGTCCCTGCTTGCTAGCAAATTCTTCATGCAATTAAAAGTAACCAATTAGTATCATTCAGTTTTAAAACATAGATACCATTTTAAGTTGTATTTTTAATTGTTAGGTGCATTGCTTTAATTTTTCTCCCCAGGCATTTTGTAAAGTTTATTCATTTCTGAAGTTTATCACACAGGGGAAATCCCATGCAGAGATGGGGTTTTAAATTGAAAAAAAAAACCCATAAAAGTGGGCAGATTTTCAGACAACGTCACTGTTAAAATAGGGTTAACACAAATGGAAAGTAGTCACAAACTGCTGCTTTTTACTTTCAGAAAATCCTGAAAGTAAAAAGAAAACAGTTTTTCACTACTTTCCATTCGGGTTAACCCCATTTTAACAGCAATGTGTGTGAAAATCTGCCCGCTTTTGTGGGTTTTCCCCAACTTTTAAATCCCATTTCTGCACAGGATTTCCCCCATATGATAAACTCCACTGTTGTTTGTGACATATCTAATCTACTTTCCATTATATATCACCCATAGCAATTTATAATACCTACAACAGAAAACCCACAACATAAAAGTAGCATAAACTGTAACTAGTTTAATAAAAAAAAAGAGGAGATTTATAGCTATAAGTCAACCCGAGTTGTAGAGCTTGTGAGAGGAACCACTCAAATACATCATCAAGGAACTACAACCAGTTCAGGAGAACAACTCAGTCCTCCCATAAGCTCTGCGAGGCAAGCCTTTGTTGTCCTACAGGCAGCTTTAAAATCTTAAACAATGATAACTTACAACAGGATACATAATATAGCTGGTAATACAGGGACAAGACCTTGTCACAAACTCATATGCCAATTCTGTTCCACATCTACTCAGCGAATAATATTACAGGAGCCAATAACATCACCCACAATATCTGAGGTCCATTTTCTCACTTTTTTCAATGTGATATATGCCATCTTATGAAAACAATTCACTTCTACACTGTACATTGGACAAACAGGACAGTTTGTATGTAAAAGGATCAATGGAAACAAATTTAAGATTAGAATTGGCAATACCCAAAAATTAGTTGCAGAACAATTCAACCTTGCTAGACATAAAATAAGGGATACACAAATCACTGTCCTTGAACAAGGAAATTATAAAGGAAGACATGGGGCTGGTACAGACCAACTCTAAAAAACACCTTTGAAGTGGCTGCAGGAAGCTTGGAGGCATAATGTGCACACACCACATGCCCCCATGACATCCTGAAGGTGCCATGAGTGGCCGCATGTCGACTGGCTTCCAGGTGTCATGGGGGCATGGCAGTTCCATGCCACAAGCCCCAACACACCGCAAAGCTGCTGTGGGACCACAGAAAAACTGCTAAATGTGGCTTTTCCATTGTCAACTGCTCCTTTTTTGGCAGGCAGCAAGGCAATTGAAGCTATGGTATGTGGTTGCCACAGCCCCAATCCATCTTCAGGTAGGGTGGCTTCATGCAGCCCCATCTGGGCCATCTGTTTTGGTCCTAGAAAGAAAAGTAGATGAATTGAATTATATTCACAAATTCTAACCCATTAGCAGAGCTATGATGAAAGCAACGGCTTCATGGCACACCACTTATATTAATACAAGGGTCCTTGCTACATAACATAAAACAAAAGGAATTTTCTCAAAGAGAGTTTTGAAGCCAAGAAAACTGACTTTTAGTAAGCAGATTTATTATTTTCACATATCAACAGTAACTGACCACTGTAAAGAGGTTAAAGACCTAATCACCTTAGGCAGCCCTTTGAAAATTTAGGGCAAGGGCCATGATCTTTTTGGATTCTATTAAATTCCAATCCACTCCAACAACTGTATAAATATGCTTTATTGCAGAAGTCTTAATACCAATTGGCACTACATCTGAAAAAGTGGGTTTATATCCACAAAATGTGCTAAAATAAAAACCAATTAGTCTTAAAGATGCTGCCACATTTCCTATTTTTTCTCCCCCTCCCTTGCTCCTTTCTCTGCTGGAAGAGATTAAGGGGTTATCTACATTACCCAAAAAATTCATATCCCACTTCAATTCTACTGTTTTAGGAACAGACAACATACATGTGTTTTGTCAGTGAAACTACTTCTTTTACCCATAATGAATATGTGAATATTTTTTTGAATATTAAAAACAAAAACAAAAAACAAAACTCCTTTTTCCCACTTTATATAAGAGGCACAATTTTACTATGCCAATATATTTAATGGGACTTGAGAATCACAGATTTTCATATCCACAGGGGGTTCTGGAACTAAATTCAAAACCAAAGGCCTACCGAAATATGCATTTTTTTCCCTAGGAAAAACAGGTTATTGACTAGGAGCTTCCTATCTGGTCAGGTTGGCACTGGAAGTTGGGTAGTTTTATGGCAAGGCACATTGCCAAGGCAATCTCACAGGATGCTTCCACCATTCAGTTTCCTTTCTCCCTTCATCCCCTCTTTCTTTCTGTTCACCCTAATGAGTGATCTATGGGAGGAAACTTTATGTCTTCTTTCTCTCTTCTTCTTGCTCCACCACTGTTAGAAACTCCTGTTCCTGTGGCTCCACTCAAACTAAGGGCTCTCTCTTTTTAGGAAATCAGCCTTTTGTAGATAGGAATGCTTACTTGAGAGAAAGTCTGGGGCAACTTAGTGGGACAATCGGAAGTCAAGATGCTGCTTTTTAAAATGGTCTCCATTAAACATTAGAGTGGGGAGGTTGATTGTGGCATTGATTGTGTCCTGTGCACACTCAGCTCACATTAGCATATTGCAGCCTCAGTGTACCTCTCCCCATTCCTAAGCAGTGAAATGAAAGGATGCCAATAAATAAAGTATTTGGGAGTTTAGGGGAAGCCATTAGGGCTGATTAGATAAGAGAAAAAATGTAATTGTGAAGTTAAATACCAGAGCTCCCCAGTCTGCAGGAACTGGAGACTTCCCCCTTCCACTCCACCTTCTTCCTTCACCCCCCCCCCCAATCAAATTTCTGACAGAGGTGGAGCAAGAAGAATAAAAATCTTTAAAGTCCCCTCCTTTAGATCACTCACTGGGGAATGAAGGGGGGAAGGAGATTGGATGGAACAGGCATTCAGTGGTTAATATTGGTTGATAGATTTATGCATGTATGTCCTTTTTTTAACCATGTAAATTTGGTCAAAGGGATGGATTCCTATCAATACAATTTGGGTCTGGTTTAAACTTTGAACAGATATGATACTAACAGGATGAATCCAGGGAAGAATACTCTGAAGGAGGCACAATGTATATATATGTGTGTATATATATATATATATATATATATAGAGAGAGAGAGAGAGAGAGAGAGAGAGAGAGAGAGAGAGATACTGGATGAAATAGTATGGATGAAAAGTGAGGATCTTGACATGAAGAGCCTTCATTAGAAAAAGAAACTGGTTAAAAAAAACAACCACAGAACAGAGCATAGGTGGGTTTTACTTGCCCATAAAGTTCCCTGTCAATAAGTACCACTCTTTCCTTCAGTGCAGAGTAATTTTCATCCTCATATATCCATAGAACGTTTTTTCTCAGATATCTAACACTGAATCAACTTTGTATTTTGCTGCCCTGCATATGACATGAAGTCTAGTGACAAACTTGAAAAGGAAAAAATGTCATTGAAAGTACTGTGGGATACCATGGAAATGTAAACACAGATGTGCCATGAAATTGGTTTCTTTATGTCTGGAATGCATCCTGAAAAAAGATGCTGATATTAAATAATAGCTTGAAAAATAGATAAGAACTATCCAGGAGAGAAATAATGGCAATAAGTTGATGTCTGCTAAATGGACACTCAAGAGGCCACAACAAATCATTAGAGAACTTGGAGCAAAACACAGTGCATAGTATGTACAGGACTCTGAGTGTGTACAGAACTCACTTTTGTTTGATGAGATAGGTTGCCAGGAGGTTTGACATCACCCAAAAAGACACTCTTTGCATTGAAGCCATCCACAAATACCATAATAGCTCTCTTGCTGAGCTGAAAAAAGGAAGCAAACCTTCCAGCTGAATGTTAACAACAAACCCATTGACAAGAAAATATTCACTTCAACAGCAGGCAATAGTAGATGGATAGATGAGTCAAGCCATTTCATGGATGCAGCCTTAATATACAGTCATAATCAGTACTGTGAAAAAGCCTACCTGATTTTCTATTGATTTAAGGTAGGTATCTGTACATTTCCTTCCCCCCCCCCCCCCCGGACTTTGTTGCCTTACCATTGTTAAAAACTTACTGTTCTGACTGATGACATGAATTCACTTTTTTTTCCCCCCAAGATGTTTAAGGACAGGAGTGACAATGCAGAAACTATTTTTTTTCATTATCATAAAGCAAAGTGTATCCACTGGGTGTTGAAAGGTCTATTTGCAGAGTATGGACAAGACACAAACCAACTCAAAGAAGGATTCTTGCGCTTTTGGGGGTTAACAGGTACTGTAGTTGAGTCTTCACTTCACTTTACATATTTCTAAGCCATTGAGTTTCAAAGATACAGATTAAACCATCTGAATATGTTTAAGCAATTTTAGGCTGCATCAGTAGAAGTATAGTGTCTAGATCAAGAG
>CM034708.1:90785088-90803824 GCA_020142125.1 Phrynosoma platyrhinos | reverse complement strand
ACGCTACTGACAACACTGCCTTGAACAAAATCACCTCTTCAGATGTAGAACATGTAACTGGGAGGCATTGCTGCTGCCACGAGGCAGTGCGAGGCTTTATGGCCCCGCAAATCTCACGGCGAAATCTCGCGAGACTTCAAATCTCGCGAGACCTCGCCGCGAGATGATTCCCATTGGCCAGGCCAACCAGAAGAGGTGGGCCTTCCTGTCAACCTGGCCAATCACGTGTCTATGCCCTTTTAAGGCAGACGCAACAGAAGGCCCCCTCCCTACTCGTCGGGGGGGTCTTTGTCTTCTTTTCCTACTGCCTTCAACTTTTCCCAGCATTATCATTTTATCCCAGTGAGTCACGTCATCTCATGGTATGTTCAGAGTACTTTCTCAACACAGAACTTTTAATTCCTGTGAAGAAAATGCTGTTTCCATGCAGAATGCAAATCAACTATTTTTAAATTTTATGCAAGGCAAATCCCCAAATACAGCTTTTTTCTGCAAAAGAATGAAGTGTTCTGCACTGGAATATTATTTCCTATGCAGAAACTGATGTTTTCTGTGCAAAACAACTACTTAAGACCTGAGCTGTGAAGATTCTCATCTGTCTGGGATTTTCCCTTTCAGGGTTTCTCAACACTAAAAAACACACATGTTTTTCATTTATTTCTAAAAACAATATTTTCAAATATTATTTCCATCCCTACCAGATCATCACATCTACATTCCCAACAGTTAATATGCATTGCTACTATTTTCTGAATCAGCTTTTAGATGAGCCTTTTGGTTCAGTTTTCTCCAGTGCTTGTTTCCTTCTACTGGTGATAATATGCTGAAGCAGTGGTGACTGGTGTTTTTCAGGTCAGTGGAGCAATTAATCACATTAGGGAATCATTGTTTCAGAGGCTTTCCAAAATAGGTCTAGCATTTTGAACACCTTCTTTAAAGTTAAGATTAGAACCCAGAGTGTATCACACACATATGCACCCAACATGGAAACCATCAGCTACAATGGTGTTGGAGGACACATGGCTTTTCATTGTATGAAAATACAAACAAAACTAAGATTAAGTAGAGAGAAGAGTATTGAGGATGCCAATGCAAGTAGCTTCTTTGCCACAGAGTAAAAGGTGACTTAGGCCTGAAACAGATGGACAGGAAAGAATGGCTTCTGGCCATTCTGGGAAGGGGATGTGCAAACAACTCACACCCACAGACCAGCTGGAAGCTGCACAGAGAGCATGCTCAGCTGGGAAAAGCTGACTGGAAAAGGAATGGCAAAAAGCTGCTCTTTGCCAGCAACCTGTTCAGGGCCATAGCAGTGGCCAGCTTCGGGATCATGGTGTCTGGTCACCACAGTCCTGCACCAATTGAAGTCTGACTGGGACTGTAGCTGCTGGAGGCTGCTCCAAGCTGCCAGTCTGTTTGACCTCTATATTAGGTTGAACAGAAAGTCTATCAGACTCTTGTAGGGCAGGAAAAAGATGGAGCTATTTATCTATTTATTCAATAATTATATTTCCATGAGAGACAGAGTGCAAGATGGTCCTTCAGAAAGGTATTACTCAGTGAATCAATCTGTTCAAGATGCTCACTCATGAGATCCCCATTTTTGTACTTTGAACCTTGTAGTACCTTGTGGGTTTCAGTGCAAATCATTATGAATTCTGATGTGGAACATGCAGGTTAGGATCTGGCTGAGGGTAATAAAGATAATGGCAAGTAAGCACAGATGGCAAGCTCTAATCAGAGCTTTTAATACACAATCAAGCTGTTAATAATTTAACCACATTGATGAACTGATTAGTGATCTTCTCCCTAATTAAAATGCCATTCTTAAACTTTATACATAAAGCAAGATGCAGGACCTGAAGACCAATAAAGGAGAGATTTTCAGGATGATTTTCCCACTTATTTTACAATGAGTTTACCCCAGATTTGGCTTTTTTACCCCAAGGGGAAAAACATTCCCAGCAAAAAACAATTATGCTATTCTTACATTGTTCATATGCATGACTTTACATTTTAACTGTTATGCCTTCCAATACTCAGTCTATTCAGAGGTGTTTCAAAACGTTTATGTACATGCTTCTTTCCTTCTGCTACTTACACATTTCACCCTCTTTTATCTCCCTTTCCATTCATCTCATTCTGCCACACCTCTCTTTGGTACCTTGTAGTCACCTGCTGCAGTTCCTACTCTTTCTCTCCCTGAAGGATGTCTTGCTTCCATCTGACACCCTACTCACTGTCTGCCATTGCTGCACCCCATCATCTCTTCCTAACCATTATTCCTTCCATCCATCATTTTCTGCTGCCTATCCTCTAAAAAAAAAAGAAAGAAACAGCTTCACAAATTTACTAGTGCTGCTTTAAACAAGGACAGATAAGCAGGCTGCTGCCACTGCTGTAATACAAGGAGCAAGGGGCAAAGAAGATAAAGTAAAATGGGGTGAGTTGCTAACAGGGGTAGCGATGGGATGGAGATAAGGTGGCAATAATGAAGATGATTCTTCTCTCCCATCAGTGTCAGACAGTAACAGAACCCTAGCTTCCCTTCATGAAATGAGATTTTATGTTTTTCTGGATGCCTAGAATGCTGCTGTACAAAAGTAACTTGTTCGGCATGTATTCTACTGAAAATTTTGATCTGGTATTTTTGCATAGAAAACAACATTTTTGCATATAAAATAATCATATAATAATTTTGTATATAAATATGTAGTAAATGCTGTTTCTTCAGTGCAGAAAATGTTTTCTGCACACACACACACACACAAACAAACCATCTTCAATCTTTTAACAGAATAAGTCCTGGATTTCAAATATCCTCATCTGTTCAGGATTCTTCTCCCAAGGGATCTCTCTCTCTCTCTCTCTCTCTCTCTCTCTCTCTCTCTCTCTCTCTCTCTATATATATATATATATATATATTACTGCTTTGAATATTTTTGAATATTTTCCCTGGCTCTATCCCACTGCTTCCTTTTTTCTCTATGCAATGAACAGGCTTTAGCTAGACTCTCCTCAAGAGTCACAGCACTGGCCCTGGGAATTGAGACAGGGCAGGTCACAAATGTCAGTCATAAATGTAAGAGTTCACTCAATATTTAAACATATTCAAAAAGAGAGGCAGGCTTGGTTCTTTTTGTAGAACTACTGCATAGAATAGTGACTGCACACTTTGCCCCCAAACTCCACTCCTACAAGGACTAGAGACCCACTTTTTCTCAGAAAATGTAAAGTTAGGAAGCAGTCCTAACCAGCACCAGATAGCATACCTATACATTACGTAGGATAAAATCCACCTAGGCAACCAAGTAATATGGAAACCCCATTTGAGGGTCTGTGCTAGCTTTTCCTCTGTCCTAAGTCTTGGAGCAAAGAAGAAAGTGCTAGCCAACCAGGAGCTGCCACCCACTCCTTGTTCTTTCTCCAGTGCCTTATTCTTCATTTTTCCAAGTTGAAGACAGAAATATAAGGAAATCAAAGTAAGACCATTTTCTCCTTTCCTCTCATTGGGGAAGAAGGCAACCTATGTGTGCCTAGTAGCCAAAAAACATTCTGAGGTTGGACAGACAATTTAACAAAGTTGTATTCTAAAGGAAGAAGGGCAGAACTAGGTTTCTGGGTATCATATCATGTATCATTGTTATCCAGACAGTATCTCTGAAAGTTGCAAAGTTAGAAGAAACAAGTTATATTCAAAGACACCTTGGAACTGGTAACCATCTAGGGTAACATGACAAAACTTCTTGATGTCCCCTAACTAAAGCTATCCCTCACCATTACAGAAAAGCAGACTTTCTGTTCACAGATTTTCCCATGGCTAAGAAAGCACGAGTCTGATCCTTGAGTCTCTATTAGTCTTCTTCATGCTAATAGGAAGTCTCTTATAATCTTCCTTATGCCAATGGCCCATGATCCACCAGGAGAGAGTGTGAAAAAAACACATCCTAAGAACAAAAGCAGTAAAAAGACAGATAGTTTAGCACATCTATAGATCATATGAAGCTTAATGCTCACCCTAAGTGATAAATTAGCCACTTGTTAACTGAATGTAACTTGATTCATAGCCACTAAATAATACACAAAAGACATTAGCACAGTGTCCTCATGTAGCATGTGGCCTACTCATTCCCCACTCTGACTTAAATCTAATTGTTAATTTTAACCAACATACATTCAGTGAATGAATTAAATCTCTATGTGAGTTGATTTCTCAAGATCCCATAGATTCAATGGGCCTACTCTAATTGGGACTAAAGAAAAGAATGTAGGTTTATCTTCACAGAAGTCAAAACTTTTTAGTGTAATGGAAAATGGGTTGGATTCAATTACATTTTGAATAAACCTTTGCTATCAGTGGGCTTATTAAGTCATTACTAGCTGGAACTTATTGATTTCACTGGACTAATATAAGCATGATTAAATCTAATCTCTAGATTTAATCTAGTGGAGTATACCTCTGGCCTGAAAGCAAACATAAAAGGTAGTGACCGTGGGTGTCTTGGGGCTTATAGTGAAAGGTCTTTCAAAAGTAGGAATTTTGCACTTGGGGATCCCCATTAATTCCTTACTCCATCTTCTGAGAAGAAGAATCCCCACCTCCCTAAAAATCAGATTGACACACATAAAGCCTTCCAATTCTCCCAATACCTCTGGCAGGATGGGAGAGGGGGAACATACTGATGTTGAAAAATATACATCATTACTCAGACTAAAAATGTTTCATTTGCACAGACCCTGTTTTAAATTCATGTTCTCTGGAAGATCTGGCTTATTTGATTCTACATTGTCTTTTTATGATACTTATTTTCTGAAGAAAAATATCTAAGAATGATTAATTAGTTGTAGAAAGCATGACTATAAAGGCCAAATCTTTGGGTTTTTTTGCTAGCACCTTTTATAATGATCATGCTCCTAAGGGCAAATAATAAATAATGTGTATTTGTATATATAAGAGGTTTAACTCTTGTCTCCTTTTTCTCTCCATGCCTTTTATCATGTCCCATCTCCCATTACACTAATTTCAGCTATCCATCTCTCATTACCAACTTCCATCCCTCTGGTCACCCTACCCTGCTTCTGTTTTGGGCAGATACATTATGGGCCTCTGTCCTCCTTCCCATGCACTTTCCTGTTCTCCTGGTCTCTCCTCTCTCCTCTCCACCCCACTTTATCTCCTAACTTCTCTCTTATATTCTACTTTTTTTTTCTTTTCCAACCTCATATCTCTTCTCATCTTCTCTCCTGTCTATTCCACCTATCCCTTTTTCATTCTTATCTTTACTGTCCTGCTGCCCCCTGCCCTAGCAGAGTTCAGAGTAGCTGGAAGATAAAGAAGATATCAATAAGTATAATGGGAGATAAGAAAACAGAAAACCAATGGGGAGTGGCAGAGAAAGAGATTTTCATTGCCTTTGACCCACCTTCCTGTTATTCAGGCCTTCGCCTATCCAAGGCCTCTTGAAGCCTTACCTCTAAACTAGGGGTCAGCAAGTTCCCCTTACCTGGAGCCGGTCTGGAGATCCCTGGGTCTTCTGCAGGACGATGGTGGTGGGGAGAAATGGTGGCGCATGCACTCATGCATGTGCGCGCTGCCACTGCACCACTACCGCGTGTGTCGTGGCCACCATTTTGTTTTCCAAAATGGCAGCCACAACTCGTTTGCACATGCGCAATATTCCTGCGCATGCACGAATGAGCTGCAGCCACCATTTTGGAAAACAAAATGGTGGCCGTGACTCGTTTGTGCATGTGCCAAGTACTGCACATGCGCAGAGTTGCAGCCACCATTTTGGAAAACAAAATGGCAGCACAGCGGCAGTGTGCACAGTGGCAGCACAGTGGCAGTGTGCACAGCAGTGGCAGCGGGGGTCGCGGGGGCCAGTCCAAAGGCCTCGGGGGGGGGCAGACCCAATCTGTGGGCTGTAGATTGCCGACCCCAGCTCTAAACCAACTCTCCTATGGAGGCTTTGGTGGCATAGGAAGGGGGTCTGATACCAACGTATAGAGACATGAGAGAGCAGGATCACACCCCTTTAGAACTACCTACATGGCCCTAATGCTTCATTTACTGACCATGTCTATGCCAAAGATGCCCCAATTGCTCAGTGTGGCAATTCTTCTTGTCTAATGCCTGACAGTAAGTTTTACTCTGCAAGTATGCTCCTTGCCTTGGTCATAGAGGAAGAATTGTGGGTGTTAATCCAGCTGTTATCACAGCAGACTCCCCTCCCCAGCATTTGGTATGTAATGGGTGTGTTTGCTGTCTATAGATCAGGGTTTAGTCCCCTGTGAGCAAGCCTAGTGGCCACTCTTCACACTGACACATGCTAGATTGAGAATCCCCCTCATGGAATAATACACAATTAAACCACTATGATTCCATTTTAACTCTCTTGGCTAAATCCTATGGAATCCTGGGGTTTGTAGCTTTGCAAAACACTAGAGCTCTCTGGTTGAGAATTCTAAATGCCCACCCCTAAATTAAAACCCCCAAAATTACATAGGATGGAAACATAGCTGTTAAAGTGGTATCATAGCAGTATAACTGTATAGTATGAAAGGGCCCTGAGAACACTTACAAATTCTGAAATATGTGAACAATTCTGCAGATATAAAACTATATTCCTTATTCACCCTTGCATGTACATGTATCCTAGTGTACGTGTGTGTGTGTGTGTATGTACGCATATATACTCAGTATACAATCAGTTTTACCTGAAATTCATTTTACTATGCAGACTGTAGCTTGTGTCCAAGAACCTGTAAGAGCTCATAGTGTTTTCTCCAATAAAATGGATACTTCATAATTCTACTTGAAACAAGGCCACAAGTGATTTATAAATGTCTTTGTTCTCAAAGTAAAATTGATTCTACACAGTTCAGCAAATGCTTATTATGTATTCTGCTTATTCTGCTGGGAAGGGAACAAAATTTATCTTTTTTCCCTATTCTGTTAAAATATGAGCATGCAATATCGCTCATTTGGTTTCAGAGAGAGCTCAAACCATTTTGATGCCTAAAGCAGCAAATCCAAATGGTGTACTTCCCTTTATAGTGATGGAAGCATCACAATAAAATAAACAGCTAAGCATGAGAGCTTCTTGGTGTCAGGATCTTGCACTTAGAAATTCTATAATGTGCCATGAAAGACATGATGGTTCTACAACAACAATGTAATGGAGTGTAGGTTCAACCATATCCTTTATCAGAATATTCTATTCTGTTCTCCTTTCCCTTCCAGTTTTCTTTCACTCCACAATAGTCATTGAGTATTCCATACCTCTTATAATGTCCTGGTTTTGAGTCTGTTTGCTTAGGGTTTTTTAAAATATATATATATATATTGTTAAAGTGTTTTGTCTTCCTGTAAACCCTGGGCTTCCCTCTTGCTCACAAATGGTACCATTTGACTATGCAAGGTCCCAAGCTAGGAGAATATATGTAAAGGCAGCCCTCTGTATCAGCAATGCTTCAATTCCAGACACCCCCCATGGATAAACATAGAACCTCAAGTCCCATTACTATCATTGGATACCAATGTGAGCATGGCTGCATCGGTATGGCTGCATGCATATGCTGACATTGATCGTAATGGGTCAGGGCTATCTGTGGATGCTCCAGTCTGTGGGTGGCTAGCCTGATGATTTGGAAGCCCATCTGTATATGTATGTGAAAGCAGGACCAGTAACAGCCATCACCATTGTCACTGCTCCACCACCTTATGACCACCACCATTGTCAGTAGAATCTCTTACTTGAAGTGATCTGACTGGCCCTACCCAATAGGCTTATCTGGTTTTAGTGCTAGGATTATTGTCCATTCATAGATTTATTATAGGAGTGGGGATTGTAAAAAGAAAGAGTGAGAAGAAAGAAAAGACACTGTTTTATTTCCTTTTCTCTATACAAGGAAAGGAAATAATGTACCTGTTTCAAAGAACCACTTTCCTTTAATTACTGGAGACTGGGACTGCAATACTTTTGTACTCAGATAAATATTTCTAGAGGACTACACAGAGATTTTAAAAGTCACTTCTGAAGAAGTAATTAGTTACAGGTACAATTACAAATAATTTCCATTGTAACAGCTGGAAGTAACTTTAATTGTCAGCATTTGAAAATAATTGGTTTTATAAATGTTTTATAAAAGTGAATAGGTTTTTCTTACTTTTTCTCTTTATATATATATATATATATATATATATATATATATATATATATATGAATATTACAAGCTGCTCTGGTAACACAAAATACATCTAAGTAGCTTAAGAGAACATTATGAGAGCTGTATACTTGATCTGTTCTCTGAATTTAATTTTAAAGGATTATAGTATCTGGATACAAATAAAGAACAACACAAGTACATACATTTTCAGAAACGTTTGTGCATGTGTACAGATAGAATGCATGTAATATGCAAACATCTCTTCAGTTTCATATTTCATTCTGCTTTTCCCCTTCAGACTACCTTCTCAGAACATTCTTCTTCTTTCTACCATGTACCTCTGTGATCAACTTACACCCTACATCATCCGTTTTCCTTTTATGGTTTTCTTTTTATTGAAGATGAACAGTCCTGCAGCTTTTCTGACCTCTTTCTGCTGTCAATCACAAATCCATGACCTTGCCACCCTTACTCAGGAACACTTGAACAAACAAGGCATAATTCATTTCCATTCTCTCTGATGGTCATGACCTCTTTCTGTTCATTTCCTTATTACTCTTGTCTGGCATCCTATGTTTATGCACTTCGGGAAGAAGATATTCAGGGCCTCCTTCCACAAGTTTACCACCCTGGTTCACAACAGCAGCCGGGGGGGGGCAATGCCATCTTCCTGACCACTGATCAGTTATGCCTGGACTTGTGTCAGCTGCTCTTGAGCACAAAGGGAGAAAGGAACAGTCTTACATTAGGAGTAGAGACCCATCCTTCTTCCCTGCGTGCTGAAGAGCAGCCTGAATGAACCTGGATGCAATTCCACAGCCAATAAATTGTTGGTGAGATGGAGTTGAACCTAGCGTCTCCATCCCTCATACATATACATGAACAATGGATGCAAGCTACAGGAAAAAATTAGGAGGAACTTCCTGACAGTAAGAGTTGCTAGACAGTGAAACACACTTCCTAGAAGAGTGGTGGAGTCTCCTTCACCAGTCTCCTGGTGGTGCAGTGGTTAAATGCCTGTACTGCAGTCACTCATTCACAAACCACAAGGTTGCAAGTTCAATACCAGCCAGGGCTCAGACTCGACTCAGGCTTGCATTCTTCTGAGGTCACTAAAATGAGTACCCAGCTTGTTGGGGGCAATTAGTGTAAAGTTGTAAAACACTTAGAGACTGCATAGCATGGTATGAAGCAGTATATAAATGAAGCTGCTGCTATTGCTATTCTTTAGATGTTTTTAAACAGAGGCTGGATGGCCATCTGTCGGGGGTGCTTTGATTGTGAGTTCCTGCATGGCATGGAATTGTACTGGATGGCTCTTGTGGTCTCTTCCAGCATTATGATTCTATGATTCCCCAGATCTAGTCTCACACTGGGGGAAAATAGACAGTGGGAGCACCATCTCTGCTGCCTCTTGTACGTTCTCTGGTGGATACTAGTTTGATGTAGGATATTGGCCTCTTTCACCACTTTCTTCCAAACAACACATTGCTCACCTCAATACCATGTGAACCTGCCAGAGCTTTAAGATCATCAGGGAAAGGCTTTCTCTCAGTCCCACCACCATCACAGGCTCACTTGGTGAGGACATGAGAGAGAGCATTCTCAGTGGCTGCTCCCAACTTCTGGAACTCCCTTCCACTGGAGGCTAAACTGGCCCCCTGCCTGCTCTCCTTTTGTCAGAAAGCAAAAACATTTTTATTTAAGGAAACTTTTAATAGTTAAGCAGTGAAGGTTCTTAATATGTTTTAGTATGTTTTATCTGTTTTTAATTTTTGTATGATTTTAATAAGTGTTATACTGTTTAATGTGGGTGATTTAAAATTGTAAAAACCTTTTTACATTTAAAACTTTTTGTAAACATTTTAGTTTTTTGTTCTTGGGTCCTGGGAGAAAGGCATATAAATAAAGTAAATAAAATAACTATAAATAAATAATACCCACAGAAGAAGTAGCAAGCCAGTGTGGTGTAGTGATTTTGAGCATTGGACTAGGACTTTGGCTACTAGGGTTGGAGTCCAGATTCAGCCATGTAAACCCATTGGATGACCTTGAGCAAATCATACACTCTCAGCCTCAGAAAATGGCAATGGCAAACTCTCTCTGAAGAAACTTGCCAACAAAACCCCATGATAGGTTCATCTGAGAGTCACCATAAGTCAGAAACAACTTGCATGCACACAACGACAACAACATGAGGAGTACAGTGGTAAATGTGCTAATTTTCCTCCACACCATTTAGCAAGCCCTATAAGGTCTGCTGTCTCAGCCTAGGATTTTTTCCGGTCCATCCCAGACCCATCCTTTTTCACTTGCTGCCCCTCATTCCTGGAATCTCCTTCCCCCACAAGCACAGGGCACCAATAATGTTCAGGGAAGCTTTCGCTGGCACTGTATGATAATTCAATATTTCTAATTTGTTGCTTTATTTGTATTAATATGTATTTTATTATTTTGTAGAATGTACGCCATTGGCAGGCTTTTTTATTTATTTTTATCTATTTTATTGACTGTATGCACAGCGCTGTGTAAATCTACAGCAATATATAAATAAATTGTAATAATAATAATAATAATAATAATAACAACAGGGGAAATAATTTTGAAAACTTGTTATAGTTACATTCTAAAAGGAGCTGATTTACCATTCTGGCATAGTAGTGTAATATAGTTGCATCTTCTTTATGAGGATGCAGTGGATAAAATAAGTTCCAAGCTCTGGTATTAAATACACACTTGTGTCAAATATGACTGGAAAATGTATGCATATAGGAATGTAACTGTATTGTTAGCCACTTTCTCTTTCAAAATATTAATGAACTGGAGCCCTCTATCAGATAAGTTTCAACAGCTCCCAGGTCACCTATGCTGGGAGCACACTGTGAGTGGTATGAAAAATGTGTCTCTTCTGTGGAAAAATGTATCTGCTCTGTATGAGAAATGCTCATACAGATATATGTACTGCTGTAGTAGCAGACATATCTATGAATATATGAATCCTCACTATTCTATTTTTGACCAAGAAAAAGGAGTCAAGTTCCTGAGAAGCTGCTGACTTAAATAAATGCATAAATGCATTATATTACAAATTTCACAGCCACATAGTTTAAAGACAATAACATCAATCAGTGAAACAGAGATGTTAAGGTCAAACATCATTCTTGATAAAAGAGCAACCAACTGTTTACTGGAGCTGTGAACTCTGAACCAGTCCTGTGAAGTTCATAAACCAAGCTCATTCTTCACAGGAAGTCTAAATGTGCCTCTCCCTTGAAAAATGAACTGTGGGTCACACTACAAAATTAAATAGATGAAACCTTCAAGGAAAAAATAGTGGAGCTTTATATTAGGCTTTGAGTAAGCACTTCAGTATTCCATGTGTGCCTAGCTAAGCTAATTCTCTTGTGCTTGTGAGAGACACTTTATTAATCTAGTGGTCAAATGATTTAAATCATAATATAAGCAAAAATTGAATGTATTTGACCATGATGCCAATTTAAATAGTAAATTGTTTTAAACTTGTTATGTCTACTACAGGAAAACAAGAACTACAGAAACAGCATCTGGAATTCTGTAACACTTATCCTACCAACCACCCCCATGTTAATTCCTAAAGATGAGCACATAGGAGGTTATGGATTTTTCTTATTTCAGCTTCCTGTAATTATCACTATTTACAATGAAACAATGAATGGTTGGCATTGTTGACATTAATAAATGACAGTATTATGTTATTCTTGGGTGAGTAACACACTCTCAGCCCCAGAAAACCACATGGCTTAAGGCTCCCATGAGTTGAAAAGAACTTGAAGACATAAAACAACAAGGAGAATTTTCATTTTTTAAAAAAAATTATTTTGTTCCTCACTCCTAACTTGAATTGATTTTTTTTGCTCTCTATCCCTTGCCCCCATTTTTTCAGTGCTCATCTAACAAATCCCCAAATCTGTCTAGCATTAGAAGCACTGCAGAAGGATTTATTCTTTTAGTTTAGTTTAGTGTGTGTGTGTGTGTGTGTGTGTATGGCAATGCTTAGGGAAAAGCATTCTGTTATGATTTTGTGGCATTTATGTATTCTTAAATTTAAATGTTAATCATTTTTTTCTCTTCAGTAAATTACTCTGGGAATATGATTTGATAGTCAGTGTGAAAATGTTACAAAATAGCAACATTAATATTGATAATGATGATGGTGATGATGATGGTGATAGGCTAAAATTTTAGTATCTTGTTTGTGTCTATCTCTATTTCTGTCTCTATCATCTGTATATAATTTTGGGCATAATACTACCTCATCACTTGAACAGTGGAACATTCCCCAAACCATTGTTGCCATGGGTTTACTAGCTGTTCTGAACCAGTTTTTGCCAGGACACAGTAGGATTTTTGGAGGAAAGAAGATTGCATCCTCCCATTTAATGGATGGAAGCAGTTCTGCCAGCATTGAACTTCCCTATTGTAGTTATGATCTCAATATATGTTCAAGATGCATAGAGCTGTGGAGTCTTTTTCACAACATGTAACACATGACTGTTGAGTAATGGAAACTTCTCCACAGATTGTAAATTTAAATTCTCACTGGCCTCAATCATAACTGGTAATGATCCAAAAAGTGTTAAGCAGATCTAAAACATGCACAATCCAGACCAAGCCAAACAGATTTCAGTCCTTTTGACCTCAGTGAAAGAGCTAAACATGAGACAACCTGTTATCATCTCTTCTTGTTATCCACCTCCAGTCTCTCTGCATTCAGCACAAGCTTATGGACTAAAAGTTCAATGCTACATTCTTCATACAGCCACAAACACTCTATCAGCCTTTCAAATGTGTTATCATCTAAGCCTCATGTTTGTTTGTGAAAGACTCTTGTTCATTTGATAGCAGCTGAAATTTTCAAAGGTGCCCAATTACCAATAAGTTGTTGACATCTTTTTTCCTTCTCCTTTCTAATCCTTTGAAATTTTTATTCTTCCAAGCTGAAAACAAGAAACACAGCTTTGGAAAAGGTTGAGCTGAGCTGGTGTCAACAGTTTGTTTCCCCATAGACACAAAACAAATACTAAACAAAAGCAAAACAAATTTGAATGAACAGTGGGAGTACTTTCCTAAGTCACCAATGGTGGTGTGTGATTTTTATTTGATGGTAAATATCACATCTTTTTTTTTTTTTTGCAACTTTTATACTCATGTGCCTATGCATTAATTTATAAAGTTGTTGCATTTTTTCCAGTACTAATAGTGTTAATTTTATTCAGAACAAAAAAAACCCAAGCCATATTCCAGGCATGTTTGTTTTTAAAACACTTCTTAAATTTCTATGGTTTATACATTTTTTAAAACAAAACAAAACACTTTACCATGCATGAAACATTTTTTTAAAAAAATTATCATGCTTGTTTAAAAAAAAAATGAAAGTTGTATGCGAGCAAGTCCCACTTAGCAGCTAATTCTTAAGAGGCATCATTTTGAATTGATTTTGTTTGAAATCCAGTATAATGCTACAATATATTCAACAGCAGAAAATTCAACTGAGGCATATCATAGAATGAGAAAACATTGTATTAGGATCCACATGTCCCTGTAATTTACCATCCATGTCATGTACTAATAAAATTCATTTCCCCACAAATTTATCTCATTTGACCTCTTCTTTTATTCTCCTACAATATCTTTTCTTAAGGGCTGTACAGACCAGCAAGAAATGCCAGTGTTGGTGTGGAGTGGGTATGGCATATGTACAGCACATACCCCAACTTTACCCTCAAGCCAGAGTCACACTGCCCACCCAATCAGACATTTCTGTGCCTCAGAATTTACACACAATGTGCTGAAGAAATGTGGAAGAGACCCCACTGCTGCTGCGGCAAGGGTGGCTTTTTTCCACTCCTAAAAGGAGCGGCATTTTGCTGCTTCTTTTGGGGCTATAAAAATGCTGAATTGGGGCCATGACATGTGGCTGTCATGGCCCTGATCCAGTGCTCACCCCTTAGTTAACATTCATGACTGTTTCTAGCTATCTGTTACAAATGCTGGTATCAGGGATTTCCAATGCAGTTTTCTGCAGTTTACAACAGAGTAGTTAATTCAAGACCAATATTTCCATTGAAAAAAAACCCAAAACATTCCAAATGTACTATTCGAGGGTTATGTTAAACGGGCACGATTCTCCACCCCTGTCTCTTTAGACTGAAGTATTCAGGGTTGTTTGTTGTTTTTCTGGTTACCTTCTGGTTACTTGAACTCACAACTTATGAACAAAGGTACATTAGCACCAACACTTCACTTAATCACTCATGTCTTGGGATCTCAGGATTTTTAACATAGGAGAATGAACAGGCAACTCATTCTTTTTGACCAATTTATTAAATTAGATGAACAAAGACACACAAAATCCCTTTAGGGTGGAGCATGGACTTTTCATTGCCTAGGAATATAACTTATATATTGACTTTATATTATATGTAAGGAATCAAACATTTTATATCATTGGATGAAACTCACAGGCATCATGATAGATTGAAACATCCATTATTTATTTCTATAACAGGCATTTATCTCTTTGGATAAGCAGTGTGTATTTAATACACACTGTTTAATATAGAACAGAGGCTCTCTCTCCTTCTCTCTTACAGCATTGTAAGGATATTTACTAATTAAGAAAAGTATCATTAGCATAAAAGCTGTCAAAGATAGAAAGGTATTTCATTGCTGGAGTGATGTAACAGTCTAGCTTTTGTGTCTTGGGAGGTAGATTTTCTACTCCCCTTAGTTCCTCCTTGGTCTTATCTATCAGAGATGTATCTACAGATCTCTGTTAATGTCAACAGTAAAGTTTTGATCTAATGGAGAGGGAGATTTACCTGGACACATTTGAGGAACCAACCACTTGAAATTGTCAGTGTCCACCCTTTGTGGCTGGCTGCCATCAGATGATTGCATCAGAATGCGTTCACCATAGATCAGTGCATCAGCTGAATTAACACTGTCATACCCATTCAGTACATCATCTTGGTTATTTTATTATACTGTGTCATGTTTTTAAAATTTCTCTGTCAGACTATTTTCTTCTTATCTCCTTTCTTTTGACTCAGGTGGTTTCATGCCCAAAACTAGATGGTAAGCCTGCCCACTTAATATTTTGCTGTCTCATACATAGACATCATATATTCTACTAACATGCTTGGTTCCTTAATATGCAGGCTTCAGGGACTCAAATTTTGAAAAATATATATCAAGTTAGTGCTCAGCCTGTAATAATGTGTGATCCACTATCTTTCAATTTCTTTAATTACAAGGGCCATAAGGAGAACACAAACATGATAGAGACAGAGATAGAGCTATAGATATTTTATCTCTCTCTCTCTCTATATATATATATACAATCCAGAGTAAACCAGCCTGAAATGTTGACTGGTACTTTAAAAACTGTGTGTATGTTTTATTCTCAAAGTATTAACAAAATTGGGTTTATAGACATTTGATTTCACATTTATCAGATTTGGATATAGTTAAACCATAGCCATGTCCAACACTTAAGGCTGATGGTTTGTTATAATACCAATTGCCTATCTAGCTGTTCATAGCAAAAACCTAAGGGTAATCATTCAGATGTAAATGTAATTACAGGGGTTGGAGCCAGCCAAATGTCTGGATAGGACTATTCTAAGTCACTGTGCTTGGAAATGAAGAATTGTAGTAAATGCAGACTCCCAAAAGATAAATTTTACTTCTCTGGAGGTGGATCCATGAAAACAAAGATATAAGCAATATGTTGAGGTAAAAGAGACTTTATCTTTTGAAGAGGTAAGCACAACAATCCTTGTTTTCAATCTGGGTGTGAAATTTGGAGCAAAGCTTTACAAACAGAGAGGCTTTACAAACAGAGAGAAATAAATTAATGAGTATAAAATAAAGAGTGTTTTTTCACAAGCCTGGGAGTAACTAAGACCTAAATTGTAGAAGGATTTAACTTAAAAAAATGTGTTAATGAGGAGTTAAGAGAAACTGTGTGTTGAAATAAATGGAGGAAAATCAGAAGGAGGGGCAAGAAGGACAGATTTAATGCAGAAAGGGAAAAAAACAGGAGAGAAATTGTAGCAAAGACAAAATAAAGACAAAGCTAAACCATCAAACAAATCTTTCAGAAGGCTAACACAATTAGAGGAAAAGAAAACTTCTTACAGGAATCCAAATTTATGAGAAGCCCCAAGCTTCCACAAGCCCTACAAGATACAAAACCTCCCACAGCCATTCCAAGCTATGATGGGGCAGGAAGGGAAAGAGAAGGAACAGAAAGAAACCAAGGGGAAACATATGGTTTGTGAGGAAATAATGAAAAGACTCACAGAAGATATAGAGGAGGAAAATGATAAAAAAAAAATCTTAGAACTTAATCAAATGTTGGAGAGAGAGAGAGAGAGAGAGAGAGAGAGAATATGAAAAAGGAGAGTGAGAAAGAGAGGGAATATCTGATAAAGGCAATGGAGAAAGAAGTTATGACAAAAAATTTCAACAACAAATGGAACTTGAAAGGAAAAGTTCAGATGAAAAATTCATGAGTGCAAAAAAATATTCAAAACATTCAAAAGGATGTTCAAATACTAAAATAGTCAAGAAAGACATCAGAGGGAAATTCAGGGAAATAAAAATAAACTTACTGAGATGGACAAGAGATATATATATTTGCAGGAGTATCAGAAATTTTGTTGTCAAAAACTACCAGAAGCTGGGAAGTGATATTGGAGAACTGATTTGAAAATGGAATATTAAGATGGCTACAACAAATCTCCCCAACCCTAAACTGGACTGAAGCTGACTTGGAATGTGTTCATAGTATTGCATTGGGGAGGAATAGAATAATACTATGAGATGTGATAGTGAGAGACCTTCACTATAACAAGAAAGAGGAACTGATGAATATGAAGGGGAAAAATCCAGAGAAATTAAAATTTGAAAAAGTAAAAGTGGAAATATATGATGATTACTGCCCCCCCCCCAAAAAAAACTTTGGAGGATATCACTGAAGCCATGTACTATTTTATTGTTGAATACCAGGATTTATTATACCTGGGGGCACCCTGTGTTTTTAAAATTTCAATGGGCAGGATGAAACAGGGGGAAAATGCAAAAAAAAAAAATATTATAATAAACAATATGTTAAGAGATGATGATGGATGATATATAATAATACAAGGGGAATTAGAGGAGAACAAATGTGTATTGGCAAATGTAGATGCTCCAAATGAAAAGCAGGAATATTTTATGAGAAAGTATTAAAGAAAGTGGAAAATATACAAGAACAATATATGGTCCTTGAAGGTGACTTTAATATGCAGATTGACAAGATAAAAGATAAATCTAAATCAGCAGTAAAGGATAGACCTAGTAATATAACAAATTTAAATAAAATAATGAATAAAATAGCATTGAAAGATGTATGGAGATTAGTAAAGGGGAATGAAATAAAATATACATATTATTCTACAGTACACAAGACATATACAAGAATAGATTACATCTTTATATCACAAAATATGTTAAACAAAATCTTGAATATTGAAATAGGGAAAATAAGGGTATCAGACCATGCCTTGGTGAATGTAGAAATTGTTGTAAAGAAGGATTATGAATAAGTAAAAAGGTGGAGGTTAAATACTAAGATATTGAATGATAAGGAAATTGTAGAAAAAAATGGAAAGCTATGGCAAGAAACATGGGAAATAAATTATAAAGATGTGTCAAAAGGGTGATTATGGGATACAATGAAGGCAGTTACAAGAGAAATATGTATAAAGGAAACATAATTTTTTAAAAAGACAAGAAGAAAGGAAGAAAAAAAATAGAAGTTGATATAGAGGTAATGGGAAATAAATATATAGTAAAAAAAGCTAAACAGAAATATGTGGAATTGAGGGCAAAAAGAGAGGAATTGGATAAAATGGAGATAGATGAAGTACAAGAAAATTTGATTTATTTAAGAAGATAATTTTTGAATATAGTAATAAAAACTAGATCCACACAAAAGAAGAAAATGGAAAATATGGTAAATATGGTTAGAGATAAATCTGGTAAAATATGTAGAATGATGAAGGGAAAATCTTTGAAGAATTTTATAAGGAATTATAACAAGCAGATGATAACTCTGTGGAAAAAATAGAGAAGTATGTGGGGAAAAAATTGGGAAATAGAAATAAAGGAAGAAGATAAAGAATTACTGGAACAACCCATTAAGAAGGTAGATATAGAGGAGGTAATTGAAAAATTGAAAAATGGGAATGTTCCAGGAATGGATGCATTGGGACCAGAATATTATAAAGTTTTTGGAAAAGATGTTAATCCCAAAATTGCTAGAATTATATAATGGCATAATAAATGGGGAGAAGATACCAATATCATGGCGCCAATCATTAGGAATTTTATTACCAAAGGTAAAGATTTAACTGATCCAGGATCATATAAACCAATATCATTAAGAAACCAAGATGTGAAGATCTTATCAGCTATTATGACAAATAGAATTAATAAATGTATGTATAAATATATAGGAAAGGATCAATGTGGATTTGTG
>CM034708.1:90753180-90780774 GCA_020142125.1 Phrynosoma platyrhinos | reverse complement strand
TCCAAAAACACTCACATTAAAAAAAAGACATAATAAAATAACAAATAAAAAAGTACTTGCTGAGCTTTAACTTGCAATTACATACTTCTTACCTAGTTACATCACTGGTGCTTTACCTTATTTTTATAACATAAACTTTTTTTTGCATCATATTACTTCATGATTTATGATATCAATTGGGTGAAGAGCAATAATATATGCATAGAATTATAATATTTAATATCTAAACTTATTTGTAAAATATTCTTATATTCTTATCATGTAAGATACATCTTTTCTCATTTATCAAAGCTGTATTTACTATTTAGTAAAATTCTATTACTTCAGCAAATTCGTATATAGACTACGATATTTGCTATTTTCCAAATAATTTATCAGCGGTTCCCATATTTTGTTATTTTTCTCCCAAGATTTCTCTCTCAACAGTACAGTCAATTTATCTGCTACTACACAGTCTAGTAGTTTGCCAAGCCAATCTTCCACCCCTGGACATTCTTTACCTTTCCATCTGACAGCAAATACTATTCTAGCTGTCGTGGTAGCATAGAATAAAAATTTACCATATTTCTTTTCTAGATTTACATCCATGCACATGCTTAATAGATAAAGTTTGGGATCCATCCATGACCCCAGAGGGACACCTTGTCTAATGATTTCATGTATGCTCCACCAAAATTTTCTTGTCTACTTACAATGCCACCATAGATGTATAAAGGTGCCTACTTCTGATTGGCACTTCCAACATTTGTCACTCATATTTTTATGCATTTTAGCCACTCACTGGAGTCAGGTACCAGCGGAATTGCATTTTATGAAAATTCTCTCTTAAGTCGAAGCTCAGTGAATATCTTAATCTTAGGGGGGTTGCAGACTGTCAAAAATAGTGTGAATTCAGTCCACTTTTAGGGTTAGGGTTAAGGTTAGGGAATCATTTGAACTGAATTTTATTGTGGCACTAGAGTTCTCTGACAAAGAAGGTTCAATGTCTCAGAAAAATAACAATTCCCATGATTCCCTAGCACTAACCCTAACCCTAAAAGTGGACTGAATTCACACTATTTTTGACAGTCTGCAATTTCCCATTGTTCTAATAGAATAGGTTTCTTAAGGTCCTGGGCCCACTTTATCATATTACCTTTAATAACTTCATTTTCATGGTTTGGATCTAGCAGATATTCATAAAATTGAGAAATTTTTGGTCTGTTGTTATTTTCCAAAATCTTTTCAAACTTTCCATCTGCTTTACCAATGCCGAAGTTGTTCCTATCTTTTAAAAATCTTCCTTTCAGTTGTAAATGGAGGAACCATCCACATTTAAAACCTTCTTCTATTAGTTCCTCTCTAGACTTAAATATTAGGTTACCTGTCTCCTTATCAATTTTTGTGAGTTCCTTATATGTGACCCATCTGTTTTCCTCTAATCTCTACCTTCTGAAGAGTCCTTCATTAGTAGACACCCAGAATGGTATACGCTGACATATATATATATTTATATCTTCTCCAAACACCAAATAGGGATTTACGCATAAAGTGATTTTCGAAATCCTTATTAGTGCTTACTTTTTCATTAAAGAGATAAGCGTGGTATCCAAATCTTAAATCAAATCCCTCTAACATCAGTGTTTCCTTCTTTTCTAATTTAATCCATTCCATTAACCAAATAAAGCAACAGGCCTCATAATATTTCTTTAAATTAGGGAGTGATAAACCTCTTTCTATTTTATCTTGAAGGACTTTCATGCTAACTCTCGGCTTTTTTTTTTTTTTTTTTGCCCCATAGGAATTTAGAAATATCTTGCTGCCATCTCTTAAACAGTTTTTCATTAGTTATAATAAGTAGATTCTGGAATAAAAAGAGAATATTCACAAAATATTCATTTTAACTGCCAATATCTTACCTAACCATGATAGTCTTAAATGGCTCCAGCTGTTAAGTTCTTTCTTTATCTCCGCCCACTTTTTCACATAGTTATTTTTAAACAGTTCCACATTTTTAGTTGTTTTTATAATATCTAGATACTTAACTTCTTTTTTAACTGTGAAACCTGTTTGTTCGCTCAACTTCTTAATTTCCCAGTCAGAAAAATTCATTGGCAAAATTGCAGTCTTGCTCTTATTAATATATAGGCCTGAGATTCTACAAAAGATGACAGTTCTCTATTAAGTTCTTGTATGCTTTCTAAATTTGTTATGGTTACCAAAAGATCATCCGCATAGGCTCAGAGTTTCATCTGATTACCTTTAACCTTGATCCCTTCTATGGCCGTGTTTGCTCTTATACTTAAATTTAGCATCTTCAACACAATCAAAAATAACAGAGAAGACAGGGGGCAACCCTGTCTTTTCCCTTTCTGGACCCAGAAATGACTTGTTTTTTCTGAGTTAATTATAACTCTCACCCTTTGACTCTTATATATAGCTTCAATCTAATTTATAAATTTATCTCCTACTTTAACTCTTTTTAAGCATTCTAGCATGAAGTTCCAACAGACATTGTCAAATGCTTTTTCGAAATCAATAAAAATCAAAGCCAGTTTCCGATTTATATCTTTTCCGTGATATTCTACTATATATAAAACACATGTATGATATTTTCTTTTATAATGCGATTTGGAAGGAAACCATTTTGGTCCAGTGAGATCCATTCTGATAAGATGGTTTTTAATCTCTCAGCTAGTATTATTGCAAAGATTTTAGTCTGCGTTAAGCAGCAATATCGGGCGGTAGGTTTTTATATCAGTTTTATCCTTATCCTCTTTTAGAATTATAGTAATGTCTGCCTCAGACCATGTATCTGGGCAGCCCTCTAAGCCAATGGTGTTCAATAAATTTTCCATAGGGGGAATCAGTTGATCCTTAAATGTCTTGTAATATTCCAACGAGAAACCATCGGGGCCTGCGGCTTTATTTGGTTTACATTTTTTAATAGCCTCGTTTAGCTCCTGCATTTTTATCTTTTTATTTAATCTCTTCTGCTGATCTTGTGAAAAGGTTTTAATATCCAATTTCTCCAAATAGCTTACAATTTTATCAACTTCAATCTCTTCTCTTAGGTAAAGATCACTAAAGAACTTCCAGACTATCAATTTAAGCTTAGCTTGCTCTATTACTGCCATGCCATCTCTTTGCAATTTATGAATCATGCTTCTGGATTTTTGTTGTAAATAGTACGCTAAAAGTTTACCTGGCTTATTCATCCCTTTGAAAAGTTTTTGTTTTGTATATTTCATCTTCATACTAATCTCATCCGATCATAGTAATGCTAGTCTTTGTTCTAACCCTTTAATCTCTTGGACTAATGTGTTATTGTTAGGATATTTTTGCAACAGAGATTTTTTCACTTTTAACTGCATCTGTATCTCCTCAAACTTAGCTTTCCTTTGTCTATTATGTTCTGCCCCTTTTTGAATGAACACTCCATGAATCACTGCTTTCGATGCATCCCATATTGTTTTCATCGATGTTTGCTCTATCTTATTTTCTAAAAAATAATTGTGCAAGTTTGTTTTAATCTCATTTACTATTTTTTCTCCTTTAGAAGAGACTTATTTAGCTTCCAATTAAAACTATGACTTTAATTAGTAAGCTCAATTATTACTGGGTAATGATCAGATATTGTTTTTGTCAAAATCTCTGCTTTATGGGTTCTAATAGCTATTTCTTTCAGAACCAGAACCAGGTCGATACGGGCCCATGATTTATGTACTTCTAAGAAATAAGAAAAGCCTCCATCCTTGCTATGTATAACTCGCCATATATCTAACAGTCCCATAGTTGCCATTAGGTCAAAAAATTCTTTAGGAAGTTTTCCTTGCCCTTTTTTCACCATTTTCGCTGATTTTCTATCCATTAAAGGGTCTACAACCCCATTATAATCCCCCATAATTATAATAGTTTCATTGTTTATTCCATTTAATATCTGCCTAATTTCCTCATAAAATTTACCTTTATTTTCATTTGGGGCATATATTCTGAGTACAAAAATTTTTTGGCTTTGCCATATCATTTCTATACCAACATAGCGACTGTTTTTGTCCTTTAACACTTCCCTCGGTTCATACGTCTTTTTAATATACAAAACCACACCTCTTTTTCACGTATTTAAGGCTGATGCAAATACTTGTTCAGGGCAAGAATTCTACGCATGATTATATAGGGCCACCAAAGGGCTACACATCATCATATAAGGATCACCAAAGGGATTCGTGATGACTTGAAGGTTTGGGAGTCCTTTTTCGAACAATTTAATGGTATTTCATTTTGGAGATCTGAAATGCTGCTTAGGACAGATTTTCAGGTACACTCCAATGCTGCTGGTGTCCACAGCTTTGGAGTCTTTTGGAATGGTCATTAGGCTGTGGAGGCTTGGCCTCCTGCCTTGACAGAATGAGGTCTAACTAGAGACTTGATGTTTTTAGAGTTCTTTCCTATAGTTATGGCAGTGCACCTTTGGGCAAACCAATTTGCAAATAAGACTATCTGGTTTTGGTGTGACAAGCAGGCAGTTGTTCAGGTAGTAAACTCACAGTCCTCCAAGTCCTCTAGGGTGATGTGCTTGGTGAGGGCTATGGTAATGCAGTGTTTGAAGTTTAATGTTTTGTTCCAAGCTCATCACATCCCTTGTTTGCTTAACCCTTTGGTGGACGCCCTTTCTCGTTTTCAGTTCTCCAGGTTCTGGCAGCTGGCTCCTGATGCATCGACACACCCGCTGGAGGTACCAAAACTTCTATGGATCCTTGGAGACTAGAAATTGACAGGGTGATCCTACATTCTATTGCTCCATCTACACGCAAGTCCTATCAGATAGCTTTGAATGCATTTAGACACTTTTTGTTGGGAATTGGAGAGGAGGAATGCTGGCCTATTAAGGTAGACCTGGTCCTCCATTTCATAGTCATCTCAGGCAAGCTGGTTTGTTGCCTGTTATCATTAGGGGCAGGTTAGCTGCCCTGACATTCTACTCCAGGACAAAAGGATGCATTGATCCTACCATTGATTTTAGGGTTAGGAAAGCTTTAGAGGGTTGCTCCAGAGAATCTCCCATGGTGAATGACTTACGTTTGCCAATAACAGGCCCGATCCTGATTAAGTTATGGAAACACTTAACCTATACTTGTTTTTTGCTTGAGGAATTGGCCTTGTTTAAGGCGGTATATGCCATTGCCTTTTTTGCAGCTATGAGAATTAGCGAGATTGTGCCTGGTTCTTGCAATGATCAGTCTGGTAGGGCTCTTTGCCTTTCGGATGTCATATTGACAGATCAGGGGATTCAGATTTGCATCAGGCATTCGAAGACTGACCAGTTAGCGAGAGGTCAGACCATTACTTTAGCTAAAGCACCTGCTGGACAGATTTGTCCTGTTCTAGCACTGGGTGATTATATGAAGATTAGGCCCAAAATGTCAGGTTATTTGTTCCTGCATGTGTGAGTATCAATTTAGGGTGGTCTTGAAGGAAACATTGAAGCAAGCCAAGTTGCCTCCTGCTCAGTTTTCCTCTCATTCATTTCGTATTGGTGCAGCAACAACTGCGGCTACACATAGTCTAAGTAATGCCGATATTTGCCAAATTGGCTGGTGGTGTTCTAAAGCATTTAAATCTTATATACGCCCTTTAAGGAAAACCAGTTGTGATTAATTATACTAATAGCTCTGTTTGCTTTTCAGCTGTTTTTTTTTTTTCCTGTGGCAAGATTTGGATTGTGGGCCACAGCTTAGTATTTTGGGCAGAACTTGCTAGAGCATTGACGTGATCCCACCCTGGGATTGACAAACATCAGCACCTTGCAATGGTTTGGTAACAGGGGCATGCTTTGGAGAGCTTTACTTCCCTTGATTATTCAGCTGTCAAGATCACATCCACAACCCTGGGTTTTGGTCATACACCTGGGGGGAAATGACTTGGTAAAGGTATTGTGTCTCCAGTTGGTGAAACAGATGGTAAAAGAGTATATTTGTGTTGAATTATAAATGTTTTTAAATAGACCTGGTACAGCAAAAATAAAAGCTGTGGCCTATTTAAACCCAAAAAGAGGCATCTCTTGTCCTTTGTGCCATTGCAAAGACTCCTTCCCGACTCATCAGGAGGGGCTTCTTGTTGGGATGGCCATCTTGGGACAGGAGATGCCTGGTTGGCGCAGGAAGTCCTGCCTAATTCCTGTGTGCTTGACCAATCGGGTGTTGCACTGGTTATCCTCAAGCACACAGGGAAATCTCGTGGTGCTTATGTCATCATGAGATTTCCTGTGAGTGTTTGGGCTATATAGCCTGTGCTGCCATGTTGCGGCAGCCATTTTAGAGCTGTAGCTAAGCAACCCAACCCACCCACCCTAATTTAAGATTTAATCTCAAGTTACCCTCAGGCTTAGGCCAGTTGCCTTTCGGAGACAAGAGAGAATTTTTTCCCAGGGCAGTTAACCTGGGTTTTCACCCTCTCTGAGATTAATGTATATTAGATTTGGGTATGGGTCATGGAGCAAATTGTTGTTTTGGCATAATTTTTGGCTACTGTTATTGTTTTCTTTGTCACAACTTGGGGAACCAGGATCTAATTCTGATTATGCTTGTCGTTGTAGTGGGGTGGGTAACGTATGCAGCTAATGTGCATGACGTCACTAAGTTGGTTATGTCATATGAAGTAATATGACGTCATTTCCGGTTGGGAAGGGTTAAAATTATTTGTTGTTGTTATTTATTTACATACTTTGTTTATATACTTTGTCACATGATGTGAAGGACCACCCACCTGGGACCCTGTAGACCCTGTACAGCAAAAATAAAAGTTGTGGCTTATTTAAACCCAAAAAGAGGCATCTCTTGTCCTTTGTGCCATTGCAATACTTTGAGAGGAATATGGGAAGAAGAATTAAAATGTAAAATATTTGATAAGGAATGGGATAGAATTTGGGAACAAAGACATTTGAAGAATTTATTGGTATGGATTAAGAAAAAATACTATAAATTGATATGGAAATAGTATTTGGCACAAGTGAGACTACATAATATTGATAAGAATAATTCAAAAATTGCTGGAGAGGTTGTCAAGAAGTAGGGTCATATATGCATATGTGGTGCTATTGTAAATATGTACAAAAAATTTGGGGAAAAGAGATTATAGAAATACAAAGTATTACGAATATAAAATAGATAGAAGTCTAAATATAGTATAGTTATCATTATATAATTCAGAGAAATGGAAAAAAGAAGAAAAAGATTTGATAACAAACCTGCTTACAGCAGCAAGATTAATTATAACAAGATGTTGGAAAACAAAAATAACCATACAATTAGAGGAGTGGTATAAAGAGGTGTGGGAATTAGTGATTAATCATAAATTGACATGTAGATTGAAAGTAAAAAAAAAAGGGATTATGTGGGAAAAGTAACTTTTATGGAATTTGGAAATAATTTATTGAGAAAGTATTGAGAAAAGATGGAAAATTACCTCCACTGGAGGAATTGAGATTCTGGACGGAATATAAGGATGAAAATGGCTCAGGGGAAGGGGAGCACTTGGAGTATAATATATATTTACCCACATTGTAACAGAATGCAGAAAATATAAATATAGAATTATGTATTGTTAAAAAATTATATGTATGAATTCTTAGTTCTACTAAGAATTTTTTAAAAAAGTAAATGTGATTATATTCAGTGGGGCTTATCTCCATGTAAACATGCAAAAGACTTTAGCTTCTAGCTATTTCATGTAATGCATTTGATCCAAGACCTACTTTCTGTGAATAGAAGGAACCCTGGTTTGTGGGTGGTGTTTTTTACATCGGTTTGTATTGGTTTCCAGTTGGGTACTTTAAACAAGAAATAAGAGCTCCAGTTGCACAATAACCTCAATTATATAGCCCTCATATATGTATTCCATGTTAATTCTTATAGAAAATCACATATATATTTTTGTTTCTTCCGTTTCTGATTTTTTTTTTAAAGTACCTTGAGATCTGTAAAAATAGATGTGGGGATCCAATAATTCTACCTCTACTAGACTAGGAGGACATCATTAACTATTTTTTAAAGGTGAAAGGATTTGGATTAATTTATGTTTGAATTCAAAATGGATTATTGTACTTTGGCTGAGGCTTCCACTAAGGTTTCTCTCTCAATACAAAATACTTTACTGCAGCATACTTTGCTTCTTTATTGTGCTACAGAGCTCTTTATTTGTTTTGCTTCTAATGTGGTGATCTCTCTGAAATGTGTTCCTACTGACCATACCTCAAGGAGTTTCATTACCTGAACATGTAAGCTACATATTTCTGAATACTCCAACATAGAAATGTGAAATAAAGCACTGCTGATAAGATTCTGGCATGTCCATATGAGTGTCAGTTTTGAGGTGGCCAATGTATTTGAGTCAGCCTGAGTAGGTAGGTTAGATGAACTAGTGAAGTAGAGGGGCAAATGCATCTCACTACTACTCTCATGGAAGTCTCAGCTTTATAGCTAAAAGCTGACATTTTAGTCTCAGTGTTTGCCACTCCTGTAAACAGGTAGCTGGAGTAGAGTGAAATCCATTAGGAAGTAAGTGAGGGTTGGGAATTGCTTGAGACAAAATCAAGAATACTAGAAACATTCACAAAGTAGAAAATCACAGCAGCTAAGTCATATTGCCTGTCAGTATCATTTTATTAGGACTTTCATATTAGACTTTAACAAATATTTAACTTGTTGATAATTTTTACTCCTATGACATTCTCATTCACTGATGACCTTGGCTGATGACCCACAAGATCCTGCTGTGTTACATTTTCTTTCTTTATTGTCTTCTTTGGGGTTATTATTCTGATTTGCCTACATACTCCCTTGGTCATTATCTTGTTCTTATTAAGAATTATTCTACCTCTTGCTTTTCAGTCACTGAATTTCTTTTGTCTGATCTGATAGACAGTCTGTGAAATATGTAAGGAGTAAAGACACCAATGGCTTAGAGAAACAAATTAAAGACTTTATAGGATCTCCATTATAAGATAGGAAAGTTACTCAGGATACTAATCTAAACTACCTCTATTCTAGGGAAGAGCTGAGAGAGGACTGGTGTGAAGTGAAATGAAGAAGAGATATCCCTACGAATATCAGTTTATATCACAAGGGTCAGAATAAGTATAGAAAGAAGGAGGAAACTTTTGGTTACTCAAACTATCTAAGGGGGACTGCAGACGGGTGGCACAGAGCCACTCCAGGAAGCGACGGATCAGGGCCACAGCAACCCTACACCTCAGCCCCAATCCTCCCTTTTGCTGCCCTGAAAAGAGCGGCAAAATGCTGCTCCTTTCAGGGGTAGCAAAAGGCTACCCTAAGAGCCAGTGCATGGCTCTTTAGTGCCCTTTCCAGCACTGTGTGTCAGAACACTGCACTGGAAGGGCATCCTGATGCTGCACGCTGTGCATAACAGTGCACAGCATCAGGACACCATCTGTGTGGGGTTGGGGTGGCCGGCGTGTGTCTGCCCTGCTCCAACTGTGCCTCCAGGCTGGCTCTTTGAGCCAGTCTGCAGAGGCCCTAACTCTATTACTGCTGCCTGCTCTGAGGCATTTTTGACTCTTCAGTGCTAAGCATTGTCACACTTCTACCATGATCATCATCTTGTTTCTTTTGCATTTGTTCATAATCTACCTCCTTGGTTTTCTGTTGTTTGCTCCTTCCAAGAGTTATATTCTGTTAATCTTGAGACTTTTTTGCACGCATTGGTCTGTCTCCCCTTAATTCCATTTGTTCCTTGTATTTAGCTGTTTCTTTACTCAACTCAACTTTATCTTCAACCCTTGATAGTTTAGCCACATTATCAGCATATACAGTTCCTGCTACTAAACTTCAGCCTTGGGTTACTCTTATATATGATATCTTTCTTCCTGTTCTTGTGTAGCTTAACATTTGTGGAGGAAAATTAAGAAGCAAGCTAATTCATTATAAATTCATTCGTTCCATTCTTTCCTCTTTCGTTAGTGCTCTTTGGCCAAAAAAATGCACTACTCCATCATTGATTCATGCTGATGCAAGGCACCTCCAGTGTCACTTTTCTAACTTTAATCCTCTTTTAGAGCCCTCTCTTCTCCTTCTCCCTCTATCTTTTTCTGCTAATATTTTTGCCACTTTCTTACATACTGAAACTGAAATTCTGATCTTGCTGCTCTTGAATCTTTTTTCATTATTAACTTATCAAATGTCCATTTCTTCTACTTTTGTTCTACATTTTCTACTTTCCCTTGTCTTGTTCAGTGAACTATCTAAGATGTTGATATTTTTGACTCCTTTTACTGTCTCTCTTGCTCCTTTTCCTTCTCACTTTTAATTACTGTCGTCCCCACCATCCTTCTCTTCTCCATATTATTATTCTGTCTTTTTATACTGGCTCACTTCATTCTGAGTTTAAACATGCTACCATTTGTCTAATTCTTAAGAAGCCTTCACTTGATCCATATTATCTTTCTCATTATCACCCTGTTTTGCTTTTGCTTTTTCTCTGAAAAGTTTTAGAACATGCTGTTTATGTACGTTGCCTTAACTTACTTTCTCTTATCTCTATAATGGATACTTTTCAATCTGAATTTTGCCCTTCTCACTCTATGGAGAGTCTTTATAAAGATCACACATGATCCTCTTCTAGGCAAGACAAAAGAATTCAGTCCTAATTCTCCTTAATCTCTTCACAGCCTTTGACACAGTTAATGATGTCCTTTTGTTGGATTCACTTTATGATCTAGGATTTACTGATTCACTAATCAGCTGGTTCATATCTTATTTCTCAAATTGGTCATTAAATGTGGTGGCTGAAGGTCATGTTCTCTTTGATTTCCCCTCTCAGTTGGGGTCTCACAGATTTTTGTTCTGGACGGTTTGTTGTTTTTTCTTTATGCATTATTTTTGGGTAATCTTAGTCTACATGGTTTTTATTATCTTTTTTGTGCTAATGATTTTCTGATGCACTTTTTTACTCCAGAACTTTCTTTTGGCATCAAACATTATATTGCAGCATGTATTCCAGCTATCTCAGCATGGATGCTTCATCATCACCTAAAATTTAACATAGCAAACTATTGTAATTTCAGACAAGACATTTAAAGATTGGCATAAAGGCATTTCTCAATTTATTTGGAGAAGGAAGAAATCCAGAATTAAACAAAACTCCAGCAGAATGCACAAGAGAGAGGGGTATTGGGACTCTTCAACTTAAAATTATACTTTGAAGCATGCTCCCTAATGTGGATAAGAGAATGGAGAATGTCAGCAGATGATAGGTTACTAGAACTAGAGGATAATGGAATAAAATATGGGTGACATGCATACTTAACATATGAGCAAGACAAAAAATGCATCTTTCCTAAACCACTGTATAAGAAAAACATTGATCAAGGTGGGCAATAAATGTAGGAGAAAAAGAATACCCAAAATGAAGATCTGGATCTCTCCCAACGAAGCATTTTGTAGAAAATAAATGAACAGAGAAGAAATTGGTACAAATATAAGGATTTATTATAAGAACAAAAAGATAAGTTTGAGATGAAGCCAAAAGAGGAATTACAAAAAGAGGGTTGGTTTACACACAGGCAAATTTATGAGAGGTTTATAATGGATACAAAAACATATGGTTTTGAAAGTGAAGGATAGAAAATGGAAATAGAGAAAATATTAATTGAAGGGAAAATCAAAACAATAGGGAAACTCTACAAAATACTATTAAAATTTGAGATGGATGACAAAATTGTCAAAGAACCAATGATTAAATGGGCTAGGAATATTGGTCATCCCATACAAATAGAACAGTTGGGGAAATTTTGGCTAAAATCAGTCAAGTATATAGTCTCTCAAGACATAAAGGAAGCATATTATAAAATGTTTTTCCAATGGTATCTCTCACCAAACAAAATTGCAAAGACAAAACAATAATTGCTGGAAATGTGTAAATGAATCAGATAGTTTTTAATAATTGCTGGTAGTTTTGTAAATACACAGGGAATTATTGGAAAATAATAAGCAATTTGATAAGTGAAATGTTAAAGATGAAATTACAGTTAAAAACAACATTTTACCTTTTAGGAATATTTGAAGATGAAATACAAAAAAAAAAAAAATGGTAAGATTATATTCTATATGGTTACCACAGCAAGGGTGATTTATGCACAACAATGGAAAAGTAAAATACCCCAACAGACAAAGAATTATTATATAAGTTGTATGATATGATGGAAATGGACAAACTAACTCAGGCAATAAGAAATAGACCAAAAGAACAATTTTATGAGGAATGGAGGAAATAATAGATTTCCTATAATTAAAATAGGGAGACATAGCAATATTGATTCTAGGGAAGGAGTGATTAGAGATGACATTCACAAGAAAAGAAAAGAAAAGAAAAGAAAAGAAAAGAAAAGAAAAGAAAAGAAAAGAAAAGAAAAGAAAAGAAAAAGGAAGAAATATAAGAAAGTCAAAGATAGAACAGTCTGGAGACAGGCATAGGTGGGAAGGAAGTCAGTATGAAAGGGAAAATATGAAAGGAAAAAGAGAATGAGTAAAGTGTATAGAGAGAAGAGAAGATAAGAGAAGGGAAGGGAATATGATGGGGGGGGCAATTCCATAGGTACCATTTGGTCAGCTTTTTGGTCATCTCTGGCATGAGTCATACAAGAAGAGAGGGCATTTTCAAATGTTCTGCCTTCAGATGAAGAATTTCCACATGTGTTCACTGGAGAACTATTATATGCCTATTTGTGTACTATGGTTTGTACTAAATACTACTATTGAGTGTCAGCACTGACCTGAGTGAACAGAGCAGGGGGAAAACAGTTTTTGACCTTTGTTTTCATCCTCACTATTATCCAAAACAGAGCTTGAGGATATTACCATAAAACCCAAGAGAATATTTATCAGGTGTTACATTTTACGGGTAATGTATGAGTTTGCTGTTAGTCACTATTCAATGTAACATAATTTCAACATTTCAACTCATTATTGTGTAGTAATATATATTACTGCAAAATAATGAGTTGAATGTTTGTGTGTGCGCACACACACACATCCCCAAGAGACATCGATTCTCATGCAGTGTGACTGGTGACTTCCATGTCAGTAAGACAATGAATAAACACTTAGTTTTAATCTGAATTTGAAAAGAGCTATACACATGTTCAGCACCTTGTATATTTCATTTAAAGTTCAGAATAAACCTTGAATGGATTCACTACCCCATTAGCACTGGAACCACCAGACATCACTTCTCTCATCAATATCACACTTGCAGTCAATTTCTTTTCCCATGACATTGATGCAAACTCATTTTTCTTTCTCCTTTCTTTGACTAAAATACAATCTATCTGGAATAAGCTGCATGTGGGCAAGGATAGCATACCATGTCTCCACCCCGAGCTGCTACTTTTTAACAAGGCACAGGGATCATTTATGTATCTTACTTATGATAAATAGCCCATTAATTTGTTTACAGATTACTGGTGCTAGGCTTTCAGAGAAGCACACCCTTTCCCCTGAATAGAATATATATATATATATATATATATATATATATATATATATATATATATATATAATTCTGTTATTATGTAGTAGCAATATTAATTGTTGAATTTTCCTCTAGAACTCCCTTTTGTTTCTGTATGATAACATTGAGGTTTAGGCACTCTTTGTAACCAAAATAAGATAATTTTGTTGTTGTTTACTGTCACATTGATGGTTACTTTCCCCCAAGCATTTCCCTACTGAATTGCTAACTGGAAAAAAAATATAGCTATATGCATTGGGATGTGGCAGTTGCAGCTCTAATACCAGCCATATTTTTAATTATTGTTTGAAAGAAAAGTTTCAGAGGTGATTCTCTTGCCATCCCACTGGCTCCTTTCCCAAACATGCAGAAGAGGATTGAGCAATTTTCTAGCATGCACACACATTCGTATATGAGTATGAGTAAATGTGCACACACCTCCACAGTCTAAAATATCTATTCATTTGTCCGTCTATTACAGAAATATACATCCTTGACTATTTTTTCCAGCAAAAAATATGGCTACAAACAGTATATTGTGTCATGGGGATGAAGCAGAGTTTTTAATGGACCTAAGGGCCTCTGCAGATGGGCAACACAGAGCCACCCCAGGGAGCGGCAGATTGGGGCCATGGCAACCCCACACTATAGCCCCGATCCTCCCTTTTGCCACCCCAAAAAGAGCGGCAAAATGCTGTTTCTTTTAGGGGTTGCAAAAGGCCGCCCTAAGAACTGGCACCACAGCTCTTCCTCACTCTTTAGGTGAAGTATTTTTAAACTCTGTGCTGGGAGGATGTCCTGATGCCGTGTGCCGCATGTAATGGCGCGTAGCCTCAGGATGGTGTTGGCATGGGGTTGGGTACCCCAACTCTAGCCCCAGGCCAAACCTTTGGGCCGGTCTGCAGAGGTCTTAACACATCAATTACTTGGGATGCTTCCTATGAAAACAAAGGAGTAATACACTGCCTGTAACTTGTCCTGGTCAATGTTCTGGCTATCACATTTTGAACCTGCAGAAGTTTCCAAACAGTTTCCAAAGGTATCCCCATGTAGACTGCATTACAGTAGTCCAAGCAGGATATGATCAAGGCTTATGTCACCATAGCCAGGGTTGACATCTCAAGGAATTGGCAGGTGGCACACTAGTTTTAACTGTGTAAATGCATTCCTGGCCACTGCTGAAACCTGGTCATCCAGGCTCAGAGCTGAGTCCAGGAGGACACCCATCTGTGAGATTGTGAGTCTGAGATTTCAGGGGGAGTGTAACCTCATCCAGCACAGGCAGAGTTCCTATTCACCAATCTGCCTCTCAACTTACCAGGAGCACCTCTTTCTTGTCTGAATTAGGTTTCAATTTGTTTGCCCTCATCCAGTCCATTACTGAGAAAGAAATTGTACTGAGATAGCTTCCTTAGAATCAGATGGAAAGGAGAGATAGGATTGCTTGTGATCTGCATACTGGTGACACCACATCCCAAAATCCAGGATGACCTCTCCCAGCAATTTAATGTAGATGTTTAATAAGATGAGGGGCAAAACATACCCCTTTAGGACTTCATAGGGCAATGGCCAGGAAGTTGAATATGACTTTCTGAGTTTGCCCCTCCAAGAAAGACTGGAACCATTGCATAACACTGTCCCCAAGTCCAATCTCAGAGGGGCAGTCCACAAGAATACACACACACCCTGGCAAGTTCTCCATATAGATCATCCATTAAGGTGACCAAAGCAGTCTCCATCCCATAGCCAGGCTTGAAGACAGATTGAAATGGATCAAGATAATGTGCCTCAGCCAGTAATTCCTGGAGCTGGGAGGTTACCTTTCACTTCAAAACCTTGTCAAGACAAGAATATTAAAGACTGGCTGATAATTATTCAAAGTGGTGTGATTTGGGGCCTTTTTTAGTAATGGCCTCACCACAGCTTTCTTTAGGCAGGATGGAAACCTTTGCTGTAGTGAGGCATTCACCACTGGCTTTACCCATTCTTCTAGTCCCTCTCTGACTGCTTTCAGGAGCTAGGAAGGGCAAAAATCCATTATACATGTGGTGGCCCTCACTTCTGCAAGGATCCTGTTCACATCCTCAGGCTGCACAAATTGAACCTTATCCAACTATACAGGACAAGTAGGTGCCAATATTACATCCACTGGACCTATCTCAGCTACAGATTCCAAATCAGAGTGGATCTGAGCAATTTTATGTGCAATGTGTTTTGCAAGTTCATCATAGTGAGCTGTCAAAATGGTCTTTATTTTCTTCTTGTGGGCCCTGACCACTCAAGACAGCTATTCCAGACAACACTGTGCAAACACAATGGTGCCAGAGAAGTATAATTTCTTTGCTTCCACCATCACCCCAACATAGGTCTTCCAATGAGCCGTCTTCATTTGGGCTTGCTCCGACTCTTCTGCCACCATTGCTCTAGCCTCTATCCTACTCGTTTCATCACCACCAATTCTCTAGTGAACCAGGGGGAATATTTGGCTCCATTTCATGGGAGTGGACACTAAGGAACTATCCTGTTCACCACCTGGGCTATTTTCCTATTCCACAGATCATCCAGGGCTTTGACAGGATCACCCACCAAGACAACAGGAGATTCCTTAAGAGCCATCATGAATCTATTTGGCTCCATAAGTCTGTGATGAATGAGTGGGTTCCAGTTGAAAGTGTATGGTTCTAAGCCAGAGTAAATGGCCACACTCAATGCATTACTGAAGGATGGACTTGAACACTGAAAGCGAGAAATTAAAGGAATGCTGAGTTGGCTGGAATAGATGGAGTTTGCAAAACAAGAAGGAATTTGTACAAACAAGGTGTATATCCAAGCTGCAGAACATCAACTGATAAGACATTGATATGATGGTCCAGGATGTCTTAATATAAACAGATAAGATATTGATATGTTTTGAAACTATGGAAACCAGCAAAACATGTTTTTCTCAAAGAAATGACAAGAAGTGGGTATAAAGAGAGAGTGATTTCCAGCCTCACTTTGTTGGCAAAGGTGTCATCCCAACCTTCATGGATGCCCAATCAACATTCTGTGGAGGACCCTTGTGAGTATGTTGTATGAATGTTTGTGTAAGAGCTCTTGATACTTAAGTGATTGTCTTATTTGTTATGTCTTAATAAATGTTTCATGCATAGTGTCTAAACCCAGATCTGGTTTCCTATGTGTCTTTGTTGAAAATCCTATAGTCTAGGGTGGCTAAATTTATCTCTGGATCAAAAGAACAACAGAGAACCTCGGTTCATGACAAGTCTCCTGGGGCAATGGAGTTGATGAAGCACTGCCTTCACATGATCATATCAATCAGTTAATCAATCCCAGTTAATAAACTACCAGCTCTTATTCTGGAATATATGCAATTTCCATACCATCAGATGCCCCAAAGAAAACATATGACATGGCTACAGAGATATATATAATGTAACTTAGGGGCTATGAAGATGGGCAGCTCTGGGCCACCCCTGCTAGCGACAGATCAGGACTGCAGCAACCCCATGCTGCAGCCCCAATTCTCCCTTTTGCACCACTAAAAGAGCAGCAAAATGCTGCTCCTTTTAGGGGTGGCAAAAGGCCATCCTAAGTGCCAGGAGAGCATCCTGACACTGCGCACAGTGCGTATAGGTGCATGGCATCAGGAAGACATCAGAATAGGATTGAGGTGGTTGGCGTGCAGCTGCCCTGCCGCAACTCTACCCTCAGGCTGGCCCCTTAATTTTTAACACTGTTTTAAATTTATTTTAAGTATATTTTAATACATTTTAGTGTACATTATCAGATTGGTTAACACAAAAGCAATTAGCAATTACTTTTGATAAATAATAAAAAATAAAAAAGTTTAAAAATTGTAGATGTACTAAATTACACTATTTTATTTGGTTTCTGTTAACTACCAGTTATATTAAATATATACATTCCATGTCTTCAACATTGAGCTATTTGGATTTGGCCTGGAAATTTCACCAGTTTTACAAAAACAACTTGTTGCTTCTCTCATATCACTTATTATATTTCTGATATCAAATATTAAATACTAATAACTTTTGATATAAACAGTAACACTTTTAAAAAATAATAAAGCAAACTTTATCTTGAAATTGGTAAAAATAGGCATGATACATGAATCTGGATCTGCACACTTTTCCCCACGCACCAAGATTTTTTCCCCCATTACATATATTGCAACCTAACAACCAGGTGTAATTTTTCTCTGGTCTTTTGCTAGAGATTTGTAGAATTTCCTTCAGAATGCTTCACTTAACTTATATAAATTTGTTCCACGTTCTAAACATATTCCTTCCTCCATGTTTTCCTAAACATCTGCTGGAAACAAAATTTATCAATAACTCCATTTTCAACATATTTCCGAACAATGCCATACCCTCAGTGTCCTAAATTTTTAAAAAAACACAATACATTTATACATTGTGAAATTTTCTTTTCTGTTATTGTCTTAAATGTATCTTTGCATCTCTTTCCCCTGTCCCCATCCCATTGTAGGGTGTATTATATTCATATTCCTGCCACAACCATTCATTTATGCTACAGTATCATTCAAGAGGTGGAAAAATTAATTGTATCATATTTGGTTAAGACATCAATAAAGTAGGTCAGATATTGTTGGAGTTCAAATGAAAGTAACAAAGTAAGATTCTTGCCAGATTTACTTTTTTATTGTGATGTTTCTGTAGTGTCTAATCTTGTCTACTCTCCTGAAGCACATATAATTCTATCTTAAAATGTGTAGGTTATAAACATATACAATTCAACAACAGTATGTAAGCACTGTGGTTTTAGTAAAGGGAATTAATTTGTAAATATAGGATTGTAGGTCAGTGCTTCTTAAGCTATATGATGTGGGGGGCTGGTACTGTTTCCCCCTTAGTGTACCAGGGATTAGCACTATACTTTTGTTTATTGATTATGACTGTTTCTTTCCTTCATGAAAACTGACCAGAGACCATATACAATGATTGACCTACCATGGACCACAACATTGAGTAGCACTGCTAGAGACCATACAAGCTGCAAACTATGCCCACTCTCCTGAGTATAAGCCTCTCTGAATGCATATGAGCAGATACACACAGATTTGTACCAGAAAGAACTATACCTTACTTATCTTTAATTAGTTGAATTGAAATTTCAATTAATGTAGCAATAACCTTAATATAAATATATCTTTGGGATTTTGAAGACAGTGTGAGATAAACAAATGCAGCTTCTCCCTGGTCAAAGGAAAGCTGATATTTTAAATTTTCATATTTCATTTTCTCCTCTAGTAATATACCAGGAAAAAAAGATGCATACTCTTGTGTGTTTGCCCTCATCCAGTCCATTACTCTCTCTCTCTGTGTACACATTTCATTTTCATATTAAAATGATTAATAACTGTGTGTGTGTGACTTAGGGTGACCCCCTGAATTAGGTTTTCTTAGGCAAGGAATACTTAGAGGTGGTTTTCCCAGTTCTTTCTTCTGAAATATAGCCCACAGTACCTGCTATTTATTGGCAGACTCTCTTTGAAATACTAAGCACATTTGTCTCTGCCTTTAAGGTATTTAGGCATAACTACAGATTGTTAAATCATTAAATTTTTTATTGCTCAAATATACATAGTTCCTGAAAATTCAAACCCATAACATTTTTAATAGAGCATGTGGACTTTCTCTATTTCTGCTTCCTTCCATATTTCCTAGCATTATTGTTTTTCTAATGACTCATGCCTTCTGAAGATGTGACCAAAGTATGACAGCCTCAGTTTTGGCCCTCTGCAGATGGGCGGCCATGGGCTGCCCCGAGAAATGGAGGATTGGGGACACAGCTAACACACACTGCGATCCCAATCCACCCTTCTGCCGGCCCTGGAAGGAGCGCTAAAATGCTGCTCCTTCCAGATTGGGCAAAAGGGGTGCCCAAAGAGACGTCCCAGATCTCTTCTGCATCTCTTTCAGCACAATGTGTCCAGACGCTGCGCTGGGAGGACGTCATCAGAGCGCTTACCATGTGCAGTGGTGCACACTCTTATGACGTCCTTGGGAAGGGGTTGGGGTGCCCGGCGTGTGGCTGCCCCTCCCCTTCCCTCTCTCCAAGACAGCACAAAGTGCCGTCTGCACTCCCCCTTTGTCATCTTGGCCTCCAGGGAGATTTCTGGCATGATCTGTTCTAGGATCCATTTGTTTATCTTTTTGGCTGTAGATGAAATCCTTGGCACTCTTCTGAAGTGCAACATCTCGAATGAATATATTTTCTTCCTATCTGCTTTCTTAACTGTCCAACTCTCACATTCATACATGGTAGTAGAGAATACAAAGGCTCATATGATTCTATTTCATGTTCAGTTGTATATTTTTACATTTTAGGATATTTTCTAGTTCTTTCATAGCTGCCCCCCACCTTCTTGGTCTTCTTTTGATTTCCTCATTGCAGTCCCCACTCTGATCAATGTTTGATCCCAAGTATGAGAACTCTTTTACTATTTCTGCTTCCTCATTATCTAGATTGTATTTGTGTAAATTCTCCATGGTCATTATTTTTGTTTTCTTAATGTTCAACAATAAGCCTGCCTTTGCACTTTTTTCCTTGATCTTCCCTAGTACTTCCTCTAGGTCTCTGATGTTTTTTGCTAGTAGTATGGTGTCCTCTGTCAGTGGATGGTGGATGATGTGTGTTGCAGTTATCAAACAGCGGAGTCATTAGGAAAAGGTGACATCTTTTCCTGTATGGCTCCAGACCTCTTCCTCTGGATCCTGATGACACTGCCTCAGCTCTCCAGTATTATCAGCAGTCAGGAAACACACCAGTTGTAGTCTAAGAAAACTATCTTTATTTTACAACTAGAAATATTTACAGCAGTTGTTTATTTGCATAACAAAGCTTGCAACACAGTATACTGTGGAACACGTGTAGAACCTTCCAAACCTTCCTCTCTCTCACTACACATGGACAAAGCATTTTGTTGTTCTCACAAGCTACCACCCACTTGGATGTGTACATTCTAGATCAGGGGTTGGCAACATTAACATATCTGGGGCCGGTCGCTGGTCCCCAGGTCTTCCGCCGGGCCGGGGGGGGGGAATGACGGTGCGTGCACTCACGCACGTGCGCGGCCCCCGCCAGCCCCACATGTGCTACCACTTCTGCGCCACCATGCACATCGCGCACGTCACGGCCACCATTTTGTTTGCCAAAAAGGTGGCTGCAACTCGTTTGCGCATGCACAGGAGTACTACGCATGTGCAAATGAGACACAGCCACCATTTTGGCAAATAAAATGGCAGCTGCGACACATGTGGTGGTGCAGCAGTGGGAGCGTGTGGTGGCGGTGGGGGGGGTCGGAGGGGGCCGGTCGGCAGGGGTCAGCGGGCCGGGTACGGCCTGCAGGCCATAGGTTGCTGGCCCCTGTTCTAGATGATTGGCTGAGTCCCACTTTCCCAGACCTCTAGCCCAGCCCATGTTGCTGACGTCCATATGACAAGCCATGCTTACGTAGCGTGTTTTGGTTAGGAAGTGTCCTGTTCCCAAAACACACTAGTGCTTTCCTTTTCAGTTCCGTTGTTGTTGTCTGGCTAGACACCTGTTGTTTGTCTGCCCCAAACATGTTTTTGCAAACTCTTCCCACAGGAAATTTCACCCCATACATCTTTTACATTTCCAGCCTGACTGCATGTCCCATCAAGCATTTCCCTGACATCCTCAGCATGCCTTAGATTGTTGACATTCCTTCTTCCTATTTTCACTCTTCCTTCTTCTGTGTCCAAGCCTGCTTTTCATATAATATGGTCTGTATACAAGTTGAACAGAGAGGGTGGAAGGATGCATTACCTGACCACTTTGCCAAATGGGAACCATTCTTAGTTTTTTTGTGGGTTTTCTAGGCTATAAGGCCATGTTCTAGAATAATTTATTCCTGATGTTTTGCCTGCATCTGGAACCATTTTGTTTCTGTGTGTTCTGTTCTGACAGTAGCTTCTTGTGCTACATTCATTTTTCCTATTTGGAGTATCGGATGTGTTGGCACTAAGGGTGTTCCATAGCCTTTCATGATCTATGCAGTGAAAGGCTTTGCTATAGTCTATAAAGCACATTCTGATTTTCTTTTGAAATTCCTTGGTGCACTCCATTAGCAATTGCATGTTGCAATGGTGCCTCTAGTGCTCTTCCTTCTCTGAACCCCACTTGAGCCTCTGAGATTTCTCTCTTCATGTTTGGTTGGAGTCTATGTTTCAGAATTTTGGACATAATTTTACTTGCATGAGAGATAAGAGCTATAGTTGCTGCAGTCTTTCTTTTTCTTTTTCTTTTTCTTTTTCTTTTTTCTTTTTTCCCCTTTCCTTTCCTTTCCTTTCCTTTTTTTTTTTTTTCTGGATGGGGATGTATATTGATTGTTTCCAAACTTTTGGCCACTGTCTTGTTTTCCATATCTCTTGATTTAAATTGGTTAGTATAGGAGTTGATTATATCAGTGTGGAATATAGTTCAACTGGAATATCATTGTTCTTGCTGATTTATTTTTTCCTGTTTCTTTAATTGCAACTCTCACCTAACTTTTTAGAATTTGGGGTTCATCTTCATATGGCTCTTAATTCCATGTGTCCTTCATTTTGTCATCCCTTTTATATAGCTGTTCTGTGTATTGCATCCATTTTTATTCTTTCCTTGTCTTAAATTATGTTATTTTTATTGTCATAGAACATCCTGGTCCTTGGTTTGAATTTCCCTTTGATTTCCCAGATCTTGTGGAATAGGTCTCTTGTTTTTTTCCCTTTTTGTTGCTGTCCTCCTATAGGCCTGATAGAAAAGGAAAGTTTTTATTTGTTGCAGAAAGAGAACCAGGAGCATCTTTGGCCTCCCAGGGATGGATTTCTTAAATCTAAGGAAACTTTTGAGAAGGTCCTCAGGTCCTTTATCCTGAGGGGGGAAAACATGGTGGTGTGAAAAAAAAATCATCCTCAACTCTAGGCACAATTTTCAAATTTATCTGCTCTACTAGTTCTGAATTTCTTTGAGAAACTCATGCTTAGGGGAAAAAAATATTGTACAGGTTTAAATTTACATTGCATTTCTTACTCCATATGACCGAAGTAAAAGGAGGCAAACTTCCTCTTATATTTATTCCAGATCTAGAAGGGTTTTTGTTGAATTTCATTAAGGCAATGAAATCCTGAGTAATTTCCAGCATGGTGTAGTGGTTTCAATGTTGGACAATAAGTCTAGAAGCCAGGGTTTGAATCACCACTCATCCATGGAAACCCACTGAGCAAGTCACATTCTCTCAATCTGTGAAGAAGGCAAAGACAAACTGTTCAGCCATGTAAACCCATTGGTTAACTTTGGTCATGTTCCTCAGTCTCAGAAGAAAACAATGACAACCCACCTTCTGAACAAATTTTGCCAAGAAAAAACCCATGATAGATTTGTCTCAGGGTTGCCTTAGGCTTACCATAAGTTGGAAATGACTTAAAGGCACAAAACTACAAAATCTATAAATCTAAGGTAGCAAATCTAAATGAACAGATTGAATTCCTGTATAAATTTACCTGGGGAATTGACTCATTGAATATAATGGGAAATCAGTTCTCAACTTTTAGTGTTCAATAATGATTTTTCCAGCATCCACTGGGACCTATATAGACAGAAGTTTTATCCTTGTCCACTGCCTTGCCATTTTAGCAGTCATACAATGTCAGCTTTTCAGATCTTTGGATCTAATAACAGTTAAGGAGCTTTAAATAGAAATACAAATTTGAAAGGCCTGACCTTTTTACTGTGGTGATTCTGGGCATTTTTAATGTGGTGATCCTAGTACTGTAGGAATATTCAGTGTTCTCCACCTATTGAAATAATATTGATGGGGTGGGTGGGATAAATGGATTATAATTAACTTTAAGTAACCTCTGTAGAAGGGAAAGACTTCTTTCTTGCACATTTATTTATTTATTTATTTTGAAACTGAATCATATCTACTTGTTGTGTGTCTTCAAGTCATTTTTTTAACGATGGTGACCCTAAGGCAAATCTCTGATGGGGTTTTCTTGGCAAGATTAGTTCAAAGGGGTTTGCTTTTGTCTTTCTCTGAGGCTGAGAAAGTATAACATGTCCCAGGTCACCCAGTGGGTTTGCATGGTTTAGGAAGGGTTTTTAACCCTACTCCCCAGAATCATAGTCCAATGCTCAAACCACCACTATGCTGGCTGTCATCTTAATATTAGAGGTAGAAATTGTGTGGACTTCCAAATATTCTTGAATTGCAGGTGTCAGAATTTTTCACTATTAGTTGTTCAGTCTAGAGCTGATAAGAGCTGCAGTTCCACAACATCTGGAGAGCCTCAGAATTCCCATTTCTTCTTAATACAATGTGGAAATTAATTGTGGTAGACATACACATTGTCAAAAGTTCTAATTTATATGATGACTTATTTTATAAACAGAAATAGGACAATAATTTTCAGCAATTTCATATATATTGTTCTTAACTTGATTTGTTTTAACACAGATGCCATGTGTCTAACTTGAAGAACAAATGGCTATATACTGCTGACCATTGTATATAGCGTGGGCAATGGTCAACCTTGATGCATAATTCACTTCAAAGCCAAATATTCTGTCAAAGGCATGTACACCAATGAATGAATAATTAATCTGTTATCATAAGAGAAGCTGCTGCTGCTACCTCTCCTCCTCCCCCCTCCTCTCTGAAAGTGTTGTCATTATCAGTCTAATAACAGAGGAACATGCTCAAGACAAGTAACACATGTTTAACATGATCAATGAATTACTTTGAATTCTCTGCTGGAGAGCTCTTGTGCCTGAAGCTCAGGGAATTAGACTAGAAATCTCTAAGTCGGGAATTGTAACTAACTCATCAAACAATAATTCCCTGGATATCATAGATATGAGCAGTGACACTGAAAATGGTATGAAACTACTATAAATGTGTAGTATAGTTATACTTTCTAGTAAAAATGCTGTACAGAATCACAGAACTGTGTAGGTGGAAGGGAGCACAAGAGCAATCTAGTCCACACCTGTCATGTAGGAATGTAGAACTATCACTCCTTGAAAGATGCCCATCCAGCCTCTTTTTAAAGACCTCAAAAGAAGAAGAATCCAGCACTCTCCCAAACAGTCCATTCCACTGTTGAACCACTTTTACAATAAATATGTTTGTCTTGATGTTTAGATGGAATCTCTTTTCTTATAATTCACATCTATTCATTTATATTCTAATCTCTGGAGTAGCAGAAAAGAAGGTTATCCCATATTCTTCACAACATATTTTCTGATATTTAGGAACTTATTGCATTACAAAAGAAAGATGAGAGGCAATGAGATAGAAGCAACTTTCTACTTACCTTCCTGCATGTCCACAAAACCCTTCTGTTCTATTGCTGAAGGAGAGGATTGTAAAACTGTGCCTTTTGTCCTGCTGGAAAAAATCAATTTGTCAAAAGCCACACTTTCATGACTTCCTCCTTCTGGAGGGAGAATGGAAGTATTACAAGGTAAGGAGAAAGCCACTTCTATCTCACTGCCTCTCATCCTTCTTTTGTAATGCAATAAGGCCCCTAAAAATAACTATTATATCACATTTAAGTCTTTATTCTTTAGCCTAGACATACCAACTCCCTTAGTTGTTCCTTATAAGGTTTGGTCTCCACACCATAATCTTTTTCTTCCTTCTCTGACACATTCCAATTCTTCAAGATCTTTCTTGAATTGTGTTGTTTTGGCTCAGCTCACCAATCCATCAATGTCATTTTGAATGTTCTTGTCCTCTATAGCAGGGGTAGGCAACCTTTCCCCTTTAAGGGCCAAGGGACTTCAGCTCCCAGAATCCCAGAAGCTATTGGCCAACATGGGACTATTGGCCAACATGGCTGAGGCTTCTGGGAGCTGAAGTCCCTCGGCCCTTAAAGGGGAAAGGTTGCCTACCCCTGCTCTATAGTATTCACTACTCCATCCTTCATATGATGTTATCTGCAAATTTAATAAGTGTGCTTTCTATTCCATCATCTAAAGTAATTCATAAAGATGTTAAAAAATAGCTCTCCTTTAATCTCCACTAGTACTCACAGTTTAGCTCCTGCATTCTCTGCACGGGCATTCAATGGGCTGGTGGAAAGTGGGATGGAGAAAGATTGGAGAAGTATCCTGCATAGTCAGACACAGACTGATAACATCATTCTCTGGGATCCAACAGGGTCCTCCAGAGGTCTGAGCAGGTGATGTCATCACTCTGCATCTATGGTGACATAACGAGAAGCTTTCCCAATCTCTCCAACTCTCTAAAAGCCACTGAACTGAAAGTAGTGAGACATGGGAAAAGAGTTATTGCAAAGAGAGGTAAAAAATACTAATCTCTGAAAAAGGAAATATGCAAATGTATGTTGTACTTGCACATACACGTTTCACTAACTAGATACATCATTGCATGTATGATGTTTGATCTCTGGAATATAGCAGGGTATTAAGAACTGGTGAAGATAGCTGGATGGAAAACACAACCTCAACATTCTCTTTGTCTAACACCATGCCATTGAAATAAGTTAAAAACTAAAAAGGGGAGGTTGAGGAGAGAACTATGTATATGAAGGACCCTTTTGTTAATGGTTACCTTTGAGTTGTATAGGACAAAGTTAAGAGGCTTTGGTGACAAAATACAACAAAATCTAAAATCCACAAAAGACTGATACCATTACTGGCCAACCAAAATGCACAAAGTACATTCAAAGTTCTACTGGCTTCTTCATAAGGCAAAAAAAAAATACTTTAAAAATCATTCAAGAGAAGAAAAGTGATCATGTTAAGAGTTGCAGGCCTACATTAATAACTTTTTAAGGGGGGGACTAGATTTTCTTGCTGTATGTTATATTTTACTGTTGTTAGCCACCCCGATTGATCTCAAGGGGTGGGATATAAATAATAATAATAATAATAATAATAATAATAATAATAATAATAATAATAATAATAATAATAATAATAATAATTATTATTATTATTATTATTATTATTATTATTATTATTATTATTATTATTATTTTGTATCAAATGTTGTTTCTATTGCTGGTTTTGGGGGGCTCTGTCCAGGCAGAGGCAACTCCCCTCTTGGCCATATGGGGACTGAGACAAAGGACAGTGAAATGTAAACTACATTAACAGCAATAAAGTAATTTATCTTGGGATCCATTTTTTTCTTTGTCCTCTATGAAGCCATGGGCTCTTTTCTCAGGCAGAGAACACTGAATTTCATGAGACACCTTTGTGCTGCTATATCACGAAAATTTTTTTAGATGCTGTATAGGTAAAACTCACCAATTATTTTTCAAAGTGAAAGAAGTTTTGTTTTTGTTGGAGGTAGGAACCTCAAAGAACAAAGTCACAGTGCTGACACTATCACCCACTGTCATATGCAAGTCACATGCTCTTAGCATCAGGGGAGTCCTTAGCTCCCTCTTGTTTAGGAAAATCCACTGTTGCAGCTAAATTTGATGCCTTCACATCCAGGAAACATATTTAGGGATAGCTGTGTAGTGATGCAGCAAAATACAACAAAATCCAAAATCCACAAGAGTGATACCCTTATTGGCCAACTGAAATGCACTGAATTTCTTGAGAAGCCTGGGTATTCCTCCATCTGGAAAATATTTAGGCGTTCTATAAGTAAAACCTGACAATTTCAGTCCAAAGAGGGGGGGGGAGCTTTACCTTTATTGGGGAAAGAAACCTCAAAGAATTAAGGGTGGCAACACTCTTAAAAATGAGGATGAGAAATTACTCCCCTACAGAAATGAAAACACCATGGGTCATTTTGTCAAGGGGTACATAAAGTCTCCAGGCTCAATAGTACCAACTTCATTTTATTCTGGATAAATTAAAATTTATCATCCTTCCTAGCTAAAAAGTAAAATATTTCATTGTTGAGATACTATCAACAGAGCCAGTGTGGTGTAATGGTTTGAGTGTTGAACTATGACCAGGATCAATTCCCAGCTCAGCTACGAAACCCACTATCACATATAATCATATAATCATAGAATCATAGAATCATAGAATCATTGAGTTGGAAGAGACCAC
>CM034708.1:90726038-90740229 GCA_020142125.1 Phrynosoma platyrhinos | reverse complement strand
AGATTTTATACAGCAGGCAGAGTCTGGGCGTGGCAGGGCTCCTCTCCCGCTTTTAATTAACTTTTATTTTATTTACCTATTGTTTTGTATATTTTAGATTATACACCTTTGGCAGGTTTTTATTTCTATTTTATGCTTTGATTATATCTTTGTACAGCGCTGTGTACATTGACAGCATTTTAGAAATGAACAACAGAGTGACTTACCAAATTATTCCCTCTTAAATTGAAAAATTACTCATTATTACATTTATCAAAAGGATCAGATATCCTTATCAGGAGCTTTCACTGATCACACCAGTACCTGCATCAGCCTAAGTGTACCTCTTTGAAAACAATAGATTAGCCCTTTGTCTTGCAGTGAATGTCACTGTGCTGTAGTGGTTTGACATTATATTAGGACTTTAGAGAAAATGGTTCAAATCCTGGCTCAGCCATGTAAACCTACTGTGTGTCCTTGGACAAGTCATACTCTCAGCCTGAGAATGGCAACAGAAAATACCTCTAAAGAAACTTGCCAAGAAAACTCCATGATAGGTTCACTGTAGGGTCACCATAACTTGGAAATGACTTGAAGACACACTACAACAAGAACAGCAGCAACTTGCAAAAAGAAAAAGAAAAAGAAAAAGAAAAAGAAAAAGAAAAAGAAAAAATAATTCAATGGCATTTTCTTTAAAATATATGTATTTGTGGTTAAATATGGGGTTGCCTTTAAGAATTTATTTAAAAGCAAAATTTAGCATGAATTTTGAATTTCCTTTTCAGGTGTTACATCTGGGGAATGGTGAACACCAAATGGAGCAGCTCACTTGTTTAGACATTCCTCCTCAGTCAGATCAATTCAGAAATTTCATAGCAAACAAATGCATTTCTTTAAAACTAGCAATATTTCTCAGGGGTATGAGAGAATTTAATTAGTGTAGTTTTCTTAAGCATTCATTTACTCAATGAGCCTTAACTATTATTAACTTCTATTTTGATACTGTTTCAACAGTTTCAGGGTTACAAATTCTGATACATTTCCTATCCAATTATTCCTTCAGAGAACAATGCGATACAATTAACAGATCTCGGGAATAAGTTTGCAACTTGATTTTTTTGGAGCTCTCAGTGATTACAATTAGTGGATGAAATGAAAATATTGTCAAAGACTATCTTAACAGCACATTCTTAAACTAAATTACCAAAATGATCTTCGATACTATTTATTTCTCTCCACAAAATGTTAAATACTATATAAGAAGCTAATTTGAACAAGCAGTTTAGTGCAACTTCTTCCTGTACTCAGCAAAACCATGGCTACATATTATGGGCTGTGTTGCTCACCACCAAGAGAGGAATAATGTAATGTTGCACTGACAGTGCCATCTGATGTATATATATATTCAGAGGTAAGCCCTACATAATTAAATGGGATTGACTAGAAGGCTTGTAGACCATTTTACTGGGTGTACAATGAAATGTAAATGATGGCAATTTAAAGTTTCAATTTGCAGGTGGCCTGTTAATATGGCTTTATCTTTGGCATGATGGAATTGGGATTCTATGCACTCTCCAGCTTCAGCGCTGAAAGACATTTAGCAAAGATGGCAACCATTATTGCAACTATCTTGATAAGGTCATATTTATGAAATTAAGGGCATTTACAGACTGGCCCAAAGGACTGGTCTGGAGGCAGAGATGGGGCAGGGCAGCCATATGCTGGCCACCCCAACCCCATGCCGATGGCATCCTGATGCCACACACTGTTATGCACAGTGTGTGGCATCAGGATGCCCTACTAGCACAGTGTTCTGACATGCTGTGCCAGAAAGGGTGCTGAAGAGCTGCACAACGCCTCTTAGGGTGGCCTTTTGCCACCCCTGAAAGGAGTGGCATTTTTCCGCTCTTTTCGGGATGGCAAAAGGGAGGATCAGGGCCACAGCATGGGGTAGCTGCAGACCCAATCCGCCACTTCAGAAGTGGTTCCAAGAGAGTTTTTGTCAAGAAAGCAGGGGCAGGAGTTTTAATCATTCTATTCTTTCCAAGGTTCTATGCAGGTATTCCACATTTTCTCCTTACTGGCAAAAAAGGCCATGCTTGAAAACAAACAAACACACAAAAACAGGAAAGCATTATGATTAGAGGACAGCATCATGTAAATCCATGAAATTCAGTGAATGAAACAGAACATACCATGATATAAAGTGTTTTTCATCACAAAATGTGCAATACACCCCCTTTGCAGATGGCACTTTGTGCTGTCTTGGAGGTAAGGAAGGGGAGGAGCAACCTCATGCTGGGTGCCCCAACCCCTTCCTGAACATGAACACGACGGGCGCTCCGATGACGTCCTTCCACCACAGCATCCGGACATGGTGCGACGGAAGAGATGCCTCCGTGCCTTGCGGAAGGAGCGCTATTTTAATGCTCCTTCCAGGGCACTAAAAGAAGTGGATCCTTGGACTGAGGACCCTAACTGAGGAGTGCAGCTACTTTGGCCCCAATCCACTGCTTCTCGGGGTGGCCCATGGCCGCCCATCTGCTTAGGGCCACAGTAATTTGTGGGTTGGACTAAATTGAATACTAAAAGGGGAAGGGAGCAATAAAATCCCAATGCTTACATTTTCATGACAGTTTAAGTTTTTTCCAGTTACTATTATTTTACCAGTTTTTATTCCATGCCCTTTCCACCTCTTCCCCCCCCCCCCCCCCCCCCCCCCCCCCCCCCGCACTTCAAATCTTGGATATGAGAACAAGACAAGCAAAAATTCACAGGAAATGGATGTTGCAAATGGCTTCTCAATGTATGCATATTTCTTTTTTCCATAGAGAACCATGGTGAGAAATCTGAGTTACAGTAGTGGATCTCTGAAACAGAGTAATCAAACTGGTAAAGCAAAAACTGAACAACAGCCAACCCCATACCCACCCACCTGCAGAGTCTAGCAGATAAAATAAGCTTAGAGGTGAAACTGATGGCCCAAAAGGGCCACCTCAGGAATGTACAGTACCCATTTGCATTGGTGCTGTGGCATCTGCATGTGTCCAGCCCCGATTCGGGCTGCCACCATAGTTCCCAACCAGTGTGCCAAAAAGGAGTGGATTTTTCTGCTTCTTTTTGGGCTGACTCTTTGGAAAAGGGGGGGGGGGCTTCCAGTCACATTTGTGGCATAAATCATGCCCCCAACATGGCCCAATGACATCCTTTTGGGGACATTTGTTTGAGGCCTTAGTCTTCTTTGTAACTTGTCCACAGTCTAATACATATGTAATGAGTGAGAGCAATGAAGAGAAAATGGTTGCTGGTTAGAATGATGCACAAAGAGAGTGTGTGTGGTAAAAACAAAAAGGAACTCAGCATATATTGTACCTAGGGCCTCTGCAGACCGGCCCAAAGGGCTGGCCTGGAAAAAGAGTTGGGGTGGGGCAGCCGCATGCAAGCCACCCCAACCCCACGGCGGTGCCGTCCTGACACCACATGCCATTACACACAGCACACAACATCAGGATGCCCTTCTGGTACAGCGTTCAAACATGCTGCATCAAAAAAGGTGCTGGAGAGCCACGCACCGGCTCTTAGGGTGGCCTTTTGTCTCCCCTAAATGGAGCAGCATTTTGCCACTCTTTTTGGGGCAGCAAAAGGGAGGATCGGGGCCGCAGCGTGGGGTTGCCACAGCCCCGATCCACTGCTTCCTGGGGTGGCCTAGAGCCAGCCACCTGCAGAGGCCCATATTTTTTGTTGTCAATCTCAACCAATGACAACTCTGCTGATAAGACATCTTCAAGACTCCCTGTCCTCTGCTGCTCTGCCCAACTCCTGCAAACCCAAACTGATGATCTCTTTAATAGAGTCCATCCATCTGGCATGTGGCCTTCCTCTCTTTCTACTTCCCTCCACCTGTCCTAGCATTATTCTTTTTTCCAATCATTCATTTATTCTCATGATGTGCCCAAAGTAAGCCAGCCTACATTTTGTCATCCTGGCTTCCATTTCTGGCATGATCTGCCCTAGGACCCATTTGTTTGTCTTTTTAGCTGTCCCTGGAATCCTCAGCACACTTCTCCAGCACCACATCTCAAATGAATTGATTTTCTTCCTGTCTTGTTCTTTAAGTGTCCAGCTCTCACATCCATACATGATAATGGGGAATACAATGGCTTGTACGATTCTAACTTTTGTGCTGATTTGTATATCTTTGCATTTTAGGATCTTTTCTAGTTCATTCATATCTGTCCTTCCTATTCTTAATCTTCTTCTGATTTCTCAGGATATTACAACCCCCCAGTATTCCATAGGATGCAGCCATGGCAGTTAATGAAATATAGGGCTGATGCAAACGGCCTCTAAGGGCAGCTTTGTGCCACCCCTGGGAGTGCTGGATCAGGGCTGTGGCAACCACATATCATGGCCCCAATCCTCCTTTCTGTGGCTCCAAAAAGAGCTGGCAAATGCCGTTCCTTTTGGGATGGCAAAAAGCCACCCTTAGAGCTGCTGCTGCAGCTCTTTTGCACCCCTTTGGCACAGCGTGTGTGCATGCTGCACCACAGGGTGCCCTGACAGCACGCACCATATGGTCGGGCATGCAGCATGATTGCAGCATTGGGGCAGAGTCAGGACAGATGGTGTGCAATCATCCCACCCCAACTCCACCCCTAGGCCAACCCTTTAGGCCAGTATGCATCAACCCATAGTATTATAATTGTGTGGTGTGAAAGGAGGTTGGGGTAGAAGGTAGTGCATTTATTCTCTTTTCAGTGATTTGTTTGCTTACAATGCTGGACAGGGACAATATTTTCACAAATATAAGAGTAAAGCTCCATATGTGAAAGTGAAAGCAAAAGAGAGAAGAAAAAATTGTCTTAAGGGCATAGTCTTAGGGCCCTTAGCACCATCTTGGAGGCAGGGAAGGGGAGGGGCAGCCTCATGCCAGCCTCCCCAACCCCTATCTGAGGACATTCTGATAGTGCAGCACGGAGGCTCTTGGGGCGCCCTATTTGCTGGCTCTGAAAGGATTGGCATTTTGCTACTCTTTTCTGGGCCAGCAAATGGGAGAATTAGGGCCACTGCATGTGGTAGCAGTGGCCCCAATCCTCTGCTTTCTGGAGCAGCCCAGGGCCGCCCATCTGCATCCCCCCCTAGTGGGCATTAAACTAAGTGGCAATGTGTACTTCTGTGGTTTGATCAATATGTTTTGGCTTGTTTGATCAGCATGTTATTTTTTGGCAATACCTTCCTGTGGCTAGGAGTAATTATGTGTAATTTGAGTACAATTTACAATTGGAATGAAATAGAGGTGAAAATCCCATAAAAGTTTAATTGTATCTAAACAGCAGCGTGGATTAGCCATTATCCAGTCTGTGCAAGCATTTGAAAGATGGAACACAAAAGCTTGGAACGTGTATACTTTGCTGAGCAGAGGTGGGGAAAGTGCAGCCTTGTGACCTTCGAGGCTGCATTTATGGCTCACGACCCCTCCAACTGCCTTTTTCAGGGCCCACCTAAAATAAGGTGAAACTGTTTCTCTTGGTAGCCTGCAAGAGTGGTGATCCATGATTTAAATAGTTTTATCTATCACAGGAATAGATAAAGCAGGGGCAGGCAACCTTTCCCCTTTAAGGGCCGAGGGACTTCAGCTCCCAGAATCCCAGGAGCTATTGGAGCTATTGGCCAATGGCAACAGGAGCACTAACGAGCTGTGTGCTGGCTCTTAGGCCATCCTTTTTGCTGGCTCTGAAAGGAGTGGCATTTTGATGCTCCTTTCTGAGGTGGCAAAAGGGAGGATTGGGGCCGAGGCATCTGGCAGCCTCAGCCTCAATCCTCCACTTCCTGGGGCAGCCCAGGCCACCCATTTGCATCCTCCCATACTCCCAAGCTACTTCAAATGCTTCTGTTTTCCTCTGAAGACTCTCATAAAATGGTGATAGGAAGTAGTGTGATGTGGTTTCCTGTTGCCATTGTGGCTTGCTGTGTGGAGGAATAAATCCTGCAGAGATCTTGTGGGAGAAAATGGGCCCCTGGCCACACGCAGTTGGCAACCCCTGCTATATCAGCATTGAACAGAATTTTGGCTCTAAGATGCTACTGTGGGGGTTGAAATTTAGTTGTCCTCTAACATTTCCACTTTTCACATGTTCTGAAATAAATTTGTTAAAAACAAAAATAAAAATTATTCACTCACATACACGCGCATGCACACACACACTTAAAGTCAATATTTTGACACGTATGTTTATGTTTATCTTTAAGAGAAAGTACATTAAAATGCATACTTAAATGTGTTATTTTTAAAGGTTTTTAAGGAAATTATAATTTGTAAATGACTTGAGAGATGAGATGGAAGAAACGCATAGGAGAGAGTGGAGATGGATTAGGTATAGAAGCCTGCTCTTTAATATATTTTTATTATTTAATATAGTTGTCTCTCTGTATGCATGAATTCAGATTCAACCATCCAGGGCTTGAAAATAATACTCAGTTCAATGCTCACTTATTTTTCAGTGGAACTAATGTAATGGAGAATAGGAACTGGATATAGACATTAATGTATAAGAAACTAGTGCAAAAATTAATTCACTTGTTCACCCTAATAGTCAGTCACTATGGGCCTCTGCAGATGGGTGGCTCTGGCCCACCTCGGGAAGTGGTGGATTGGGGCCATGGCAACCCTATGCCATGGCCTCAGTCCTCCCTTTTGCCCACCCTAAGAGCCAGTGCACAGCTCTTCCTCGCCATTTTCAGTGCAGCATGTCAGAACACTGCGCTGAGAGGGCGTTCTGATGCCGTGCACCATACATAATTGCACATGGCGTCAGGATGGCATCAGTGTGAAGTTGGGCCTCGACTCTACCTCTTGGCCAGCCCTTTGGGTTGGTCTGCAGAGCCCCTAAGTTGGAATGACTGTGGGCATCAGAGGTATATGTAATCCTGGGAAATAATAACATGATTATCATTGGTTTACTTTTCCATATAGTAATCCTTACTGGTTCTTAGTTCTTATTTCTGGATATCAGCTTGTTATTATGCTTGCTCAGAGCATATCTTGCTTTCTATGCATATCTTCAAATTCATCTCCATGTTCATTTATTTGTTTATTATTAATAATATATATCCACATGCTCACTGTTCATAGCAGTGCTCAAGGCAGCTAACAAACAAAATAAAACAAAACTATCTTCAATAATTAAATAATTAAAAATAACAGAACACTAAAATAATAAAAAAAAACAAACAGAAAGATTATTCTATATTCTTGTGCACAAACATTAATGATCCTATTTTTGAGAAACTGGGAGAAACAGTTTCACTCAGTTTTCTCATAAGAGAGAAGTTTCTTGGAGATAAGGATTACTATTAGCATAGCCTCTGACTTTTATTTTCTTAAAAGTTTGCAGATGTTTGTTTTCTTTTGTTTGTACTGACATGGCAATAACTGTCCCATCAGCATGCCCACCATTTTGCATCCTCTGAAATATTCCATTTTGAATGTTCTCATTCAGCTGAAAGGATGAGGCAGCTGTCATGTAAGAACAATGTAGAAAATTTGGAGAAAAGTCTGCAAAAAGTAACCTTCCTTCTAGTCAGAAAATAAAATGAAACATCATAAAACTTTTCTCAAAAAAAAAAAACTAGGTATTTTCAGCTTCTCTTCAGTTGTCAGTGTTCAAGACTCAGCACATTATTGAGGGTTTCTAAAATATTAAATCTCTGAGGAGCAATTGTCAGTCTCTGAAGACCAGATCCTCTATTGGTGTAGGTGTTGCCATCCAGTTTGCTTATAAAGTTGTATATTGCTCTCTGTCTCTTCTCTAAGGGCCTCGGCAGATGACTAAAAAGGTCGTCCTCGAGGCCCGGAAGAGGAGGAGCCACCGCACGAGCGGCGCTCTTTCCTCTTCCTGAGGTCACCCTGGAAGCTGCCGGCCCTCCACACGGCCAGCGCTTCGAGGGCAACCTCCCGCCGCAGCGACCGCATGCGCTGCGGCGGAAAAGACAGTGAAAGTGCGCCCTACACGTTTAGGGCACACTTTCACTGTCTTGAGGAAGGAGCGCTGATTTAGCGCTCCTTCCAGGGATGCCGCAGGAGCGCCGCGGAGCGTCTGCATCCCCCTTCACTCTATCTAATCATCTTATCTTTATGTATAATTTTTCCAGACAGAAGAAGCTTCTGTTTATATGAGCCCTGGTGGTGCAGCAGTTAAATGCCTGTACTGTTCAGTACCAGCCAGGGCTAAGACTCAACTCAGGCTTGCATCCTTCTGAGGTTGTCAGGTTCATCCTTGTTCTATTGCATTTCCTGTGACTATGATCTTTCCTATGGAGATCATTAAAAAACAAATCATAAACAAAACAAAACAACCTCCAAACTATTGTACAACAGTCTCCCTGTATCTGTTCATTTGAAACTTACCATGCATGAAGGTGCAACTATCTTCCAAATTTTATACAGTTCTACTGGCTATTTTTTTAAAGGCAGTCCTGATTTTTTTTTAATTTCCTATAACCATCTACTATGACTTTATATTTCATCAAGTTCTGCCAAACACATAAGCATGTTTCAGATACATTCACACATTCATTTGTAAATCTCAATCTCTCTCTCTCTCTGTGTGTGTGTGTGTGTGTGTGTGTGTGTGTGTGTGTGTGTAATCTGTGGTAGTAAACAGGATGCACAAAGTTGTGGATGTCCTAAATGATATTCGAATTCATACTTGAATGTGGTGGCAAAACTAGCCTGAGCCAAGTAGAGCTATCTATATAAACTGGGATCTGAATGAAATCTAATGCAGATGTGCAGGAAAAGGTAACCGCACCACCTGCCCTGATGATGCCCTAAATGGGGATGGAGTAACCACACTGGGGGGAGTCAATGCAGCTTTTCGAAGGCTGTATTGAAGCCCTAAGAACTGCACTGCCAGCCCCAAAGATGCCACAAAGGTAGATGGAACAATCGCATGGGCAGGCAGCAGCTGCTTTAATTTGTTTTTTGTTCTTTCAGACACATGCACACATGCACAGGACCACATCCCAGTGCACGTGAGTACCTGGCAGGACCTGTCATGGCCTAGTATACAGTCTGTCATTTTGTCTGTACAAAGGTGGCTGATGTTCAGCATCCCTGTGCACCTGCCCAGGACCTGTCATACACCCACAGATCATGCAAGGATTCACTGAACTTAGTTTCCTCCAGGAGTGGGTGTAGTAGACAAGTTCCACTGTCTGATTGGGCCGCCACCCTTGGGGTGAAGCAACAAGTTTTTCAACTGAAAAGATGCCTCCTCTGTCATCCTCCACAAAACATGTCTCCCACAGATCAGGGCAAGAGGAGAGGTACATGCAAGGGAGGTTTCTGGGGACAGACTGTATACATGTAGCTGGTGGTCATGCAAGGGAAATGGTCAACAGGACACATGGACAAATGTTACTCCAGGAGTCCCCCTCCCCCAATCATGCCAGGAAGTGGTATGCAGGTCCTATGCACACCTGCACAGAAGAGGTCACAAAAGCTTCTTTTATGCAATCTGTTGTGCATGCTGACAGCAAATGTACATGCAACAGATTGCATTTATTGTCATAATAGAGGACAGTTACTAGGGTGCATGTGTAGGGTTACAATTAGAGTTAGGGTTAGGGTTCTAACATTCAAGCACACCTGCACCAGTGCATCCACCCTTGGAAGTATAGGGTGCTTTAAATTAAAGCCTCCATCATAGGGCACATGCTCTGGATTGCTGTCAATTTCTGCCGCACATGCAACTGTGCATTTATACGGCCGTTTTCTGGTGTATCAGTGTTGCTGAATACATATACACATGCGAAGGTGCGCATCTTCACCGAAGGAGCGGAAAAAAGGGGCTCCTTTTTGGAAAGGCTTTTCTCGGCATATGACAGCTAGAGGGTGTTTTCCAGGTGACTTTCAGGCATGCATCATCTAAACACCATGCCTACAAGTCACCCTTAAAGCCCTCTTTTTACCCATCTGCATAAGCCCCATTCCTGGCAGGATTTTTTTGGCAGGAGGGAGGTTGACTTTGCATTCTGCCGAGGCTGAGAGTGCGTAACTTGCCCAGGATCACCAAGTAGGCTTACATGCTTGAATGGAGGTTCCAATCATGTTCTCCAGAGTCATAGTCCAGCAATTAAAACCTTATACCACGTTGGTTCTCTCTCCGCTTCTATGACATTGTTTAAAAATGTCAATTATACTCTATCCACTGCATCCACTAATAATAATAATAATAATAATAATAATAATAATAATAATAATAATAATAATTTATAAGACAATAAAATAATATAAAATAAAATAAAAATAGCCAATCGTTATCAGAATCTAGAAATCTAGAAGATCAGATGGATAGGCCCACTGGAAGATCTCCATCTTAAGTGCCTTCTTAAAGGCATTGAACGTAGTAATAAGATGGATCTCTTCCGGTAGGCCATTCCATAATATGGGGGCTGTGGCCATGTACAATCTTTGGGAAGTCATGCTGAGTCTGGTTCTATGGTGTTCTAATAAGTTCTTCCCAGATGTTCTGAGAGTGTGGGGTGGATTGTGTAGGGAAAGGTGTTCCTTCAAATAATTCAGGCCCAAGCCATGTAGGGCTTTAAAGGTAATAGCCAACACTTTGTACTGTGCCCAGACTGAAATGTTTTATTTTTCTTGTAAAAAAAAAAAAAAGGCAAATAACCTGGTGTGGTAGCCTTTTTCTTACTCTCACACATTCCAGCATTCTGCTCACAAAACAAAACAAAACAAAACAAAACAAAACAAAAATTATTGCCCCTTAAAATTAAACAGTTCCTTTGAAGCTTCTGATTTGCTATGGAACTCCTTACTCCTGTATCCTTACTTCCATCTGCTGATGTACATCATAGCTCACCAGCAGCTATAGCTTTCCCATGTGTGTGTCAGTCTCTGTACAGTCAATGTGCAAGATGAGACTGTTCACAGCCTCACACCTTTTGCTGAGGATATATCTCATCATTACAAGTCTTATTGGCTGTACAGCATCAAGGCCTTCCTTGTCAGGTTCACAGTCTTGTCATCACTTAGAAGTTTATTGCACAATAAGTACAGTGTCACACAGCAGGATATATCAGACATAGTGAGATGTACAGTGATGATAATCTGTCATGTACCCTTTCCATTCCCTTTGGAATGGCTGAAAATCACATTCATACAAGTAGAAGATGATCTATATAACTTCTCAATGAACCACACAGTGCCCTAAAACTTTCATCTGCTTTTCTCCATAATAGATTCTTCAAAAGTGCTGTGTTAATTATTGACAAAGCATTTTTCTCTCTCCTATGTTTATAGTTGACAGTGGATACAAAAGTTGAGTCTGTATGAATCTACATGACCACAGTGGATACATAAGGTTGGTTGCTTTGAGACTAAAGGGCTAACCTCTGGGATGAAAAAAAGGTTACAAGGAGGCTGAAGGGTTGTCTCCAATAAACAACAGCAGCAGCAAATCTGCTTCACCTCACATTTTCCTGCTCTGTGGAGACCCTAGAATGACTCTGTCTTGTTCCACACCATACTCAAAATAAACCAGATTCATTTTGTACTGACTGCTGCACATTTCCTGAGCCCAACTTGAAATAAGTATGAAAGGGACGTGCTTTCTTTTTCTTCATGGTCTGGCATGCCAAAACCACTAACCAATAGCCTTATTGTTTACATGTCAATCTTGCCAGTTTTCACTCTCAATGGTTACTTCCCCCATCCAATCCTCTTCTCCCATTCCTGTCCCAGTGGGTGATCATGAATAAGGGAGGGAAGTCTAAATGTCTCCTTTCTCCTGACTATCTCTTGATTTATTTTTTAAAAAATGTGTTGTTGTTTTTTAATTTCTCCTGATACACACATCCAGGATGGAAGCTAACCATCTCCTTCTCTGTGATTGCTGGCAATGGAATGCTTCAGCCTGGGTGCTGCCACCTCCTCTGTAGCAGAGTCCCACTGGTGAAATTGCTCCAAAGTCAAGCAACAGTGAGGGGGTGATGTGATCTACTCCCTCACCACTGATCTCATGACTGGAATCTGCTGGGGAGGTTGTGGCAGTAACCAGGTAAAGTGCTTAATTGCTAGCAATTGCAGTGAAGAAGACTGGCAGCTTTATTCCTCATGGTGTATCAGAGTTTCTTCTCCACTGCTTGAATGAGCAAACTAGCAAATCAGTGAATGAGTGCACATGCATTCTGGTAACCCACTCCCCTCAAATACAAAGGAATTACTGTATGTAAAAAATGTTTATAAAATGCCAAATGTGTCTCCATGTCAGAAGCCATGGTATCCTTTGGTTACTATGCCCTGAACATTTTAAAAAATGGCAACACACACCAAGCCTCCCAAACTAGTCTTACCCTCCAATTAGCTCACCCAATCCAATTCCACCCCATTCCTGACATACGTATAAAAAAATTGATTTTGTCTCCTTAAACTGTAAAGTAAAAAGTGAATATTTAAAATTGGTATTAATGCCTAAAAGAAGTACTTTCATTGTGTTCCTACAAACCAGAAAACAGGGTGGGTATGATTTTTTTTTTACACCTGTCTAGACAATGCCTGAGATACAAAATGAGTCCTACGTGCTTTCTGAGCTCTATATGCCCCCAGGTTTTTTGAACCAATGGAACTTAAAAGAGAAAATGAGAGATACTGGGGTTTATTGTATTGATCCTTTTTATTTTCTTGGCATTTAGGGTCGTTACAGACTGGGCCAAAGGGCCAGCCTGGGGGTAAAGTAGGGGTGGGGAAGCCGCACACCAGCTGCCCCAACCCCAGCCCAACACCATCCTGATACTGTGTGGCCATACGCACAGTGTGTGGCATCAGGACATCCTTCCAGCTCAGCGTGCAGATACGCTACACCAAAAGGGCATGGAAGAGCTATGGCACTGGCTTTTAGGGGTGGCAAAAAGAAGGATCGGGGCTGTGGCGTGGGGTTGCCACAGCTCCGATCCACTGCTTCCTGGGGTGGCTCTTTCCCACCCCAAACAGGCTGTCTGCATTGGCCCTTATTAGATTACTTTTTGAGAGTGAGAGAGAGAAGAGAGAGAGAGATTAATAGTACTGATCAAGAATGAGGGACGATCCTCCAGTGTTTCTAAACTGAATCCTGGGTGATCACCTTTTTAGGTGGTTCATTCAGTGAGAAATAAATTTGCCTATCCCAGATGATTTAAAACAAACAAACAAACCTGTTTCTGTCTCTCCAAGTGCCAGAAAATAAGTTAACAATTTCTGTTTAGAAAGACACCCCCCCAACAAGTCAGGAGGGGTTTCTTGTTATGCTGGCCAAATAACGACAGGAGACGCCTGGTTGGTCAAGGCGCACAGGGGAATAAGTACACCTGCATGCCTTGCCCAATAGGATTATTTATGTTAGCACCAACTCTTGCAGTGTTATTGGTTTTATGAGATTTGGGGCGAGAGTTTGTCATTTATAGCTCTGCGCTACCATGTAGAGGCAGCCATTTTAGAGCTGAGACGGAGCAAGAAACATCCCTCTGCTCTTTGCTTTTGGCTTGCTTGGCTTTAGACCTAGCACTCTTTTGGGCTTTGATGTTCAGCTCTTGCCTATTTCAATTTTGCTACTTTCTTCGCTTGCTCCAGGGGTTCAGGTATCTTCGTTGAGCAACCCGCAGGGTGGGAAGTGAGTGAGGCCTTCAGGCTGACCTTCAGGCTGTAGCACCTCCACATCCCCAATTGTTGGGGGTGCACACCTGAGGAGGGCTCTGTGGGAGGCATCCTCACCAGGTGCGTGGACCCGGTACCTGATTTCAGGCCCAGAGATACCCTGGTCACCCGGTCTAGTAAGGTTGGGATCCATCGCTGGTTGGGAAAGGTTGATTGCACTTCTCCCCAGTGGTGAGTGTGTGAAGACAGCAGTCTTCGGGTGAGGGATCCAAGTAATATCCTTGGTGGACACCTTTCCCGCATTGATTGCCAGTGACGCTTCTTGGCTGTGGTGTCTCTTGTGAGACTTGGGAAAGGGTGGCCTGCTAAGGCCTGGTGGTAATCATCTAGGGCTGGGTAATTTGGTTTGGGCCCGCATTTATTTCACTGAGTTCAGGATGTCACACAGTAATAATAATAATAATAATAATAATAATAATAATAATAATAATTTTTTATTTAATATCCTGCCCTTCTGAGGTCAATCGGGGCGGCTTACATCATAAAATCATCATACAACAA
>CM034708.1:90715053-90725938 GCA_020142125.1 Phrynosoma platyrhinos | reverse complement strand
TGTAGAGCACATTACAGAAGTCGAGGCGTGAGGTTACCAACGCGTGCATGACAGTCTTAAGATCTCCTACTTCCAGCTGGCGTATCAGCCGAAGCTGATAACAGGCGCTCCTGACCGTCGCATTAACCTGATTTGTCATCAGGAGCGACGAATCAAGGAGCACCCCCAGACTGTTAACACAGTCACTGGAGGAGAGTGTGACCCCATTCAGGGCTGGCGGTTGCAACCCAATTCTTGGTTTCGGGGGCCGAAACCAAGTAAGGCTCAATCCAAATGGTGTGTGGCTTCTGCCACGCCTAGTGCAGGTCACTCTGCTTCAAAAAGGCCTTTGCAGTCTAGCAGCAGAGAAGATGAGATTTCTGCTGCAGAGGGGCGGGATATAAATAAATTTATTCTTCTTATTATTATTATTAACTGGACAAACTGTTCCGGCTTGTGTGGCACTCTGCAATCAACTTGCACAGAAGGAACTACAGGCTACAGCCTCGACCTCGAGTATCAACCCTTCAGGTGCTAGCAACACCGGAGTGTCTCTTCCTGTGGTGGCACCTGAGTCTCAGCTGGCTGTTGTTACACCGGGCCTGTCGATAGTTTTGGCTGTGGAGCTCGGGCACCCCACTATTGCCAATGTGTGGGATCTCCTGCAAAGTGTCCCGGGTGTGGGGACACAGAGTGTGGTTCCCCCTGTGTCCGGGCAGCATACTATGGCTGATTTATACAACCTCTTACAAGGGGTGGTTCTTCCAGGTGGTGCAATGGAGCAGACCAGTGGTGAACAGAGAGGTGAACAAGCTGCTGCTGCCTCTGCTGTCTTGGACACCCGAGATGTTGTGGGGCCACACTTTGGGGGACCACTGCGATCAGTTGGTGAAGCTTCCCAGCAAGATTCAAGTTCAGGTTTGTCTCCTAATATTGCACACGCTAATTGGCCTACCTCGTTATGGGCTCCAGGTGGCCAGGTTGGTCAGGGTGTGGCTTTGGAACGGCCCAACCCTGCGGTTTTGAATGCATCTGTGTAGGCACCTGCAACTTCAAAGGTCTGTGACACTCGGGTGCAGGGTGTTCAGCCTTTGGCTGTTACTAGAACCACACCTTTGTGTCTATTTCTGGTGCTCCTCTTTTATCTGAAGCTGTGGGGAATGTGGAAGCTTCTCCTTAATGCTGGTATGTCTACACCCCTTGGTGCACACCTTCCTCTCTCCACTAAAGAAAGGATTTGGAAGGGTGAATATATTGATTTATTTACTTTGACTTTTAGGGATCCCAAGCCAAAGATTATGGTGAAGGATGGGATCATTTTTAGTTTGCCAAAAGAGTTTTAGGCGCTCAAACGCCCTAAGCTAGAGCGCAATTTGGTTAATTGGATTATGGGCTTCACCATTTATAGAGGTGTCATAGAGGAAAAAAAGCCACTCAGATCTCCTGATTTTTCTAAATATCTGCAGATTATGATAAAAGTGTATCTCTATTGCCATCACAATTCAAGGGGTTCAGCTTGGCTCCAATACAATTAGCAGTTTAGGATGACAGCGGCACAGGATCACTCCTTATCTTGGAGGCATGTTCAGTTCGAGCTTTGGGCTGATGTTATGGTGGGGGCCTCCCCCTCAAGCAGGTGTGACAGCCGGTTTGTCCCAATGGTTACCATGCCGAGAGGGCCGAATATTAGTCCTGCCATGGGAGAGAGATGGCAGTTTGGTTTATGTTGGAACTTTAATGCTGGCAAGCATAAAAGGCAACCCTGCAGGTTTGATCACAAATGTAACACCTTTGGGGGTGGTCACCCTGGAGCTTCCTGTGTCAGAGGAAAAAGAACAGGAGGGAGTTCTGCCCCCAGCCATTTTCACCTGGGGGAAAAGGCACGGTCACCAATTAAATTGGACATTATGGTGGCATGGTTAGAGGGAGGCTGCTTTATATTTATTTCAAGGTTTCTCTGTAGGGTTTCATACTCCCTATATAGGCCCTAGGGTTTATCGTTTTGCGCCTAATGGTCATTCTGTGAGGGACTTGCCGAGTGGTGAGAGATAAATTAGCTAAAAAAATGGCAGCAGGAAGGATTTCGGGACCCCATGATCAGCTGCCTATCCCCACACTTCGCTTATCTCATTTGGGTGTAGTTCCTAAAAAAGCCCATGGGGAATTTAGGCTGATTCATAATTTATCTTACCCAAAAGGGGAGCCTGTGAAAGATGCCATTGATCCTGGGCTTACCCCAGTTAGGTACACATCGTTCAACTCAGCAGTTAAGATGATCAGGAACCTAGGCACAGGAACCCTGTTAGTTAAATGTGATATTAAATCTGCATTTAGACTCTTTCCTGTTCACCCAGATGATTTTGACCTACTGGGTTTTCAGTTTGAGGGAAAATTTTATTTTGACAAAGCTATGCCAATGAAATGCCCGATTTCTTGTTCAGCTTTTGAGACATTCAGTACCTTTCTCCATTGGTGTGCAGTTAATAGAACTGGTAATAGAGCCATTGTTCATTATTTAGATGATTTTCTAATTGCTGGAAATCCTAATTCCTCACAGTGCCAGGACTCCTTAGTTCAATTTCAGGAATTAATGCAGGAGCTTGGTGTGCCTTTAGTGGAGGAAAATACTCAGCTTAACTTTTTGGGCATCGAGATGGATACCATAGCTGGAATTTTTCATCTGCCCAATGAGAAACTAGTGGCTATGAAGCAACAAGTTGGGATCATGTTGGGGAAACAAAAAGCTACCCTTCATGAATTTCAATCACTTACAGGTCTTTTGAATTTTGCCTGTAGGGTTCTAGTTCCAGGATGAGCATTTTGTGCTAGATTGTATAGGGCTACTGCAGGGATAGTGGCCCAGCATCACCACATTAGAATCACAAGGGGCATTCATGAGGATTTGAAGGTTTGTTACTCCTTTTGGAGCATTTCAATGGCATATCATTTTGGAGATCTGAAATGCTGCTTCGGGCAGATTTTCAGGTGCATTCTGATGCTGCTGGTGCCCATGGCTTTGGTGTTTATTGGAATGGCCAGTGGGCTGCAGAGGCATGGCCTGCTGCATGCGTTAAAAGCAGTCTGACTAGAGCCCTTACATTCTTCGAACTGTTTCCAATTGTGGTGGCTGTGCACTTGTGGGCAAGCCAGTTTGCTAACAGGACTGTCTGGTTTTGGTGTGACAACCAGACAGTCATGTATGTGGTAAACTCTCAGTCCTCCAAGTCTCCTAAATCTATGGGTTTGGTAAGGGCGATGGTGTTACAATGTTTGAATTATAATGTGTTATTTAAAGCTCAACATGTTCCTGGTTTGCTTACCCCTTTGGCGGATGCCCTTTCTCATTTTCAGTTCTCCAGGTTCTGGCAGCTGGCTCCCGAGGCTTTGACACACCCGCTGGAGGTACCAGCATCACTCTGGAACCTTGGAAATTTGAAGTTCATAAGGCAATTTTAAACTCCATTGCCCCGTCAACACGCAAGTCCTACCAAACAGCTTTAAATTTGTTTAACCAATTTTTGCAGGAAATTTGTTGTTATTTTTGTTTACTTGGCTAAAGCGCTGCAAGGTCAAATTTGCCCAAATTTAGAATGGCCTATTGATGTTGATTTGGTCCTTCGTTTTATTATATCTCTTAAGCGATCAGGACTTTCAACTGTCACTATTAGGGGCAGGTTAGCCACCCTGGCATTTTACCCTAGGGCAAAGGGCTTTTTTGACCCTACTAATGTCAAAAGAACAGTTGAGGGATAGTCTAGAGAATCCCCTGTCACAAAGGATTCACGAAGGCCAATAACTGGCCATGTCCTTCTTAAGTTATGGGATCAATTAGCCCAAACATGTTTTTCGCCTGGGGAAGAGGGTGTATTTAAAACAGTATTTGCCATAGCCTTTGTTTACTGATTTATGAATCAGTGAGATTGTGCCTGGATCTCGTAATGATAAATCTGGCAGAACACTATCAATCTCTGATATCAACCTAACTGGACAGGGGATTCAAATTCACATCAGGCATTCTAAGACTAACAAGTTTGCAAAAAGTCAGTCTATCTTCTTGGCTAAAGCTCCGCAAGTTCAAATTTGCCCAGTAGTATCCATGAGTAACTATTTGAATATTAAGCCTAATTTGGCTAAATACTTGTTTATTCATTTTTCTGGTTTGCCTTTAACCCAATTCCAATTTTGGGATGTGTTAAAAGAGACTGTAAGGAGGGCTGCGTTACCTCAGGAATGTTTTTCTTCTCACTCCTTTCGTATTGGAGCTGCGACAGCTGCGGTCACTCATGGCTTGAATGAAGCCGATATTTGCAGAATTGGCAGGTGGCATTCACGTGCATTTAAGTCCTATGTTAGGCAATTGGATAATGGGACTCCTGATAAGCCACAATGATTTGTTTTGTTTTTGTTTCAGCTGGCTTTTACCCAAACAAAATCTAGATAATGGAACACAGCCTGGTCTTCTGGGTGGAACGTCACCTGCTGGAGCATCATCGCGACAATACATTGAGCATCACCCATGTTGGACTTACGGAGTGATTTGGACAAAGGGGCATGATGTGGGCATCTCTCCTTCCTTTGATTATGGAGTTGGCACATTCATGTTCTTGACCCTGGGTTTTGGTGGTACACCTGGGGAGAACGATCTTGTTCAGACTCCATGCTTGCAGTTGGTCAAGCAGATACTGAAGGACATGGAGGAAGTCCAAAAGATCTTGTCGGGCACTGTGATCTTGTGGACCAAACTTGTGCCTAGGCATTGCTGGCCTGGAGCACAGCAGGACTCAGCTATTAATAATGCTCAGTGCTGGCTTAACTGCTATGTGGCTAAACACTTTGCTAAATTGGGAATCTTCTTGGTGGAGCATGGCATTAAGCTTGACTGGACACAGGTGTACAGGGGGGATGGGGTTCATCTCTCTCCAGAGGGGTCAGAGATGTACGTAACTGCACTCTCTGATCAAATTGTAAAGGCAATCTGTGGGGGGGGGAGGGGATGCCTAGCTAGGCTGGCCCCCTCTTGTGGCGGGTAATGACCCCCACCCCACAGAATAATTTAATCTGGCTAATTAAAAATTGGGGAAAAAATTTGGCATAAAACAATTTGAAAGGAAATGATGTATGCAGTTAAGGAATGACGCAATAAAATTGCATGACATCATATGATGTAACATGATGTCATTTCCAGGGGTGGGGTTTGCATATTTGTTATTAATTTTGTTTACTTGTTTTGTCACATGTGGTGAAGGACCACCCACCTGGGTGGTTACACCCTCACTTACACACATGACAAATTTGTTATTGTTTATTGTTTATTCAATAGATCCTGTATAGCTAAATAAAAGTTGTGTCCTGTTTAAACCCAAAAGAGGCATCTTGTGTCCTTTGTGCCTGTGCAAAATGTCATTTCATGATGACATATTCATTGTAATAATTTAATTGGCAGCCTTGGGTCTTATACATATATCCATCCAAAACATATATTATGAAACCTCCCCCCCCCCAAAAAAAAAAGTACCTTGTAATGTGATTGAATGGCAATATAAAAATGGCTATCATAAATATCATAAATAGCAAAGAGGTGCCGTCAAATGAACGTGGCAGCAATAGCAGTAGAAGCTCCTTGGGGATTTTTATCATAACATTATAAATAACCTTTCAGAATGATGTTGTAGTAGAATGCTATTGGTATTCTACCTGCCTGCAAAGTTTAACATTATAAGAATTAGAAGATGCATCCTGCAACAAAATCTTGTTTCCTTCACAGTTCCACAAGAAGGTCTTTGTTCCTATAGGAGCAATGAGGCTGACTGGAGTAGATCAGCCTCTCTACTTCAAAAGAGGTATCTTTTGAAGGTGTTGAATGCGTTGACTGAGAGATGAATGGATTGCTGTTTTCAAATACATCTGTTATTTTCTTTCCCTATTACCCCTGGACCAAGCCTCTGATTGCCCCTGATATTTAATATCATTGGGCCTCTGCAGACCTGCTCAAAGGAGGCAGAGTTGGGGTGGGGTAGCCACACGCTGGTCACCCCAACCCCATGCTGACGCCATCCTTACACAGCACTCCGTTACTCATGGTGTGTGGTGTCAGGACGTCCTCCCAGCAGAGCATTCTGACATGCTGCACCAAAAAGGGTGAGGAAGAGTCATGCACTGGCTCTTAGGGTGGCCTTTTGCCATCCCTAAAAGAAGTGGCATTTTGCTGCTCTTTTTGGGGTGGCAACAGGGAGGATTGGGGCCATGGCATGGGGTTGCCACAGCCCTGATACATCACTTTACGGAGTGGCCCAGAGCTGCCCATCTGCAGAGGACCATTAATATTAAAAGGGACATTGGGGGATGACCAAGGCATGAGCCCGCTGTGGACATCTGGCCAGCTCACATATGAAAAACTGGTTAGGGCTTGCCAGGGTCTAGAAGGCTCCCACCATGATGGGATTTTCTGAGGCCCCAGAATAATCCCTTTTGTCTACAGAGGACAGTGAGAGGATCGTGGCCAAAGGACGTGATTGTTTGTGACTACCTAGGAAAGGGAAGCACTGGCAAATCCCTTTGTCTAGTGCATTAACAACAATAATTTGACTATCCACTTTTAGTCTAAACTATTCTTTTCCCCTGGGAAACCATTTAGCAGAGCTTCTAATTCTTTCAAGCCTTAGGGCCTCTGCAGACCGGCTCAAAGGACCAGCCTGCAGGCAGAGATGTAGCAGGGCATCCACACTCCGGCTGCCCCAACCCCACGCCAAAGCCATCCTGATGTCGTGTGCCATTACACATAGTGAGTGGCATCAGGACACCCTCCTCACACAGCATTCTGATGCACTGCACTGTAAAGGGTGAAGAAAAGCTGTGTGCCGACTCTTAGGGCACCCCTTTGCCGGCCCTAAAAAGAGTGGCATTTTGCTTCTCTTTGGGGGGGCAGCAAAATGTAGGATCGGGGCCACAGTGTGGGGTAGCCACAGCCCCAATCCACTGCTTCCTGGGGCACCCCACCTTAGTTTCAAGGCTCCACTGGGCCTAGACTTGAGTAAGAAGGAGAGCCCTCCCTCCAGTCCATCTGCCATGGTCCAGGCTTCAGAGGGAGAGAAGAACTACTGGACCTGATCCCCTTCTCCACTGCCATTCTCTTCTCCTTTTGTGTCATGTTTTTTTAGATTGTAAATCTAAGGGCAAGGAACCATCTAGCTAACAATTTGTAAGCTACTCTGAGTGCCTTTGTAGCTGAAGAGTGGGGTATAAATACTTCAAATAAATAAATAAATTGGTTTCTGCCCCAAGACAAAATTCTGGGTAAGTTCTAGTAAAACAGCCATTCTTTGGTCTTGATCTAGTTTACAAATAGGCAGGCATTCTGTCAGTTTGGCTAGACTAGGCTCCTCAATATGCTGGCTAACCTCCCTTGCTGCAGCTGCTATTGAGTTTTCTCCATTCTGGACTCCTATTGATTAAAATCAAGATCCATGTTGGCAATATATAACCATTAGCAAGGTCTTAAACCTATTCCACTTCTCCCACCTTTGCTTCCCTAGCTCTTGTGTGTATATTTGCTTGTGTATATTGATTATTCCCTCTAATAAAAATTCCAAAAAAAACTATTTGAATTTGCTTCTGCAGTTCTCTGTAGACCTGATATAGTTGGGTTGCTATCCCGGACTGCTGTTATCCTGGCTGTAGTATAACTCTCTTTTGAGCTAATATTACATTCCCCTAAGATATACTTATTTGTGCATCCTCCTCGGACACCAGCAATTTGGGAAACACCCCCTTGTGACACTCTTTCTTATTGTTTACTTCATTTAAGTCACTTTATTTTTCTTGTGACTTCCAATCTATTTGTGAAATGGCTTCACTCTTGTATAAATGTAAGAGGTGTACTGTAGCTATGCTGTAAAATACTTTGTTAGTAGTGTGGATGTTCACTCAAGCTGCAAACAAGCTTTTACAAAAAAAAAACAACATAATTTTATTTAGAATATGTTTCAAACAATAGATATTTAGTTATAGGTGAATAAGACATTTGTTACTTCATGTATTTGTGTTACTTGTATCACTTGAGGTTTTCTTTCTTAGTTTCAACTTAGTTACAATGACAGTTTCCTGTACACCATTTTCCTCAGAGAATAAGAGTTACTGTTACCCAGGACCCTCACACAATCTTTCTTCTGGATTACTTTCCTTGACCCTAATTAATAAATCCTTCACTATGACTATCTATATCCTTCAGGATATCTCTTCACTATTATTCCCTCACTTGGAGTTCTTCATAAGTCCCTCACTTCTTAACTTTAACACTCAGTTTCTATCTAGAAACCTCACAATAACTGTCCCTCTCAGATCTTCCCTGTAACCTTCTCTGTTCTTGACTCTACCCTATCTGACTCCAACAGTCACCAACTATTTTTCATCTCCAGGCTTCAATTTGACTGGCTGCCACCAGCTTGCTTTCTATTGGCTGTTGCTAGGGCTGCACCTCTCCCGAAGCATACTTAATGCTAGTCCTCTTCATCGCCATCAGAAGATGGAGAAAATTGTCAACTGAAAATTATCCCTCCCTTTAGCATTAGATGTGAGGTTTCATGTGGGTGGTTTCTGAAAAGGGGATTCTACACAACTGATGCTTGAAATGATACTGCCATATTTGTTTTTGAGATCTTGAAAACTTGAAACTGACAAAATGGAGGTATGGGACACAAAATGGAACCAGTTTGACAACACACAACAGAGGATGCCCATGCACTTACATCACCTGTATTTTGTAATCGGGTAGATGTACCTGAATCTAGATTAATGTGATAACCGGCTCCACGTGGCGAGTGGCGGCACTTCGGAGGCTGTGGAGGACTGCTTCCTCTCCCGCAGCCAGAAAGACCAGCTGAGCGCAGTCAGGAAGACCAGCTGAGCGGCCTGAGCCGCCCCGCCCCCGCGGTTGTCAGGAGGAGCACCAGTGGCTTTAAAACACCACCTGATAACACCCTCCCCGGCTCCACGCGGCGAGTGGCGGCGCTTCGGAGGCTGCGGAGGACTGCTCCCTCTCCCACAGCCAGAAAGATCAGCTGAGTGTCCTGACACACAATTCTCATTGAAATTTCCATCTTCGCTCTAGCTACTACATAGTTCCATCTATATAGCCATCTCTGTTATATAGGGGACACATATTATTGGGTCTTTTGACCCATCACCATTCTGTGTCTGATTAAGCTGGGGGCAGATATCCAGGTCATGTGGGGGCAGGGAAGGTATGGTGGCAACAGTTTCAACAAATGTTACAAAAGAAGGAGGGATTGATGTTTAATATCTATCCCTCCTTCAGTTGATCCTGTTTCCCAAGATAACTTGGAGTGCATACCTACCATTCCCCTGACCCTTAACCTGCTCCTTCGTAATGCCAGGTCAGTCAAAAATAAGATCCACATTATCCACGATCTCTTAGTGGATGAGGCAGCCAACTTGGCATGTTTTACTGAGACCTGGCTGGGGGATGCCAGCTCTGCGATATGGGCGCAGGCTCTCCCGGCTGGGTACTCGGTTACTGAGCAGGTGAGGGAAAGTGGGCGGGGGGATGGCATAGCCTTGGTCCATAAGAACACCTTTACCTTTACCAGAAAGCCTATCTGGAAAACGACTTATATCAAGTGTATGTACCTTAGACTGAAAACCAGGGATAGTTTGGGGATTCTGTTGGTATACCAGCCACCCCATTGCCTAACAGACTCCCTGACTGAGCTGACTGCCCTGGTTCCTGAGTTGTTGTTGGAGTCGCCCAGACTTTTGGTTCTGGGCAACTTCAACATTCCACTCGAAACCAGTTTACAAGATCTAACTGGTGCGGCTCGGGAGTTCATGGATACCATGTCAAGCATGGGCCTATCCCAATTGGTTGACAGGCCCACACATTGTGCTGGTCATACCTTCGATGCGGTCTTTAGTATGGAGCAGGAATATCCGTGGGTGGAGGTCAAAAAAACCTCCGCATTGTCATGGACGGATCATTTTCTGATCAAGGCGGAACTAAAGGCTATTGTTCATCCTCCTGGGGGTGGCGGACCTATTAGAATGGTCCGCCCTCGAAGGCTAAAGGATCCAATTGGTTTCCAGAAAGCCTTAGAGGGTTTAATGGTTGGTAACACCAGTGATTCTGTCGAAGCTTTGGTCAATACCTGGAACATCTATCTTACCAAGGCTATCGACACAATCGCTCCCAAGCATCCTTTCCAAACCACTTCAAATTGTAAGCCATGGTATACAGAAATGCTTAGAAGGATGAAGTGAGTCGGACAAAAACTGGAGTGCGAATCGCGAAAGACTCATCTCTCATCCGACAGAACTCGCCTTAGGATGCATCTTGACTCCTATAGGGAGGCTTTATGTGCAGCGCAGAAATCTTTCTGTTCTGCACGTATTGCGTCTGCAGAGTCTCGCCTGGCAGAACTGTTTAGGGTGGTGGGGGATCTGACAAAGGTATTTTCTGTGCCAAATCCCCTACTTAACCCAACAACAGCCTGCTGTGAGGCATTTAACATCCACTTTGCAGATAAAATCTCTCGGATAAGAGCCGACTTGGACGCCAGTGTTTTGGCAGAATCTGTAGCCGAGGTATCCAGTAACTCCGTTGATGGTATTTTACTGGATCAACTACAATCTGTGAGTAGTGATGACGTGGACAAGTTGCTTGGAAGGATGAGGAAGACAACTTGCCCCCTCGATCCTTGTCCATCATGGCTGGTCATCCAGGGAGGGGACGCGTTGAGAGTGTTCCTTCGGGACACAATCAATGCGTCCTTCAGGGAAGGTAGTATGCCATCTTGTTTAAAGGAGGCGGCAGTCAAGACACTCTTGAAGAAACCTTCCCTGGATACCCTGGACAGGAACAACTATAGACCAGTCTCCTTGCTACCTTTTCTTA
>CM034708.1:90704895-90714953 GCA_020142125.1 Phrynosoma platyrhinos | reverse complement strand
GTGTTCGCAGTTTGGGGGTACTCCTGGACTCATCACTTCACATGACTACTCAGGTGAGCACAGTGGTCAGGAGTGCCTGCTATCAGCTTCGGCTGATATGCCAACTGCGCCCGTATCTGGATAGGACAGACCTGGAAACTGGTACATGCTCTGGTAACCTCACGTCTGGATTACTGCAATGCACTCTACATGGGGCTACCCTTGTGCCTAACCCGTAAACTTCAATTAGTCCAAAACATGGCAGCCAGATTAATTACTGGAATTTCTAGGAGGGAGCACATAACACCTGTGCTGAAATCCCTCCACTGGCTGCCAATTAGTTTCTGAGCACAGTACAAGGTGTTGGTTTTAACCTTTAAAGCCCTACATGGCTTGGGTCCATCTTACCTTAAGGACTGCCTCCTTCCATACGATCCCCCCGCTCCCTTCGGTCATCTGGGAAGAATCTGCTTCTGCCGATAAAGACTAGGCTTTCTCAGACTTCCCAGAGGGCCTTCTCTGCCACTGCCCCTAGACTTTGGAATGGCCTGCCGGACGAGATCCGTCTTATTTCGACACTTGCTACTTTTAAGAAAGCAGTAAAGACAGATCTCTTCCGACAGGCCTTCCCGGAATAACATTTTCAGAGGGGCGAGTTTTCAATTGATCCATCTTAATTGTTCTCCTAATTCTCTCGCCGACTTTATATTGTTATTGTTGTTGTTTATCACAGTATTTTAAATTTTCAAGTTTAATCCTGTTTTAAGGGGGGGAAGGTTGTTATGTCAGGGATTGTTTTTATATTTGCTGTTTTAATATGTTGTAACCCGCCCCGATTGCTGAGCAGAGGGGCGGGCTATAAATAACATTTATTATTATTATTATTATATGTAATAAAGGATCCAGCACTAAGTGGAACACAAATTTCATAGGCATACAGATCAGGAAAGAGACTAATCTTACTATGCCTTACTCATTGAATTACAGACAAATTTTTACCTACAAGACACTAGAAACTCCCACAAATTACCTAGCAGGGGAAAAAAGGCCTGGTGATTGATTGTACTGTGTGAAACAATTGTCATCTGCCTGCAGCTCTGCAGATATGAACCATTTCATAAATGTCACTGCATTCCGCACAATTATTATATTTAGATTTGATCTATTTGTCCTTGTTGGCTGGGCTTTACCTACAGTCATTGTGACTGATGGGTGAGCTGCACAGGCTATTTCCTACAATGGCATGTTGCTTTGCCAAATGTTGCCCCCAACATTTAATTTCTCACTTTTGAGATAATGCTGACTTGAATTTTCCATGCAATTTTGACACACCTTGGTGAAGACTAAATGTGTTTCCTTTAGCTACTGATATGCTTTGTCCTGACAAACTACAAATCATTTTACTGCCTCTGCATTCTATTTGGCTTTTGTACTTCATTATTTCAGGCTGCCATTGCATATGCTAATCTGATATTGTTCTGAATGACTTAGGAGAGTTAGAGGAACCACTTTTAACTCAATTGAGTATCATGGCCCCAAAATAAATCTAAGGTACACAATCCTAGTAGAAAATTTAAAGCATTTTTATATCAGGATACACCTTTGGTCCCTTTGCCCAGAATTGTCTGTCAGTGCTGATGGGCAGCTGCTTTCAATGGTTTCAAGGAAGAATCATTATGAGCCCGAGCTGTAGATGCCAGCAATTGCACCTGGGACTTTTGCATGCATCACATATGCTCCATCATTGAACTATGGCCATCTTTTCACATATTTTCATTTATGTACAATTGACCAGAATCTGATGCCTGCAGTTTATTCCCAATGATAGAAAACTGAATGATACATAATTTTCTTAATAGTCTTGTAGAAAACAAACTGGATGAATTCATTGCAAAGTTCAATTACAGTCCATTTCTTTTCCATTCCTGTTTGCAACATGGGAAGAAGTTTATGTTGCAGAGACTCTCTGTATCTGTTGACAAACCTTGAATGTAAGTCTATCAATCTGACCCCGGCAGTCATTAACTCCAAGGCCATGGGAAACATGGATGCAACCACAAGAATTACACTAGTGGCAATTAATCTTCTTTTTTTCAAGCAGCACACCCTCCCTCCATAAAACTTTAGAAATATTAGCTTGCATTTCTGGAACTAGCAAACATAAATGCTTTTTTTTTAAAAAAAAAAAAATCTTCACAGATCTCACATGGCATGAATAATCTCTGTGAAAATTCAGGGAAGGGGAAGCATTACAGTCAGCATTTTCTTACCTTACCTTTTCGTCTTCCCTGCTTCCCTGTCAGTTTATCATCCCTTTGTAATCAGTGTCTGCTGTTAGCCACAAATTAAGTCCCAGTGATTTCCATGACAATTAAATCTACTTAGTGTAGCATGTATTCAATTTAATATTAATAAATATTTTGGTGAGCACATTAAAATTCAACTTCATGAATGATATCATAATGGATTAATCCAAAATGCACTTTTTCTGATTGGCAGTTTACAATGTGTAAAATCTGTACATGTTGAAAGTGCACATTTCTCCTTATGACATTGCTGTGACTGGCAGGGTATTTTGATGACCTACCCCTGAAATAACAAGACCACACACAGAACATGGGATGAAATATGGCCATCTTTATGTAGGCTGTAACCTATTTATACCTGTTTCTTGAAATTAAATCAAATCATTTTATTACAGCCGTTCGGCCAGTATAATGTTTCTTGAAAAATGCAACAAAGGGGATGCAACATAATGCAGGATCCCAACCCCAACCACTTCTGCAGCTTCCCTTGGGTAAAAACACCTGAGCCCCAATCAGAATCCAAAAACTGGGTTTCATCTGGCCAGTCAACTGCTGGAAGACCTACCAGAAGATCCATACACCCCAGGCCATACAACTTCAATGGCAAGATCCCAAGAACAGCCACCTTCCTCACTGCCCTAGCCACTTGACCTGTAAGGGCAGTTTCAGAGGCATGTTCTTCACCAAAAGGGTGCCATGGATGATCACCAAACTATTTCTTTCTTCCTCCACTACCTGTTAACTGACCATCTATTTAAGACACCACAATATGCCAATTTCCCAGTCCCAAAGCACAGTGTGGGGTAGACAAAATTCCTACTCAGCCCCAAAGCAACCAGCAAACTTACACTGTGTGAGAGGTGTGATGGTGGATCAAAAGTTCAAAAGGTAGGAGACTGAGGGGTGGCAGAGTCTTGTATCAACTTGGATAAGCCCTCCAGCTCTCCTTGTTTTGTGTGCAAAGTGCCAAAAGACAGTTATCATACCCTCTTCTCATTGGAGGCCATCAAATGCTTATCCCTCACACCATGCAGGCAGTGTGGGGGGATAAGTATTGATGACCCACCCCTGAAATAACAAAACCACACAGAGAACATGGGATGAAATAAGGGAAACTTTATTTAAACTTTTACCTATTTAAACCAAAACATGAAAAATGCAAGAAATGAGGAAGTAACCTAATGCAGGACCAGCTGAGGCAGTTGGTCTCACCCCAACCACCTCTGCAGCTTCCCTTGGATAAAACATCTGAGCCCCAAGGAGAATCCAAAAACTAGGTTGCTCCCTGGCTGGCAACTGCTGGAAGACCAACCAGAGGATCCACCCCCCAAGCCACACAACTTCAGTGGAGGGCAAGATCCCCCAGCCAGCCCCAAGGACAGCCTCATTCCTCACCTTCCCTAGCCACTTGACCCATGAGGGCAGATCCAGACGTATATCCTTCACCAAAAGGGTGCCATAGGTGACCACCAAACTCTTCCTTTCTCTCCCCACTCTCCCACTACCTGCCATGGATAAGAGAAAGCATCTAGCCCCTATCCCCCACCAGGGTGGCAAAAAATGGCCCTCACCCCTTGTTGCCGATACCTAAGAAATAATTGGATCCCCACTTCAGATAGGTGAATACTGTCTGCTTGGTAGATCTCTGGCTGGTGGAAATTTATTTCAGGATGAGGAAATTTATTTCAGGATTCCATTGGTCATGGCCTTTCTAATCTCTTGATTGACTATCTTTCAGGCCACATCAACATGTTTAGGATCTCCCATATTGATCCAAATCTGTATAGGAATAATGGCACACCAAATAACAGCCATTCCTGGCCAACATGAGCAAATGCGTGCAATGTCATCTCAGGCTTGAATAATAAGGACCTTACCCTTTAAAAGGACAAGATCATTTCCACTGAGGTGGAACACCAAAATATGTGTCAGAGGGCCATGACACTCCCTGAACAGTGTGTGCAGCAACCCTTGACATTGCAAGACCCTCTTGTCCCATTATTTGACAGTGACAACATCTCCCAGCCCCAGGTGAGATCCAAAGAAACTGTTCCGTGCCTGGCATCCTGCCCAATAAACATAACTTTGGCCACAGATCAGAACACGATGACGCACTGGTCTCAAACTAGCATCTGAAAAAGAGAAAAATGACCAACTCATTAATAGTGCAAGGGCCAAACATAACTCTTGTATGCCACTGACTTCCATCAACCAATGCTTTGGATGACCTGTGACTGAAATCTCATCATAGATGCAGTAGAAGCTGTTCCAATGTGAAAGGAATGGGTTCCAAACCTGACCCCTTTCAGACCTAATTGTGACAGGTCTCTTGAAGTCAGAGACCAAAATTGGTACTATGTCAAGGGTGACCGATCAGTATGGCAGAACAGAGGACCCTGGTGACAACCTCTCGACTTAATGTAGCCCTGACGTGCCTTCACTAGGCAGAGAATAGAGTCCCCACAGGTTTGGAGTCTAATTGTAGTTCACTATCCCTATTGATCAGTTTTAGACCTCCTAATCCTAAAGAAGGCTTGGCAATTGTCCAATATAAGATCTCTAATCTCAAGGGCAGCTGCAGATAGATCAGACATAAGGGCTCCCTAACACTCTTAGGTCTGCCACATTCATGAGACCAACCTTCCACTGTTTTACAAATCCAAAAATCACCTGTACAGTACTTCCAATCATGCACTTTAAACCAGAATGCCAAAGCTGATAGTCTGGTCCTGATAGATTGTGGTGATAATCCCCTATGATGTAAATGAACACAATATTGAAGAATGTGACAACTGGCACTGCAGGCCCCACTTTAATATTATACTGTTGGCCAAACTGTATAAATTCCTGAACCATCTTAAGATATGTCGTTCTAGTACTAGGAACCAGTGATATACTGATTGCCCTGACTACCTCTCTCTTCCAAGATTCCACAGATCTGTTGGCATCAGGTCAGGCTGATCTGTAGCAACTGTTGCCAGATGTTGGAAGCACTCCATCTGTGTACGGTAAAGAGCATCAACCAAGCCATTATCTACACCAGCCACATGAATAGCCATGAAAAGAATGTTATGTTGAAGGCACCTCAGTGTAAACTCTCTACCCAATTTTATAACCCTATGTGACTTGGAAGTGAGAGAATTAATAACTTGGACTGTGGCCACGTTGTCACACCAAAAGTAGACCGAGGAGTTGGAAAGCTCCTCAGCCCAAATAGTGACCACTATTAGGATAGGGAAGAACTCCAGAAAAAATAATTCTGTTGTAACACCAGACTCAACCCAGTTGGATTGTCATGGCTGGACTGCCCTTGGAAATAGACATCAAATCCCATGAATCCTACAGCATCTGAGACTTGTAATGCATTATTAAGTTTGATCTCTTCATGCCAAAAAGAAATTCCATTGAAGTTACAGTTTTTTGTTTGTTTGTTTTTGCTAAACCTTTAGGTCATCCTTAACCCTTCAAGTGAAATGAATTCTATGGTGTGGCATAGCCACCCCACAAATAGCATCACACAGACAACACAGGAAGGTTCTACCCAGTGCAACTGCTCTGCATGCAAAATTAAATTGTCCAATAAGTTCCTGAAACTCCTAAAATGTACCTTTTTGTGCTGTGTACATTGATAAATTCTGTTTGTCAAATTTTGCCATTTGTCCTGGGGAAGTCTACAGAACTGAGCAATGGTGTCTATTTCAATACCTAAGAAGACCAATTTCTGGGCAATTTCTATCTTTTCATGTGCCAATGGAACACCTAACTCATCCATAAGTAAACTAAACTCTTATATAAAAAAGGCACAGGACCCCAAACCATATTGTCCAATAAACAAACAAAAAATCATCTAAATAGTGCATCACCACTTTGTATCCAATTTTTGACTTAAAGCTATGGAGTGCAATTTGAGTTTCCCAGGGTGTTAACTCTTTTAAAGAGAAACAAAAATATGCAAGTATGAAAGTTAAACTTGTTAGAGTTCAGCTTTCATCAGCGGAAACAGGAAAAGTGTGGGTCAGACTATTTATTCTAAATCTACCTTCCTAAAGAATAAAGACTTACCCCAAAAAATGACAAACATGCAGTTTGTAATTTAAAAACAAATAATAATAATTTTAATAAATAAATATAACAAACTAAATCCTATCCCAGGGGTAGACAACCTTTCCCCTTTAAGGGCCGAGGGACTTCAGCTCCCAGAATCCCAGGAGCTATTGGCCAACATGGGACTATTGGCCAACATGGCTGAGGCTTCTGGGAGCTGAAGTCCCTCAGCCCTTAAAGGGGAAAGGTTGCCTACCCCTGTCCTATCCTAACTGGTGATGGTTTGGGTATAACAGGAAGAGACTGTTAACCTCACTCAGAGGAGACAGTTACTATACTGAGAGGAGACTGTTTAGAACAGGGGTAGGCAACCTTTCCCCTTTAAGGGCCGAGGGGCTTCAGCTCCCAGAATCCCAGGAGCTATTGGCCAACTTGGGAGTATTGGCCAACATGGCTGAGGCTTCTGGGAGCTGAAGTCCCTCAGCCCTTAAAGGGGAAAGGTTGCCTACCCTTGGTTTAGAATCTCCAGAGAGAGTCTTTTAAACAGCCTCCAAGAGTGAGTGACAGGAGTCACGTGTTTAGATAGAATAAGATAGAGAGAGGGAAGTCCCTGTCTATCTAAAGAGGGGAAGGAGAATGCAATATATAAAATTTCCAACAAAGCCCATTCTAAGAATGTGATAAACTTCTCGAAGGCAGCTGATTGGGAGAGTCCTATCCATATAAAACTGGTCATCAAATGAAAATCACAACAATTTAAAATCATTTGGGTGAACTGGCAGAAGACGAAAGGCAGATTTAATGTCACATTTCATCAGTTCCACTCCCATCCCATGCCTGTGCATTTCCTTGACTGATGCATCAAAAGAAGTGTACCAAACAGTACATAATTCAGCAGCTGTGAGATCATTAATTGACTCTCCTTTCACATGGAATAAGTGGTGAATAATCCTGTATTCACCTGGGCACCTCTTTGGTGCAACTCCCAATGCAGAGACATGTAAGTTGGGAATAGGTGGAGAGGGATAATGTCCTGGAACTCTACATTCCACTCCTTTTTAAAATATTTTTCCTAACAACACCTTCTAAGCCCAACACAGACTTCAAATTTTGTGCATTATAAGGTTATCACCTACCTTCATAAGGAATCTGAAACCCAAACCTAAACCTTCCTGCAAATATTGGTCTTGATATAAATGAAGCCAGACCAGCAGCCTATCTAACTTAACTGGGCTGGGCCCCTGCTGGATTTTGAGGGTGGTTGCCAGGTCCATATTTTCCTCCTGGCTGGTCTCTGGAGTTTCCCCATTGTCCCTTTGCCCAGGGACAGTTCCAAAAGGAATGAGGCCCCTTGCACACTCAAAATTCATGTCTGAACTTACAGGGCATTGTGCACAAACATCATGGAACCTGAATTCCCAGCACAGCAGCCTCTGTTTTTGACACTGAGAAGCATGTGGGCAGAAACTACTACTGCTCTTTGTGTTTTGTACAAGGTACTATTTTGTGCCCTTTGCCCCACAGTCAGCCTAGCAGGAGTCATGACTGACATCCACAACTGTGAGTGGATCATACCCTATCACAGGATAGTGCAGCCATAAGTCTAAATGATTCATCATACTGAATCCAAGCTGGACATGCAAATTTCATGTAGGCTTTATAAATTATATCCTTATAATGGATCATTGAGTAAGCCCTATATGGCTGAGCCTGAGCTATAGCCGCTACATAAATAAACTGTCCCAAGCACCAGTTGGCCCAATTTCTATCAACTTTACAGCTTTTAAGCCTTTTCTTTTCCCTATCATCAAATTGCTCTTTCTCTTTTTTATCCATTTCTCTATATAATAAAGGAAAAAATATCCACACATTCCCCTTTCAGAATCTTCTCCTTGGTGGCAGGAAAGAGATGGTCATCCAAAGCAGGCATGAACTCATCTCTGAAGGGTAAGGTCAAAGAAATGGAACCTGCTTGTTGTTTTACTCCTGGACCAGTCATGTCACCCATAAATCCCATGTCTGGCATCATTTAGAGAGACCCACCACTTGGTTAAAAGGCTTGACAGCCCCCATATGAATTGCTCATACTTAGGAAGGATAGCCAAGTTTCTGTTTGAGTAACAGGCAGACTCCATTGGTCCCAAGTCCAATTAAACTCAACATAATTACTCTGAACCTCACCTGCTGTAGCAGAGGAGCTATGCGCCTCAACATCAACTTATCCTTCACGCATGGGAATGATCTCTGACCCTTCCTCTTGATTGGCAGTATTGTCATTATCCACAGCCAGAAGAGTCTTTTGTTGGAATGGGACACTTCTGAGAAGCCTTAGCTGGGCCCTTGCCCTTACACTCACCTTTCCCCTTTTTAGGGCCCATGAGTAATGATGGCTAAGGGCAATACCAGTTAAGTAGTTTATGAAAGTGGTTAAAATGAAATACAAACTAGCTTATCTAAGCACATTTGGTAATTGGCTAAAGAATCCCTAATCAATGTAATCTGGGGAAAAACAGCACCTAATGAATTTGTAATTAGCCAAAATGCAACAACAACAATATATGTACTGTTTTAATTAATCAATTATACCTCTAATTATAAGTATACCAAAATTATCAATTTTAATAAATTGTAAAAACACAAAACCAAACACAAAACAATAACCACCAAATATAAACTTTAATAATTAAATATACTCTCAAGTTGAATCCCAAATGAATTAAACCTTACAGAAACAATGAAATCAATTGCTCTGCAAGAGTAAAAGAAGAAGTTAATTAATAGCCTATTGGCAATTCTAACAAATTTGCATAGCTGCTGTCCCACAGCTGCTACCAAATAGCAATCCAAACAACCTAATCTAAATGAAGGTTAAAAATACACGCACAGCCAAGATCAAACTTGGAATCCTGAGAGTTTCAATCAACAGCAAAATCTCCAGAAACTTAGCCTGCTGTGCCACTGCTGGCTGCTAACTGGAAAAGTGCAGGACAAGCCTACAGAAGAAAGAAAAGTGGAGGGAAGCAAAAGCACTCCAAGGACAGTAGGGTGGGAAAAGATGGTAAAAAGAAAACAACCAGGCTTCAGTGGAAAGGAGGGAACATTAGTCAGCAGAAAATAACACAAACAGCAGCAAGCCTGGCTAAAGATGTGTGCACATGCGTGCATGCTGTAATAATTTGTGTGAAAAATACACACACAGCTGGAATCAAACTTGGACCCTCAGGGGTTCAATTGCTAGAAAAATCTCCAGGCACTCCACCTGCTGCACCACCACTGGCTGCTAGGTGGAATAGTGCAGGACAAGCTTACATAAAAAAGAAAGGTGGGGTGGGGGAGTGAAAACAAACCCATTCTAATGATAGCAAGGTGGGAAAGGAAGGTAAAAAGATGACTACCAGGCTTCAGTGGAAAGGAAGGAAATAGAAAAGTGAGGGAAGAGGAAGGCAATAAATGAGTGATGAAGAGCACACTCCAAGTACCATTGGGAAGGAAAAAAGAAGCTCTAGCCTACAAAAGAGGGCAAGCACCAGCTTGCACACAGGCATCTGCTTGGCTCTGGCCTACTCCCTCCAGTGGCACCCAGAATAAGTGCAGCCCTCAGAACACCTGACAGCTACAGATTCTCAACCAAACTAAATAAAGATATTAAAAAGGTAAGGTTATATCCATTAGTTGTCCACTGCACCTGTCAGGTTTTGATGGGATATATAGTCAATGTTAAAATGTTGA
>CM034708.1:90672067-90682070 GCA_020142125.1 Phrynosoma platyrhinos | reverse complement strand
TTTCTCTCTGGATCAAAAGAACAACAGAGAACCTCGGTTCATGACAGAAACTGCTCAGAGTGAGAATGATGTGGCACTACACATGATGGTCATGGTAAAAGTAAGTTATCAAGCACAGACCACTTTTAATTCTCTCCACAGATACATGTTTAAAATAAATTTTCAGTTTGCCTGAAGGTCTGATCTGACAGTTTAGATTTAGCCCTGATTTTGTCTGGATCATTTCAGACCTGAAACCCAGTGAAATTTCAGAAATCTACAGTTTTGGGCTGTCCATTGATTTCCATTGAGAAACCGGGAAAAGTCATAATTATTATGTGTTTTGGCATACAGTCATGAAACTGGAGATCCAGCTGGGCCATTATGTGGACTAACCTTGCAACATTGCAGACAATTCAGCCCAGAAACTTTAGTGACATCCACTTTCAAAGTCTGGGTTTAAAAATGCCATTACCATCTCATTTTATTTTGTTGTCCAGAAAAATGCATGGAATTTGGAAACATGTAATCCCCTTCAGACAGGATTAACTATGAAAAATATAGATGCAATGATCTAGGGATTTCTGCATACCTTCCAAATATCTCAATATCATAGGAACAGCCCTAATTAATCTTCTAGTTTCCCACTTTTTCAGAAGCTTTAAAATGTCCCATTTTCAAAATTTTCTCCTCTTCCAACTTTCTCTCTTTCTCTTCATCTTACTTAAATTGCTGGGAACTGAGATCAAAATTCAAAAGTAGTTTGCACTCAAAATTCAGCAGGGGGGGAGAGGAGATGAGGGAGCAGAATTTATCCTTCTCAGTGGGTTCAGGCAAAAGTAAATCTCTGCAGGCTCTCTTATATTCTTCCTCTTCGAACATGTTTGCCATCACACTATCATGTTGCTTGGTCATACATGCCCTAGTCTTCATCTATGAAATGTTGAAGGTCATGTTTTTGTGTGAGCTACCATTTAAGAATATTATTAAAGTGTAGTAATTTGTGCTGTTTCCTTCACTGTGGTAGTGATGTATATTATTTGTGTGTCTCGCTAGTGCACTAAGATGTATCTATGTCTAACACACACACACAGCACAAAGAGAAGAGGAAAAATCATTACAGAACAAGTACATTAAACAACATTGATTGAAATCAAATTAAAATCTAACCTTCAAAACAAATACAGAAATTAGGAACAAAATTGTGTGTGTGGGGGGATAAGAGTAGTTTTATTAGCTAATAAAATGTCTACTGTGATAACACTGTGACTAATGTGGACACTTGTGGAAAGATTAATAATAAATGAACAATAATATAATATAAAGTTGGTACTGACAGGATGAGAGAAAGAGGAAACAAAATTATAGGAAACAAAAAGTTACTATCAACCACTGACAACACTCCTAAAAGCTTTCCTTCTGCTAAAAGAGCAAAGAGCACTACCACTTTTCACCACTCCACCCTACAACCACTATGGTTGAAGAATCCTGCTGAGATTTCAGTCCTGCTTTTTTAAGCTAGAATGGTCAATCAGATCCCTTTTCTCTCCTCTCCAGGCACTATGCCTATCCCCGCAACCACCACCACTCAAGATGTTTCTTTCATGAAGGGGTTTGACAACATTGTGGAGACACACTTTTGGCATTCTTTTACTACCTGGCCGACTGAATCATCACAACAATGTTATTATTACCACTTCAGTCCCAAATCCAATATTATGCCTACTTGATTCTGGTCAGTCTGAACTGGCCCATTTCAGTTCATGATATAGATGATTTGACTGTTTCATTTAAGCCCTTCTTAAATGCAAGGCAACTTTCCCATCACCTATCAAATCACCACTCATTCAACACATCATCATTCCTGGCTATCCTGACCATAGTATTCTACAACTAAAAACTCATGCAGAATATACAAGTATCTCAATTTGTAAATGACTTTAAATGAATTATATAACCTGGGTTAGATTTGAAGAAGATTGACAAGGTGTCTAGTAATTGGGCTCCTTATTCATTCATACACACTTATTGTAATATAGCCATATAAATCAATATGCTTTAAGCCTCACTTTAACTATTTCACAGTGCTTCACTGAACCCTGTAAGTTTCATCTACCATATATGCTCATGTACAATTCAACCTCATGTGGAAGTCAAGGGCAGGTTTTGGAGCCGAAATAATAGATTTTGATATAGTCTATGAATAAGTAGAAAGTAAAATTTAGGGTCATGTAACAAAGGATGTAAAAAATGAAGCAAAGTAAAAATGATGTCAAAGAACTAACACATTTCTAACATGCATAACTGTTTGTGCTCACCCTAAAGGATAGATGGATGAGGAGGGAAATACTTGCTGTGCAATGTGCTGGGGAAGCAACCAGACACAGGCATGGCTGAGAAAATGTACATATGTCTACTCTTTTGGCATTCCTTTGAGGGGAATTGCTAAAGAGCCATCACCATTTTCCCATCCAGGCATTCAAAAAAAAAAAAAGTCAGAAATTGCACCAAGGCATAAAGAACAGAGGGGCTAGGTTTTTCTTTTAGATTCTCCCAGGACAAACTAAGCTATTGTCTTTCACCACTCTATCCAGAAAAGGAGATGGTTCCTTTTCTAATAAGAGTTAAGGTATAGAACATACATTGACCCATGAATGAATTCAATTCAGGTTTTTTTTGTTTCAGTTTTTGGGCTAAAATTTCTAGACTTATACATGAGAATGTACAGTACTCTCTAACTGGGCCTTAAGCATAAATATCAACAATGGAGATTATTGTATAAGAAAACAGGTGTGAGTTACGTACAATTTGTATTTGTCTCTGATAGATCTTACCACATTGCCCCATACCCGGGCAGTAGGCAGCCCATATGCAACCCAGGCTTCTCCAGCAACTTTTCAAAGACTTATTGAAAAGCCACAGGAGAAGCGTGGATTGCATACAGGCTGCCTACTGCTTGGGCATGGGGCAGTGTGCTAAGATCCATCAGATACAAAATGCATGTAACCAGCACCTGTTTTCCCATACAATAATCTCCAAAGAGGTCTCTCTGGCTGAATATTCTAAATGTCCCTCCCTAAACTGCAACAGGAGGCAGCCAGAGCAGGTAATATGGAATAGCAATGCTTTAATAGTGTAGCGTGATAATCTGCTTAATCTTTGCAGGGGGAGAGATGGGGTTACACTTCTTCCTGAAGTGAGTACTACCTGAAAACTTCTAGAACCCAGCTCTGTTAGGGGATATAAAACCATGACACTTTAAGTGTTGTAGCTCTATCCTATGGAATCCTTAGATTTGTAGTTTTACATGGTTTTTAGCTTTCTCTACCACAGAGTGCTCACAAAACTAAAAATCACAGGATTTTGTAGGGACGTTATCACACGTGGGCCAGAAAGCGATAATAAAGTGGAAATGAGGCATTCCGAAAATAAACGGAAAATAAACCTTGATTCCGCAAATAGCTTTCACACATAATTACCTTAATTGCGAATTTACAGTAAGCGCATTTAATGTTCACACACAAGTGAGAAAAGCCCATAAATGTACTAGAAATGAGCTTCTTGCACATGCACAGATAGAGGAATGCTCGCTGGAACAATGGGAAAAGTAGAGAAATGCTCCCAAATTCGCATTTGCTTTTCACATTACAGTAAATGTGAAATTACCTTAATTTTGCATTTGCATTTCCTCCAAACAACCGAATTTCAAAAGATCTCGGTTAACACCAGTTTCTGTCCAGTTTCTGTCCAGTTTCTGTGCAACGTCGTGTGAAAACGCGGGGCACAAATCCAGTTTCTGTTTGAGATTTGTGTGGATTAACCAGCAGATTTGCCCCATGTGATAACGTCCTAGGATGGAGCCATGGCAATTAGTGGTGTCAAACTGCATTATTTCTACACTGTAATTGCACCCTTGTCTTGGGAAAAGGGAAATGGTAGCAACTTGCCTAAGAGCTTGAAAGCCCATTTGGAGCATAGAGAAAAATATAGGCCAAGATCCAACATCATATTAGTATCTATGAAAATGTAGTTACAAATGACCTAAAGCATCAACCCAAGGAACTTGCCTTGAACTCAAGGGAACTACTCTGAGCCCTGGATGTTTGTGGTGCAAATGAATGGGATGCTTCAGGATGATGCAGCTAGCCCTCTTTCACTTTGAGTTATGGTGCAATGAGATGTCTCCATTTTTAAGCCAAATGCAATGAGTAGAAGCATCTGCTAGTTACACCATGGTTTGGGGGCAGAAGGGAACTAGCTGTGCCATCCTGAAACACTTTACTCACCCAAGCCACAGAACTCCATCACTTGGAGCAGCACCCTCAAGTTTAAAGTGTGCTGCAGAAGATATATTGTTATCATGAATATGTAGTATATGTTACACAGCAGTTGCAGATCTTTAACTCTAGGTTATGAATCCTTATCTACAACTCAGGATGCCAGTCAAAATGCCAGACCCAGGAACCATCCACACTTGGGCTGTGTTCAGCATTTGTCCAAAGGAGTGATTCTCTTTCTTTTTCTGCATATGTTTTCTTGTATTTGTCACCAGTAAAGTGATGATTGTACTCTCAGGGACTTCAGTGTATTCTTGAATATAAACTGAGTAGACCTAAGTGGATCAGGCTATCCAGATATATTGTGGATGTCTACTGTTTTCTCCTTACAATGCCCAATTTTTTTAAAAAAATAAAACATCATCATATCTTAAAAAATTTAAAAACATCATATCTTTGGTTGCAATGCTAAATAAACTAAAGATATTAGCAAACAGGATTTGGGTTACTCTTTGAAGCAAAGTATATCACAGTGTGCAGTCTAAGACAATGCTTTTGAAAAGAAAATAATACCTCCTGGGCAGTTCTTTTAAATGGAGTCTCATGCACACTAGCCAGATTTCTGCTTCTAATGGAGACCAATGTACAATAAAGACAGGCATGTGCTTTAAATAGAAACTGACTTGCCATGAATCCAGGTTTGTGCTTCTGAGTGGGGAAAACATACATAAATGCCAGGTCCATGATTATGGAACAATGCACATTAGGCAGAATTATGCTTCTGAAATGGGAATGATGTATAATTAAGCTATTTGTGTGCGTGTTGTGCTCAACAATAATTCAAGACAAGATCAGAGGAATGCAAAACATCTCATATTTGCTTTTATGAATAAGTGTCTCAAAGATATGATAGCAGTGTTCAGAAAGGTGGAAACATCTCCACAAATAAATTGGAAGATTTTGTCTATCCTCAGCTGCACTTTCCCTACCCTAAAAACCCAGCTCAGAAGCTGAGCTGTGCCTGTGAGATAACTCCTTTCTGACTCTTGATATGGTAAGCCTTTTGTTCATTTGAATATGAGAAAAAGCTTTACATTGTGTCATTGCAGAAAGCGAAAATATGAACACTGAGTCCAAACTATTCACTGAGTATAAACCATGTGGGGAAAGACAACCGTACACACAGCCTTAAACAGAAAATTAGAACATCAAGAAGGCTTGCCTAAAACCCGTTTCCCTTCTTTGCTGGTTTTCTAGGTGACAATTTTTGGGTTTTTTTAGATCTAACAGAATGTTTAAATATGTGATTGCTACCTTCAGAATATATTTGGTAGCCTCCCCTCTCCACAAGTTGATAATTATTTTTTTAAAAAACTTGATATATCATTTAATTTACAGGCTATATGCCTGATAAATTAAATCCGTTTATTGTTGATTAACTGACTGAACTGAATTGAACTGACACAGTAAAGAACTGTTATTTTCTGTTGTTCTTCTGATGGCACAAGACATTTCTTTCAAAGTGACCACAATTCTCTCTATGTGTGAGAGTGGGAAGGAGGTTTTTTTGTGTGTGTGTGCTTTTAGTTTTTTTAGAAAAAGCAATCCAAAAAGAAACAACCCATTCTTACCCCTAGTTTTTGATCTGTTTTTGGAATTATTAATAAGTGTTGGAGGAGAGATACATTAGCGTTGTTTTCATGCACAGTGCCACTCTAAATAGAGTTTTGGGAGATTTTATACCCTCCGTATTTACATTTGGGAAGACACCTAAGGGCTTTGGGGAGTTCCACACAACTTGGGGGTTGCACAAAGAAGCAGAGAGCCTTATCACATGAGTCCTTTCTCCTGTTAAAATAGCATTATTTTTCAAAAGTACTGTCTAGTCAGGAATGCTCTTTCCCTAACACACCTGAGATACTATAGTTGAGTAGAAACAGAAATTCCCAAATAGGGCTTGAAAAGGAGGTAGGGGGTTAGTGACCAAAGTTTTGGGTCCTCTCACAAGCCCCAGTTGGCAGGGGGAAGCAGTTGGTGATTGATTGATTGATTCTATAAAGGAAAAAAGGTGTAAAGGTTTAGGAAACCACTGCAGTTTCTCCTTACTGGTTTGTTTTTTCTTCATTTCTAATTTCTCTTATCTTGACCATACTATGCTGTTGGAAGTTATGGGATTTGGTTTATTTTATTTATTTATTTATTTTTAAAGGCACTTGAACTTTGCATTATATAAACAGGAAGAGCAGAGAGAAAACCGATTTGGAGGAGAGAACCTCCAATTACTTGGCAGACAAATTTAAATTTCTGACCCTTCTCCTTCTCCCTGATCATTGGAGATGAACTGATGTTTTCCCACCCACCCCAACACGCACTGACCACTCCTGACCACTCCAAATCAGCATACAAGAGCAACTGAATTTTCACACAAGAAATCATAGCAAAACAGAAGCAGGAAAAGGGGTCACTAATGAGTGTTTTGTGCGTCTTATTAAAAAGAAGCATGTTTCAAATGACCTCCCATGGGAGAAGAACAGAACAACAACAGTGTCATGTGGTAAGCCCCTTCTAGAGGTACAATTATCCTTATATAATTCCACTTTACTTGTCCTGTGTGATAAAGCCCAGAGACATTTTTTTTCTACTTCTACTATAGTTTGAGGTCAGGAGGCCCAATGGGCCACTACCCTCTATTTTCTAAGCATGTAAATGACTTCAAGATTTCTAGAAGTCAGGGTTCTTTTTAACTTTATTAAGATCCACCAAGTGGATTGTCTCTTGGAATCTAGTTCAGCATCTATACCTGCTTAGATTGTAACTGGAAGACTAAAGAAGAAACTTAAATTGTCAGGCAGCAGGTTAGGCTATTTTCTCTACTTTTTCTGACAGCTACAGAAGCTACTGTTTTTGGAATGTTATGTAGGTCATTACTTGGAGAAAAGTGTCATGAGATGAATTTGTGACTTCATAAAGCACTCCTTAACCCCCACCCCCATAATTCAAGCACTGAGCCCTCCAAAGCATATGATCCTGGGATGGATATGTGACACAACTATCCTGTCAACTTCATTGAAGGACACCCCCCTGACTCGTCGGGAGGGGCTTCTTGTTGTGATGGCCATATTAGGGTATGAGACGCCTGATTTGCTAAAGCACCCAGGAATTCCAACCAAACTCCTGCACGCTTGGCCAATCAGGTGTTGTATATGTTGAGAATAAGCACGTTGGGAAATCTCGCAGTACCTATGCCATCACAAGATTTCCTGTGAGAGTTTGGGCTATATAGCCCTGTGCTGCCACATGGTGGCAGCCATTTTAGAGCTGGAGCTGAGCAAGTCTCTTCTCTCTGCTCCATTCTTTGGTTCTTTGCTTGGCTTTGGCCTAGCGATTTCTTGGGCTTTTGCTCACAGATCTTTTGATCTTATTCACTTGTCGTTGCACAGTGGGAGTTGTTAATCCAGGCCTCCTGTGCTTTTTGGTAGTTCTAGCCCAAGCAAGGCCTTTGGGCCGGCTGCCTCGGGCCTGGAGGTGGCCTGCGGCATCCCAACACCCAGCTTGATTGAATTCCAGGATGAGGTGGGGGCTGCGACAGGCGGTTCTCCACCGGGTGCACAGACCCTGTGGTAGAATTGTAGGCCCAGGGGCACCCCGGTCACTCCAGACTGGCAAGGTCGGAATCCCATTGCCAAAAACGGGGGCTAAAGCATAGCTCACTCGGGCTTGACACTTCTCCCCAGCAGTGGGTTGTTTGGAGGCAATTATTGTCTTCTGGTGGGGGTGCCTGAATAGGGTCCTTGTGGACACCTTCCCCCTTTGGTGGTTGCCAGTGACGCTTCCTAGCTGTTTGTGTCTCTGTGTGAGACTTGGGAAGGGTGGCCCTCGGGCCTGGTGGTATTCATCCGAGGTCAGGTAGCGTGATTAAGAACCCGTGTTTTTACACTTGCTCAGGTCATGCCCCGCAACAAGGCCCAGTCCAAAAAGCACGCAGCTCAGGCTGCGACAGGCACTAGTCACTCTGTCCCAGAGAGGCCCTTAAAAATAGCCAGCAGAGATGATGATATTATTGCTCAGTTAGCTTAGCTGGGCAAGATGATGCAGGCTTGTGCTGCGGTCTGCAATCAGCTTGCCCAGAAGGGGCTCCAGGCTCCAGCCACCAGTCCCTCTGCCAGTGCTTCTGCTACTTTGGACACAGAAACGCTTCTCCCTCAGTCTGCACCTGACTCTCAGGTAATGGACACAACACGTAGTCCTATGGTGGTTTCAGCTATGGAAGTTGGGCAACCAACTATAGCTGATGTGTGGGAACTCCTAAAAAAGGTTCCCGGTGTGGGGATTCAGGGTGCTGCTGCCCCTGTTTCTGAGCAGCCCACTGTGGCAGATTTATATAACCTCCTGCGAGGAGTGGTTCTTCCAGGTGATGGTACGATGGAGCAAACCTCCAAAGTAGAGAGGAGAGAACAGGCAGGTGCTGCTACATCTCAGCCTGACACCCAAGCTGTTGTAGGGCCACACTTTGGGGGACCATTGCAGTCAGCTGGTGATGCTTCCCAGCAAGCTTCAACATCAGGTTTGTCCCCTGGTAATCCTTCACTGGTGAATTGGCCCACCACAGTATGGGCTCCAGGTGGCCAAGTGGGACAGGGTTCTGGGGAGGAAAGCCCCATCCCTATGACTTTGGGTGCACCTGAGATGGCACCTCAGGTTTTCCAGGTGCCTGACTCTAAGGGTGCAGGTTGGTCAGCCAACAGCTTTAGCTAATGATACATTAAGGGTGTCACCTCTCAGTGCTCCTGCGCTTTTGGGAGTTAATGGATCTGCTGAATGCAATCCATACGCTGGAATGTTTACTCCCCTTGGCTCACACCTTCCGCTCTCCACTAAGGAAAGTATTTGGAAGGGAGATTATATTGATTTATTTTCTCTGGCTTTTAAGGATCCTGAACCAAGAATCATGGTAAAGGATGGGATAGTGTTTAGCCTCTCTAAAGAGTTTCAGCCACTCAAACGCCCTAAGCTGGAGCACAATTTTGTCAACTGGATTATGGGCTTCACTATTTACAGGGGAGTTATTGAAGAAAAGGAACCTCACAGGTCTCCTGATTTTTGCACTGGCACAAAGAACGTAGTTGTATCTCCAAAATCTTTTGAGATTCTTCATTGATTTTTTTCCAGTATTTCTGTTCTTTGCTGCATTTCCACCACATGTGGAAATAAGTACCCCTTTCTTCTCCACATTTCCAGCAAGCTGAATTATAACCCTTATACATTTTGGATAATTTGAATGGAGTTAAGTAGTACTAAAACATTGATTTATATAAGTTCTCTCTTAAGTCCATGTTAACAGTGTATTTTGTTACTTTCTTCCAAATTTTATCCCAATCTTCCAAATTAATATTTTGATTGATATCTTGAACCCATCTGATCATATAATTTTTAATTGTATTCTCCTCTTGTTCCCAATTTCTAACCAGATTGTAATATTTTGATATTAATTTATTTGTATCCCCTTTTAGTATTTTTTCAAAACTTTTATTAGCTGGGCCAAGCTGATTTAATTGATAATCTAATTTAAATCTTTCCAATAATTGTCTGTGGGAAAACCAATTAATATCATGACCTGCACTTACTAGTTCTTCCTGAGATTTAAAAGTAATGTTAAGTCCTTCAATTTTAATCAAATCTTTATAGCGAAGACAGGATTATTCATTATATAAATTCTTCATTAATACTGCTTCTGCTGGAGATGCCCA
>CM034708.1:90655273-90668855 GCA_020142125.1 Phrynosoma platyrhinos | reverse complement strand
ATGTATTCACCCTTCCAAATCCTTTCCTTAGTGGAAAGAGGAAGGTGACAACCAAGGGGTGTAGACATACCAGCGTAAGGAGTAGTTTTCACATTTCCAACTGCTCCAGACAAGAGAGGAGCACCAGAAATAGACACCACGGGTGTGGTGCTGGCAACAGCTGAAGGCTGACAACCTGCATCCGTGTGTCAGGGACCTGTGAAGTTGCAGGTGCCTGCACAGATGCACTGAAAACCACAGGGTTAGGCTGTTCCAAAGCCACACCCTGCCCAGCCTGGCTACCTGGAGCCCATACTGAGGTAGGCCAATTAGCGTGTGCAATATTAGGAGACAAATCTGAACCTGAAGCATGCTGGGAAGCTTCACCACCTGACCACAGCAGTCCCCCGAAGAGTGGCCCCTCAACAGCTTGGGTGTCCAAGGCAGCAGAGGCAGCAGCAGCTTGATTGCCTTCCTGTTCACCCCTGGTCTGCTCCATTGCACAACCAGGAAGAACCATCCCCTGTAAGAGGTTGCATAAATCAGCCATGGTAGGCTGCCCGGACAAAGGGGGAACCACACCCTGTGTCCCCAAACCCGGGACTCTTTGTAGGAGATCCCACACATTGGCAATAGTGAGATGCCCAAGCTCCACTGCTGAAACCACTGACTTGCCCGGTGTTGCCATGGCCAGCTGAGACTCAGGTGCCACCACCGGAGGAGACCCTACGGTGTTACTAACACCCGAAGTGCTGGTGCTCGAGGTGGAGGCTGTAGCCTGTAGTTCCTTCTGTGCAAGTTGGTTGCAGAGCACCACACAAGCTTGAACAGTTTTGCCCAGTTGTGCAACTTGGGCAACTATCTCATTTTCTCTGCTGCTAGACTTTGAAGGCCTTTTAGAAGCAGAGTGACCTGCAGTAGGCGAGGCAGAAGCTGTGTGCCGTTTAGATTGGGCCTTACTGCATCCTGAACTCAGTGAAAAACAACACAGGCCCCAAACAAAATCACCCAACTGTGGATGATCACTACCAGGCCTTAGCAGGCCACCCTTTCCCAAGTCTCACAAGAGACACCACAGCCAGAAAGCATCACTGGCAGTCACCGCGGGAAAGGTGTCCACCGAGGGTCCTACGCGTATCTCTCATCCAAAGACAGCTGTCTTCACACACTCACTGCTGGGGAGAAGTGCAGCCAACCTGCCCGTACCAGCGGTGGGTCCTGACCTTACCAGATCGAGTGACTGGGGCATCTCTGGACCTGTAACTGGTACCGTGTCCATGCACCTGGTGAAGATGGGTGTACACCCCCGAGAATTTGGGATACAGAGGTTCAACAGGCCCAGAAGGCCGACCTGAAGGCCTCACTCGCTCCTCCCCCCTCCCGGGGTTACTCAAGGAAATACCTGAGCCCCCAGAGGAAGCGAGATAAAGTAGTAAGTTTAAATAGGCAAGAGCTTAAATAGCAAAAGCCCAAAAGAGTGCTAGGCCGAAGCCAGGCAAGCCAAAAGCAAAAGCAAAGAGTGGAGTGATGTTACTCTCTCCATCTCAATTCTAAAATGGCTGCCTACATGTGGCAGCGCAGAGCTATAAATAACAAAGTCTCACCCTATTCTCGCAGAACCATAAACACTGCGAGACTTGGTTGAAACACCAAGCCTATTGGGCAGGGCGCGCAGATGTGCTTATTTCCCCACGCGCCTTGACCAATCAGGAGTCTCCTGTCCTTATTTGGACAGCACAACAAGAAACCCCTCCCAACTTGTCGGGGGACCCTGCTGTGATGGACCCTGCTTCAGCCTGTTGTACTAGAGATCACTAATTGGAGAAGATGGAAATATCATTTTCTTCTTCTTGATAGATAAAAGAACAGACTCTTATCAATCACAGCAGCTGCTGCCTGGTGACTGGATATTAGGATCAGGATCACTATGTAGCACCATAACAATAGCGCTTATGCATTTGTAACTCCCAACAGGATTCTGGCCAATATATTTTGTGCCTTTTGATTGGACTACTAAAGGTAGCACCACAGATTGAAGGGGGATTCTGTTTTGCTGTCTGACAAACTTGATCAACCTTTGATTTTGTCCAATATGGCTACTCTTTAGTGCTCACAATAAGACCAAATGAAACTTTGGTAAAGTCTAATTTAAGTTTGTCATGGGGAAAGAAAAAAAAGAAGAAGCTTTATTGTACTGGCATTCTTTCAGTTAAACCTATAAGAATGAATTCTTTTTAAAAAGCTAAAAAATGTGTGATGACTTCTCAGTGGTGAAGTCATCTGCATATTGTATCAAATAATATCAAGTCTACTTTTCTCAGGGGGAAAAAAAAAAAACCTTCCCCAAATGGTCTAATAAATAGGCAGCTTGTCATTATTTACAGCTCCAACAATTTATTTGTCTTTTACAAGCAAATCATGCCAACTCCACACACCCCCACCTAATGATTTGTTTGTCAATCAATATGCTGACATTTGAAGACAAGCTTGACAACAGGAAAATTAAGAGAGGTTTCACATTAAACTGAAACTTCTATGGACTCCTTGATGTAATTATGAAGCATGACCTTGGTGCCTTTTTTGTAATATCCACAGCTTTATGAAAGGGACAGTATTCTTTGCTATTTTGTAAGTGATTAGACCTGACATTTCCCAAGCTACCAATTCAAAAAAATAAGGAATGCAACATAAAGAGCAAATCAGTCAGTTGAAATGGTTACCTCTTGCATGCCCTTTCCATACTGTCCAAGAAACATTTTGTAAAACCTTTTAGAGCATATTATTTGCACATATTTATTAAATGTATATTTAGGTTTGTTGGAATTCCTACAGCATAATGTCAATCAAATGTCCATTGAAGGCAATGAAAAGACTCCTGTGGACTAGTGAAGTTCTTTCTGCATTCACAACACACTTTATATTTTGCAACAGAATTATATGGTTTTGAAGAATAAAGAAGGGAACATATTTTAATTCTACTGCAGCTACATGAAGGATGAGGGACTCTTAGACCAATTCTTTATTTTTGTTTAGTTTTGGCATGATTCCTATAGCTGAAAACATCAGGAAATATCTGTATGATGTTTTCAAAATACCCTAAAGCAGGAATGGAACACAAGGAATCCTTCATAACTTGTCATCTACTACTCCTATCACCATTTTGCCTGCATAACCATTGGTGAGTGGTTTGGGGAGCTGCAGTTTAGCAATGTGTCTGGATGGATATAAATGGGCAATGTGTCCCTTATCCATGTTCTACTAACATGATAGCAATGATGGTAAGTAGAATACATCCATCAGGGATTGGCAAAAATGCTCACAGAGGTCCTAAGAACTTCCACTTGCTATTGAAAGAAGATGAACTCTCAAAGAGACAAAACAAGGAAGAAAGGAACAGAGGCCTTGGAAAAGAAATTACATCAGCAGCTCAGGATCCTAAACAAACAAACAAAAAACCCCAAAAAGATTAGGTTACATCAGTGGTCCCCAACCTTTTTATTGCCGTGGACCGGTCAACATTTGATAATTTTTCCACAGCCCACTGGGGGGGGGATACGGCATCGAGTTGATTATTAAATCAAAACAGATTAGTGGTCTCCAACCCCCAGTCTGCAGCCCGGTACCATTTGTTCTGCAGACCGGTACCAGGCCGCGGACTGGGGGTTGGGGACCACTGGGTTACATGAACCAGGAAAAGGCTTCAAAGAAATGCCAAAGTGGGAAGAAGACTAAGATAGAGTACACTTGGCCTGAAACTTAAGGTAAGAAAAACTAAAATTCCCATAATGATTTGATGTATTCAGGCAAACCTTTGGCTATGAGAACATACTTCTCTTCCATTTGGCCATCTGTGCTGCTTTCTCAAACAGGGACACTGAGAGGTGGTACTGGGCTTAGGGTTACATATTGCATGATATCCTCCACCTCAGTCTTTTGACAAACCAAATATTAATACTTTCTTTAAACACATTTTCAGGTGACTCAGGGTTACATATAACCAGACTCTACTACCTGGGCTTAGTGTAGACTCAAATGTATGTTACAGTTTGATATGTCTGAATCATATTATTAAATTCTATCTATCCTGTTCTACATGTAAAAGTGAAGATTGCTCTATAGAATTTTTAAATATATCTGTAAACAGACATTGGGGCAGGTCATTCATCAGTTTTAAATGTAGAGCCACCAAGAGGCTGATAATACTGAACTGGGTTTTTCATCAAATCCAAGAAGGAGCTGTTTAGTCTCTTAATTTATTTCTGAATGTAGTGATGAGCTGGATGATGATAAACAAATTGGAACTTAATTCACACAAGGTAGAGATTATGAAATTAGACAGCTTAGTTCTGTAGGGTGGTCAGTTCTGTCTATTCTGAATGAAATTATGGCTGGCATTCTGTTTGGTAAAAATGATAAGTTTGCTTTATGCCATCACAATTCACTTTTATTTTCACTGAACATGCAATGACCAAAAATCTTTCCCTCATACCTATTTTTCTGCAGTGCAGCCGTCCCTCAATAGATCCATTTCTGTGTTGCCAAAGCTGGGAGATGAGCAGAGATGCATCCAGCTACAGGAAGAGAGCTGAACATGAATCTGTCTCCCTGCTCTCCATGTTTCATATATAAAAATGGCTGATTTGGGGGGGGGATGTACTGCTGAAAAGGTAGGTTAAGTGGTAACATTTGGACATGTAGCTATAGAGAAGTAACTACATCTCCCATTACAGGTCTTGGTTCATGTATGTATTGAAAAAAACCACCGTGTCTTTTGTGAGCTCTCTGAACTCCACACAATTATTGGTTATTGACAATGTCTAGGTGCAACTCTAGAGACCAGGGTTCAATTTCCAGCTCATTCATAAACTCTGCTGGGTGACCTTGGGCAAGTCACATGCTCTCAGTTTCAGGGGAAGCCAATGGTAAACCTCCTCTAACAAATCTTGCCAAGAAAACTCCATTATAATTTTGTCATAGGGGTCTCACAAGTCAGAAACAACTTGAAGGTGCACAATAACAACAACCACCCTGAAAGAAAACTGGACCCAGGCTGTAGAAATAGTTACCTCAGCAGTTCTGAGCAAAGGATCATGAGGGAGAGACACCTGATCAGCCTTGACACCCAGATGGCTTCTGTCAGAGAGGTGAGAAGAGGGCAAAGACTTCTGGAAAGAAGGAAAGAAGGGGAACACATGGTACAAACATACAGCTAACTGCTACAGATCAGAGTGAGAGAAGGATTGTGAAGAAGGGATTACAAGAAAAACAGGGATGATCTAGCCAGATTTATCCAGTTTTCATTTTTTTTGAATATGATTGGAGGTCTAGGAATTGCAACACATGGGGTTGGAGAATCATTCATTTTTATGCCTATGAGCTTGGTTCCTTCTGCTGCAACCAGAGGAAAGGGCAGGGAATGCCCTGTGCTTTAAGCTAGTTAAGTTTGTTTGATGTACCTTCAGTTACCTCTTAGCATGACCTTTCTTTTAATTTCTTTTTAATTAAAGAGCTTTCACCTTTAAAAAGCCTGTTTTTTCTTGAGGAAGTGAGGAGGGGGGAAGCTCTGGTCACATGTCCAATGTCATTCTGTATTCTGTTAGATATGTGATAGTACAGGGCTATTTTTTCTTGTTGCAAAGCCAATGCTGTCTGGAAAACAGCAGAGGGTGATGGCTCCAGTGTCAATGTGGTAATAACCTACTTTATTTTTTAGCCCAAACTCTAATGCAGCTATTGACTGTGCTTAGATCTATCCCCAAACAAGTTCAGCACCTAGGACAGTTCCTTTGACCTTGGTATCACTAACTGATGAGAAAAGAAATTAGGAATTAACTCTGACTCTGTGAACCAAGCAGCAGCACTTGATAAACATTCCTCAGATTAGTGGCACTTGAAATCAGCTCAAAGGGCAGATATACTTTGATTTCCCATCACAAAAACTAGTAAAATGAAACATACAGCACAAGTCTGTTGGTCTTGCTCAGCAGCTCCCTAAATCAGTGAATTGTAAATTCACTGATCGTTATTATGTTTGTTTTTAATATGACTGAGCAAATGAAGTGACAGTCAATAAAACAGATTGTTTATGCTCCAGGCAATTATTGTGTCTAGTGCACCTGTGAAATGTCCATTGATCAATTTCCTCTCAGCTCTGACTTTCTATCAAATACCATTCTCCAAGTTGGCTACCTTGTGTATCAGTCCATTTCCTGCTTAGATCAAAGTACACATTGTGGGGAGGGTAGCTTTATAATAATGGTGTATTAGGGGGGAGTGTTTGTTATTGTTCTTTCTTAACTATAATAATGGTGTATTATTATTATTATTATTATTATTATTATTTAAAAGGAACAAGATTTTCCTTTCAACATTGGGTTTTGAGGGATGGAAATTAATACCATGTGTATCATGTGCAAGGAAGTAGAATGCTCCTCCATTTTATATTTATATATACAGATGTTCTGCTGTCATGCTTGCCAAGTGGGTTCAAAACATTATCATACAATATATGCTTAATTACAATTATGGGTTCATACCTTTCCTGCAGTGTTTCTATTCACATTGAAGTTGACATCAGTGTCAGTTCAGCTATTCAGGGGGAGGGGAGAGGGAGCATGTGCAAGAGTGGGATGTCATTATCCTGCAGAAGCATTTAAAAATTGTAACAATTGAAATGAATGTTCATAAAATCAGTGGCATTATCAAGTGGGTGCGAGGGGTGGGGACCCTACCAGATGCCCAAAGGGAGGGTGACAACCAGTTGGACCCTCCTCCTTCTGCAGGGTGTATGTGTGCTGCTACTATGCCACCACTTCTTTTTTGCTGCCCTAGGTGTCTTCACAAGGAGAAAGTCAAGGGATCAGAAGAGGAGTGTTCCTATCCACTGCCTCACCTTCCTGGCCTTTTGTCCTCTTCTGTCCCTCTTCACCACCATACTTTCTCAGCCACCCCTCTGGACCCACTGGTGTATTAGGGGGGAGTGTTTGTTATTGTTCTTTCTTAACTATTAGGTTCTAAATAGCACCAAACCCTATTCTCAAATTATGTTTAACACCATGAATGGTTCCTTAAATGTTCAGACAAAAACCAACAGTTTGCCCTGTGCCACTGACATGGGAGTCAGCAGCTGCCACTGCTCATTAGCAGTACAGTCTTATGCAGTGTTTCATATTATTTGCCTTAACTCCAACTTACAACTCCAACTTACAACAACCCGATTCTTGGTAAGACTTATTCAGAAGAGGTTTGTCATTATTTCCATTTTAGGCTGAGAAAGTGTGACTTGCCCAAGGTAACACAGCAGATTACCTTAGCGCAGGAATTCAAACCCTCACATCCTAGCATCCTAGTCCAACACTCTAACCACAACATCATACTGGCAGTGTTTACTAAACTGAAATTACCACTTCAGATTCCCCCTAATTGCCTCATATCCCCACCTCTTTGGTATGCACCCCACAAAAGTCTAAAATGCCCCTGCAGTGTTTTTCCTCATACTAATCAATCTTCATGCATATATCAGCTTCTAATACCAAATTTCTTTAGCAGTAGAATTACAAGCCTCGAGATGACAGAAAGGAAGAAAGCATGTTCTTTTCATTTTGCTTTAATTCCCTTTGGGATAACAGAAGAAACTGTGGTGAAGGTCATTTGGCTATCTATATAAAATTTACAAAGACATCTCCAGTTTTTTATCATAGCTCATAATAGGTTCCCTACTTTGACTGGAATGCAAGTGGCTAATGCCAATGATGGACAGGGATGAGGGAAATGGAAAGTAGTTTTGCTATTGCTGTTTTTCCAAGCCAGGTGCTAAAATGTTGAAATCTCATTTGCACTTTAGGTGACATAATGGGAGCAACAGTTTTGTTCAGATTATGGTTCTATATGTTCTATATGTTTCATATGTTCTATATGTTATGTGTTTGGAAGGAACAGTTTGTGCACAATATTGCTGGCAGCCATATATGTTTTGTAGATAATGATAATCTTATTGTTGTTATTATTATTATTACTATTCATGTCTAACCTGCCTTTCCACATTGATTAAGATGGGAAACAGCGACAGATTAATATATAATATATATCAGTTAAATGCACACAAAATCAGTTAAAACATACAATATCAATTTAAAAGAGCAATGAGACAAACGCATATGAAAACAATCAATCCATATTTAAATTTCCCAGTTTAAATATATGCAGTCATGAACCAACAACACTGGCTTCTAATTTCTTTCCAAGCTCAAATTGGGGTGCTAGTTTTAACCTGCAAATCCCAAAATGGCCTGAGGCCAGGACAGCTGAAGGACTACCTCCTCAAGTGTAAAGATATATCATCCCAACATCAAATTCATCCAGGCAATAATATAGTATTTCTGATTTCTATGTATTGGTATGAAAGCTGGATGTTGAAGAAATCTGACAGGAAGAAAATCAACTAATTTAAAATGGGATGCTGGAGGTGAGTTCTAAGGATACTGTGGACTGCTAAAAAGGCAAATGAATGAATCTTAGAACTAAAAAGCCTGAACTCCCATTGCAAACTAAGATGACTAAACTGAGGTTATCATACTGTGGACTCATAATGAGACAATGTGACTTGTTGGGAAAGATGATAATGCTCAGTAAAATAAATGGCAAAAATAAAAAAGGAAGGCTGTACAACAGGTGAATGGATTCAGTGGAGAAGAAATGAAGTCTCTCATTCATAAGGTCGCTGTATGTCAAAAGTGGCTTGATGGTACATAACAACAACAAATGTATATTTGGGTTAAGTCCCCTGAGTCCTGAGAGGGACCCCAGCATAGTGTAGTGGTTTGAGTATTGAACTATGACTCTGGACTACAGGATTTGAATCCCTGATTGGCCATGAGAACCCACTGGGTGACCTTGGGGAGAGTCACACTCTCTCAGCCTCAGAGGAAGGTAAAACAAGTCCCTTCTGAACAAATCATGCCAATAAAAACCCTGTGAAAGGTTCTCCTTAGAGTTACCTTAAGTCAGAAATGATGTGACAGCACACAAAAACAACAATGAAAACCAATAGGCAGTACAAATAGTGCATTCTGTTACTTTCTACTACACTGATGAGTAGTGGGAACAAATTGCTTTTGAACAAAGGTCAAAACATTTTCAAAAATAACATTCCATTTTCTTACCCTTAATGTGTACCCCTCCCCTCTCCATGAATCAGTTCACCTAGTTTGGTCCTTGATGTAGATGAGGATTGTGAACTGGAGAAATTACATATACAATCCAGTAACTATGAGCATTGGTCTTAAGTGTGGGAAAACAGTCCTTATTTTTTTCTTTTTCTGGACTATGTCATTCTCATTCACTGGGCATGGAATCTATTAACAGCTTTCCAATATCAAATAACATTGTGACAGATAGATGAAAAGTGAGAAAAAGCCATTTCAGGATGTGTTATTCCTATTATGATGACAACTTAACTTGAAAGAGGGGGCAGAGATGTTTTAACCCAGCAGCAAAGATAAGGGAAATGATTATTATATAATAGCCTGTTTTCAGAAGGCCATTTTGTACTCAGTGGGTAGCTTAGCTAAGATTTCTTTACTGAGAACAATTCACTGAATGAAATGCAAAAAACAAAAAACCCTAAGGTTTTCCCAGCATCTCTTTTGGGGTAGCAGGGGCTCCTTTGATATAAAATTGGATCAAGTAGAATGATTATCCCTTAAATAGTGTGCCTATTGAAAAATGACTATTGGAGGAAGTTGGAGGGCCAGGCCACTTAAAAGCTTGTCCTCACAGTATGGGATTTCCTGCCCTGCAGGATGATTCCTATTCAATTCATTTCTCAGAAGGAAGACTTTTCTTTTGTCAGGGTAGGCAGTCTTTCAAATGGGACATGCAGGACATTGCTCTAAAGACAGACACAAAGAATGTATGTGGGTATGTGAGAAATACTTTTGCTTGGTTGGTTCTGAAAGGCACAAGATTGCAAAGCAAAGCAAATATCCTTGAAACATCTGTAGAAAACACATGAGTAATGGAAATTAATCATATGCCTTTAATTCCAGCCTATTTATTTCTACATTTCAGCCCACGTCAAAGAAAGATGATGCCTCTAATGTGCCAGTTATATTTTAATTGCTAAGGAAATAACTTGATGACTTCTAAATGCAAGGACTACTAGACCATCTACTGTGAACAGATTGTTTGAGAACCAACCACACAATAGCGAGACCAGACATGAGATATTGGGTTAAACAAGGAGCCACTTTCTTTGATCTAAAACCTATTTAAACTGGAATTGGATGTAAGCAACAAAAAAGGGGAGCAACCTGATGCAAGTTCAGCTAGGCCCTAGTGTAAACCTGTGACCCCCTGCCCAGGTATCCCTTAGGTGAAACATTTGACCCCAAGGGCAATCCAGTATCATGGGTTGCTCCCCAGATGGATGTTTACTGACCAGTAGTGTCACTGCCACCTTGAAGGCAAAAGTGGGTGACTCCTCGGAGATGTCCTGTACAATAATCATGGCCCTTATATAAAATGAAATGCTGTAGTATTTGTGGGCTGCAGAGAGAGAACGAGAAATGTTACACTACTGAGAAATGTGGCTGGAGAGAGATATGAGAAGATTTCAAAAGCCTGCTTTTTAAAAATGCATGAAAAATAGAGTAAACTTTCCAATGACTGAGATAGTGGTAATAGCAAGGGGGGAGGGAATGGGAGCACCTTGATTACTGTACAGGAGATCTCTGGTGAACCCTCCAGCCACCCACTACCTTTGAGGAGGAGACACCACCACTCCTGGTTGTTTCTTTGCAAAACAGGAGTGGCAGGTGGCAAACATTCCAAATCCAAAAATATTTAAAATATTTTTGCACTTCCATTCCCAAGCATTTCAGATAAGGAAGATTCAATTTGTCAAAAAGTTTTTTGTTTTTTATTTTACCCTTACCAAGTAACAACATGTGTGAAGATGTGGGGGTTGTTTTCTTAGTAGAGATGGAAATAATGTTGTTTTTAAAATCATGAAAAAATAGTCATTAGATAGGTTAAACTGTGAATTGTTTTCAAAAACTGAACAAGCATTAAATACTTTCTCACACCGAGAAAGGCACATCTAAAATTACTTGCTTCCTTTCAGGACAAAATTAACAAGGAATTGAATCTCCATTTCTTAGGTGACTGCACTCATCTTTTAACTTGAGGAAGTACCAACAGATCAGGAATGGGTTATCAGGGTGGGGCTAAATGGAAGTTTTCAGGTTTGGGAGGAAATATCCAAATGTCTATTTAAAAAAGAAACATTTACAGCCACAATAGTTGTTGCTTATCAGTCAATAAGTACAATATTCTGAGAACAAAATGACATATTAAATAGCCCTGCTGTGCCTGACAATGGATTGTCGCTTTTGCTTCTACATATGCTATATTGTATGGATCTTAAACTGCAATCCATACAGCAAAAATGGCATGGACTCCACATGGTTCATTTAGCAAAGGTCTGATATTTTGGCTTACTGCTGGCAATTTAATTTTCTTCATGCATCTCTCAAATGTAAGATTTAGCTATGCTCAGTGGTAGTTTTCTTTGGGGAAAAGGTCATCAGTCAAATTAATTTTGTTCTGGATTTTGCAGATATGCACATCCTTCTAAATATTTGTCCATAACTTGGAAATTAACTTTATAGCTAGTGAAAATAGATTATATGTATGCTCTCAGTAGCCAGAATATTTATGTTACAGCCCTAAAAACAATTTAAAAAATGCCCACTCTCAACTCAGTGCATTTGCAACTTCATAACCCTTTTGACATTTGTATGTATAACACAGAGATATCAACTCAATATGCACACTGGGCTATAACATTGCAATATTGTTAGTGTGTGATCACTTTTATTTATTTTTTCTTGCAATGAAAGAAGGAATCAGGGCCAGCTCTGCCATAAAATTAAAGGAGGCAGTTGCCCTAGGTAGCAGGTTATTGAAGCAGCAAATTTATCATAGCCTGAACCATCTTGTCAAAACCCTTACCACTTTGGGAAATTGCATCACTTCCCCATTGTTCTCAAAAGCTTGGAATTTTATATCTTAAACCCCATCCCTTAACTGACCCCCAAAATTTATGAGATCTGGCAGCAGAATCTGGATGTGATAAAGGAAAATACAGATAGTTTCCCATCCACCTGAATACTCCAAAGAAGGAAGAAAATATGGAGAAGGAGAATGTATATTTGGCAAAGCCCTGCCAGGAACTCAGGAGAGTGGTGGATGTGATTAACAGAACATGCATGTGGCAAAATTAGAAGATCTTGAAGCTTGGCTGTTTAGGCATTGCTGTTTAGATGTGGAGATTTCTTGAATACCAGACTCTGTAAATTCTCCCTGGGTCTACAGGACACCCAGCTACTGATTGCAATGGAGGTACCAGGGTTTTGGCTGTTTTCTTTTTATCTGCTTCTTTCACCTGGGAGAGAGCCACTCTGCAAGTTCACTGTTGCATCTACCTCCTCAGGGTCAACCTTCTTCTCCTTGGACAGGTGTGGGTTTCCCTAGGTAAGGAGCCAGCTACAGTCACACTTTCCTTCTCCAGTAGCTGGGGACTCCAGCAACATATCCTCTTCTTCATCCAGCAGGGAACTGTGTCAAAATTGCTGTTGTAATGTGGGTGGAGATTGCATGGTATTTGTTTTTCAGAAACTGTTCATAATCTCTGAAAAGTGCAGGTATCTTGGAAGTTCTAGCTATTCAACAAAGAAGGTGGAACACTGAATGAGGTTAAGATGCATCCCTTAGGTGGGCAGATTTCATGTATTTTATAATACTTCTTTCTTCATGGTGATACTTTTAGATAGAAGAATTCCTGAGAACTGAATATTTATAAGCTGAAGGGGGCCTAGAATGTTGGTAAAACATATGCATTCCATACAGAAAGTCCATGGCATTTTCAGTTAGCAATAGAAAAGTCTGAAACCCTTGAGAGTTACTGTTATTCAGTAGAGAAAAAGGGTGAGGAACTCATAGACCACCAGATATTGCTGGAAAGAAGCTTCCATTATCTCCAGCCACTGGGCATATCAGTTCAATATGATGGCAACTGGAGTCCAGTAGCATCTATAGAGGCACAGGTGTTTTTGACATTGTGACAGATATTGATCTAGAGGGATCTACAGTCTAACTTGGTAGAAGGCAACTTCTTGTTTTAAGAGCTGACTTAATTTTCCATAAGTGTTATGTTATTTTGAACAAAAAATGTAATGAACTCGCACAGGCAAAAATATTCAGAAAACAGAGGTACCCCAAGTCTGGGAAAGGAGCTTTACCAACCAGTCCTGGACAGGGTCACACTTCCCTTAAAGGACAAAGTATTCAGTTTGGGAGTACTTCTGGATTCATCTTTAGAGTTGTCATCTCAAGTGGATGCGACAGCCAAGAGTGCTTGGTACCAACTTTGGTTGATATGCCAACTGCATCCCTACCTGGACTGAAGGAACTTAAAATAATAGTACTTGCCCTGGTAATCTCTCGTTTGGATTACTGTAAAGCACACTACATGGGGCTACCTCTGTACTAAGTCTGGAAGCTTCAATTGGTTCAAAATGCGGCAGCCAGATTGGTCACTGGA
>CM034708.1:90631840-90642441 GCA_020142125.1 Phrynosoma platyrhinos | reverse complement strand
TGTTTTTCCACCTCCTTTTCTTCATACATCCCTAACAAATAAAGCTTAATACATCCCTAACAAATAAGGCATAAGACAAATTTAAAGGAAATGACGTATGCAGTTAAATTCATGACGTCATTAATTGCATGACGTCATATGACGTAATATAACGCCATTTCTGGAGGGGAGGGGTTTGTAAATTTGTTGATATTATTGTTTACTTATTTTGTCACATGTGGTGAAGGCCCTCCCATTTGGGGACTTACACCTTCACCTACACATGTGACAAATTTGTTAATGTTTATTGGTTTTGTAAATAGACCCTGTACAGCTAAATAAAAGCTGTGGCCTGTTTAAACCCAAAAAGAGGTGTCTTGTGTCCTTTGTGCCAGTTCAAGTTCCCAGTCCCAAGTTATATATCACATAAACAGAGTGCAGATGTTACTTCAAGGTTGTTTTGTCTATTGTCAGTGGGAAGCTACAGATTCACATGTATCATGCCCATTACCAGACTTTCCGAACAGTAAACCATTACATCATATTAATGGCTGAAGCACAGGAATTTATGACCAATCACCGAGTTACACCAGCCTATGGAGAGGGACATTTCTATGTTCTATAAAAGTGTTTCAATATGCTTTAACTTCAGACTTGTCAAAGAAGTCACGGACCTGTCCGCTATGTTTTCTTTACTGAAATAAAAACTGTCCTTTTAACTTTAAATCTAGAATCTGTGTTTATGATATGAAAGAAGAAATGTGGGCACGCTGAACCTGACAATACTTCTCTACAGAAATAATGTGTTTTTGCTCTCAAAATGCTGTTTTCTGTGCAACCCAACCACATGCATTTTTTTTTAAAAAAATAGTAAGTCCTGAACTGTGAACATTATTATCTATCCTGGGTTCCTCTCATCAGATTTTATCAACACTTGGAAAACATGTTTTTTCAACTATTTTAGGAATATTTTCAAATATTTTGTTCCAATCCTACATCTTCATCTTCAGTAGATGTGTGTGCCAGTAGACACTCTTTCTAGCTAAGCAGTTTCAAAATTTAAAAAGTTTTTTTTAAGGAAAAGGAGGGAAAGTTTAAAATCCTCACTTATCTAATACCTTCCTATGCTAAATGTCTTATCAGCTATACACAGGGTGATGATGATTCATCATCACAACACTGTTAATTGATGGACATTGCCTATCTAAAATTAAGAACTAATGTCTCTGATTTCAATGGGAGGGTAAGCATGTACTTTGACACCTCTTTCTGAAATAAAACTGATTTTAAAAATTCTTAACCTTGATTGGCTTGTGCTCAGAGGCTTAAACTACAAACAGCACCTTAAATGTCCTCCAAATGCACTCTGCCAAGGCTTCTTCTTGTCATCTAGACTAAGAATTTAACAGTTTGGAATAATACAGGCTGTTCCTTCCACCTTTTTTGCTTCTTTTACAAAAGTTTAAATGGAACTATCAGAAAAGAGAATGACTAGTTATGCTCTCCAGTGAATGGTAATAGTGATAAATGGAATACGATCTGGCAGTTTAAATTTTATGAGCATGTCCATGTTTTGTCTTAATAGAGGTAAATCATCATAGGTTGAATAGTCAATTTATTCTTCTGCATACTCCCCACATTTACAGGACAAGGAAAGCAGTCACTTACTAGTTGGATGAACAAGTGTTGACAGTTAAGTCTGCAAATAAGAATTCAAATTAGAACTAAGGTATGGTAAGCTTTGCTGATTTACAAGCCTGAAAAAAACCATAACCGCAGCATCTCCAGTTTTGTTGCTGAATGCATTCAGCACCAATTTTATTCCTATTTTGAAGATTTCATTTGCTTCAGCAAATATTGTTTTTTGAAAAAAAATTACAGTGCTCAGCATATGAATGAGGCCTGCTTTGGATGGGGATGTCACTTTAATGCATTGGTGGCAGGCAGCTCCATTGCTAGGGTGGGGGTGAATTTGCTGTGGGCTCAACTTCAAAGTTCTAAAAGACTGTCCTCTGAATAGGGCAGAATTTTGAATGGCTCCTTTAAAGTTCATACTAAAGCCGAGAGTTTCCTCAGTGGCCACCAACTGTTATTGTTGTGTGTTTTCAAGACATTTCCAACTCATGGCAACCCTAATGACCCTATCATAGGATTTTCTTGACAAGATTTGTTCAGAGGGAGTTTGCCATTGCCTTCCCCTGAGGCTCAGAGCATGTGACTTGCTCAAGGCCAGCCAATGGGTTTCATGGCTGAGCAGGGAAGCATACCCTGGTTTCAAGAGTCGGAGGCCAATACTAAAACCATTATACCATGATGGTTCTCTTTCTAAGTTTGAGAAAACAATATTCTAGCTGTTCTTGTTATATACCAAAGATGTGATCTGTATTTACCATCTAGATCTTTACCCATAATGTGAAAAAGAAACATTTCTGATAACCTTAAAAACAAATCTAGCTTTAAAATGTTTTGCAAGGGTAGGCAACATTTCCCCTCTAAGGGCCGAGGGAATTCAGCTCCCAGAAGCCTCAGCCATGTTGGCCAATAGTCCTATGTTGGCTAATAGCTCCTGAGATTCTGGGAGCTGAAGTCCCTTGGCCCTTAAAGGGGAAAGGTTGCCTACTGGAGTGAGTGCTCTTTTCTAGGGAAGGTTGGTAGATCCAGGAGCTACACACAGACCACACTTTATCTCAGGGGTAGGCAAGCTTTCCCCTTTAAGGGCCAAGGGACTTCAGCTCCCAGAAGCCTCAGCTATGTTGGCCAGTACTCCCAAGTTGGCCAATAGCTCCTGGGATTCTGGGAGATGAAGTCCCTCGGCCCTTAAAGGGGAAAGTTTGCCTACCCCTGGATTAATGTATGAATCCTAGACCAATATCTTTTTGCTTTATTAAAAGTCTACCACATATGAAAAAAAAAAACCCTCCTTCTCTTGACATCCCTAACACTGATTTGAAACATGCTGGCCCATTTTTGACAATTTATTTAATGTTAGATACCAAATATATTCCATACAAGTTTTCTTTTAAATTAATGCACAAAGTAAATTTTATATCCTTGGATCATACTTTCTCCACATATCCATACGGACAGTATGTTTAAAATGTTGGGCAAACCTTATCATGTACTCTTTTACAGGATGATCTTCTGTCTCTAATTTCAGTTAACTAAATTAAATTGTCACCTAATAATAATAATAATAATAATAATAATAATAATAATAATAATAATTTATTTATACCCCACCTTTTGCCATAGCAATCAAGGTGGCTTACAACTAAAATAAGTACAAATCCCAACAAAAGCAACTAGGTAATATAAGCGAACATGATATCCCCCCCCCTTAAAAATACATTAAATACAGGTCTCAATTAAAACCAATTTAAAACAGTATACAAATTTAAAACAATAAGCAAATTTACAACAATTAAAACAATAGGCACTCTGGGGCAAAGCAAAATAAGAAAAAGAGAGTGTCTGATAGGAAGAAACCAAGTTGGAAGGTGGTTTTATTCTGGGTAGGCCTGCCAAAAGAGATCCATCTTCATGGCTTTTTAAAAACCATCTAGGTTGGTTATCTCACAGATCTCTTCCGGCAAGGCATTCCAGAGTCTGGGAGCAGTGGTGGAAAATGTTCTCTGGGAGGTTGCCGTCAATCTAGTTTTTATTGGTTGAAGGAGCTTCCACCCAGAGGACCCGAGGGCATGGGGCGGATTGTATGGAAGAAGGAGATCCCCTAGGTAGGTTGAACCCAGGCCATGTAGGGCTTTAAAGGTAATCACCAACACCTTATATTGTGCTAAGAAACCAATAGGCAGCCAGTGAAGAAATTTCAGAACGGGTGCAATGTGATCACTCCTTGATGTTCCGGTAATCAGCCTGGCTGCCATGTTTTATACTAGTTGTAGTTTCCAAGTTAGGTATAAGGGTAGCCCCATGTAGAGCGTATTACAGATGTCGAGTTGTGAGGTCACCAGTGCATGTACTACAGTTTCTAGGTCCCTTACTTCTTTACATTGTCTTTGTATGTGCCATATTTTTATTGTACCAAAGGAAACCACATCAACCAAGATTCCTCACTACTACACATATAACAAAAGGAATCTTTTGAGAGAAACTTTTGAGATAAACTTTTGGTAAGCAGATTTATTGCTTTTACCCATCAACAGTAATTGACCACTGTAAAGATCTGAACGACCTGATCACCTTAGGCAGCCCTTTGAAAATTTAGAGGAAGGGACATGATTTGCTTCTTCCTGTATCTTATTATATTCTATCCCACTGCCACAACTGTACAAATATAATCTGAGGCTTTAATATCACTCTGTTTTGCATCTGAAGATGTGGGTTTATATCCATGAAAGCTCATGCTAAAATAAAAATCAGGTAGTCTTAGGGCCTAAGCAGATGGCTTATTGGGCTGTCTTCGGCGCAAGGAAGGGGAGGGGCAGCCGCACGCTCAACACCCCCTCCCCCTCCCCCTCCCGAGGTCGTCCTCAGAGCAGCCGGCCCTCCTCACGGCTGGTCCTCCGAGGAGGACCTCCTGCCACAGCGTCTGGACATGCTGTGGCGGAAAAGTCACCGAAAGTGCGCCGCAACCTTTTGCGGCACACTTTCTGCAACATATGAAAGGAGCGCTATTTTAGCACTCCTTTCCAGGGGCGATGACGGTGCGCTGCAGGATTGAGGCATGGGGATGCCTTGGTCCTGCGGCACACCTTCCCAGGGTGGCCCACGGCCGCCTGTCTGCTTAAGCCCTCTTTAAAGGTGCTGCTTCATTCCCTTTTTCCTCCAATTTCCTTCCTTTTTAGATTGAAGAAATGGTGATGCCACCAGTGGCATCATTGGGGGATGCAGGGGGTATTGACTGCACCAGGTGACACCCAACATAGGGATGACACCCTGGTGGATAGACTCAATCAAAGAAGCCACAGCCCTGGATTTGTAAGACCTGAGAGGGACTGTTGAAGACAGGGTGACTTGGAGGTTTCTCATGCTTAGGTCACCTTGAGGGAAAGTTGACTTGACAACAGTTAACAACTAATAAATAGTGATGATCATGGATGTCTGTAGATAACACCATTAATTACAATAAAGGTGTAAAAGTAATTATTAACCTCAATCACAATTTTACCACCAGCTTCTGTGAGACAATAAAAGAACAAAATGAAGATCTTGGATCTGTTTTTCAGTATTTTAATCCATGAAGATAATCAGACTTCAGTATCCTTTGGGAGTAGCTGGTTTATCTTCTCCTTTGTAAAGTTGGAGTTTTTGTCATGTGGAGGTGTACTGCTGTCAGGGGACCACATGCCTTTCATGTCATCTAATCCCATCTCATGTTATAAGATTTAATTACACAGACAAATACATAATGTTTGTTATTAACTAGGGCATCTTTTTTAAACAATTAATTCTTTCAGTGAATTGTAATCAGGATGCATATGAAAAAAGTAGCACACAGTGTCTCTTTATTATTTTCTGTTTGTCTAACATCTGCCTGCTCAGAAGTTGTAGCAATAATGATTTCAGCACTTTGGTATTTTGTGGAGGGAATTAATAAGCCTAAAAGAAAACTAAAATGGAAAAAAGCACATTGTTCTCTAATATTGTCTATTGAAAGCTTATTTAACTAGTTTAAATATCCAAAGATATATCTTTTGGTGTAGAAAGAATAGGTTGTATAATCTTTATTTTTACATATAGTGATTCTGAATGCATTTTTACTTCCTAGTTCTGTAAAAATACAACCAAGAGAAAAACACTAGAAAATTATGTGGGAACATAAGGAAGAGTCATGTGCCTAGCCTGAGGTGACATAAGAGTCTCTATTTAATTTGATCTTACAAGCAGTTGTTAGTTGATCTTACAATGCTGTTGTTAGTTAATTACATCCCTAGTCCTTTTCAGCTGTATAGGTTGGCATCTGAATACCAGTGTGAAAGTAAGATTCTAGAAGCAAATCAGTCATCTTTGGCATATAGAAAGGAGGAGGAAGGCACTGTCTACCTCTGCAGCAATTGACTTGAGATCTTTGTCTCAAGGAAATTATAAACTAAATATTATGGTACTAGGATCAACAGAAAAGGAAAGAAGAGGAAGTGAAAAGACAAAATATCATGAAAAGAAGGAAGAGGTGGATAAGATATTAGGACTTATGATCTGGAAGCAAAGCTTCTACTAAGTGGATATGTATGTATGAAAAGCAAGATAGTATGGTACCTTTTTACTAAGCAGTGTTAGTTAGACTGAGGTACAAAGCCCAGGTTCAAAAATTCATACATCGTGATTGTTCTTTCATGTCACAGATAAACTGGATGTCAATAAATAATTACTGTATATAATCACATATAAATATAGAAATTTTAGGCAAAATATCAATCCAAAAAACCCTGGGTCAACTTATCCATGGGTCAATGGACATACTATATCTTATGAAAAAGGAACCATCCCCTCTCTGGGTAGAGTGACAAAAGGCGGGGGCTTAGTCTATCCCAGGAGAACCACTGATGCACTCTGCTCTTTGCCATAGCACCACTTCAGGCCTTTTTGAATGCCTGAGCAGGACAATGGGGTCAGTAGCAGCTCTTTGATGCTTCCCTTAAAGGAACACCAAGAGGAATCAGGCTTTGAAGTATTTAAATAAGGCATTTGTGTATGTTTGTCAGCTTTCCTGAGTCAAAATCAGGCAAAGTTATCACATCAGCATTAAAGGCTACAATCACTGCTAACATACTTGCCATTTTATTTGCTGTTCCTTTTCATTCTTTTTTACATGTGTGCATTTCTTAGTGGCATCCATTCCTGGTTGCCTCCCCACCCCTACATCACACAGTCACCATTACTATAAGTCCTTTCTCATTCATCTACCCTTTAGGGTGAGCACAAATATTTATATCTGCTGGAATTTTGTAAATTTTTTTGGTATTATTTTTCTTTGCTTCATCATCTTTATCTTAAACTTATCAATGTGTCACATCAAACCCATAATTGTTGACCCCAAACAACCCCTCGACTTATACATGAAGTCAACTTCTAGTCAAGTATATAGTAAATTAGCAACAAATCAAGTTTTTTTAATTTCTTTCACAACTGGCGTCCATAATTTTTTGTGAGTTTTCTGGGCTATGTGGCCCTGTTTTCTTGTGTGACCCTTGGTTGGGAGGAAGTGATTTACATGTTAATCTCTGTGTTGGTATGTTGTTGAATGGAAAGGCCTCAGGGTGGGAGAATATACATGGAGGTGTGTGTGTGTGTGTGTGTGTGTGTGTGTATTTAATTAGCAATCCATTGTCTTTGAGGAAATCCCCTGACCCTGGGTGGTGTTCATTTGCATGTAGTGAGTCTTAATTTTGGTGTTTTTCAGGACTGGTAGCCAGACTTTTGTTTACTTTCAGAGTTTCTTCTTTACTGTTGAAGTTGTTCCAATGTTTGTGGATTTCAATGGCTTCCCTGTACATTCTGACCTGGTAGTTGTTGGCATGGTCCAGAATTTCAGTGTTTTCAAATAGCATTTATGCCCGGGTTTATGACAAATTTTCTGGGTGAAAATTCAACAAGAAAGAAGAAATGCTGAATGTAAACAAAGGTCACACAAATATATATACCCTACAAACTTCCATGCCACCACCTTGGAAGATGCCAGCCATCAGAAATAAATTCCTCCACAATGTGGCCACGTGGCCTGGAAAACCCAGAGAAAACTTTGACTTACTTCCCACTTTGCAATATCCATCTGTCCTAATGTAAAACCCTTTAGGAGATGGAGTGTAGTGTTTCTCCCAGCTGGAATGACACTATGTCCCCTCTCATATCCTGCAGAATTCATATGTCTCTTGGCTCACCATTCCCACATTGCTACTATTTATTGACTTGAAAACATAGAACCTAAATACCCTAAAGGCACCAAATTCTGTCTGATCTTGGAAGCTAAGAAGAGTCAGCCCTGATTAGTACTTGGATTTGAGATTGCCAACAGATACCACGTGCATGAAGGAAAGGTAGAAGGCATTTTCACATTACCTGGCAAATCAATTTTGAAATTTGTGTGTGGTAGAAGACAAAGGTCAGGGTAGAACTTTTTCAAATAAAATAAAATAAAATAAAATAAAATAAAATAAAATAAAATAAAATAAAATAAAATAAAATAAAATAAAATAAATTGCTTTTGGAACAAACCCCAGAAACCCCCAGCTAGCGTAGGGCCTCGGCAGACAACTAATAGAGCCGTCCTCAAGGCAGGGAAGAGGAGTGGCAGCCGCACGTTCAGCGCCCCTTCCTCCTCCTGAGGTTGCCCTCAGAGCTGCCAGCCCTTCACACGGCCAGCGCTCCGGAGGCAACCTCCCACCGCAGTGTCCGCACACGCTGTGGCAGATAAGTCAGTGAAAGTGTGCTGCAAGCTTTTATGGCACACTTTCACTGACTTGTGAAAGGAGCGCTATTTAAGCGCAAGCACTATTGAATAATTATTTCTAACATGGCATGCGTCAAATCCTTTAATTTATGTAATATATCATAACAATATATAACCCCTCCCCCAAGCAGATATGACTTCAAAAGCATTTCATGACATCATAACATTATGACATCAATAAGTTTAATATGATGTCTTAGAAATTTGTTTAATCTAATGACATATACCAAAATTCTTTATTATTTTATCCCAATTAATAATTTCAATTAACGTAAAGAATTCCGTAAAGGGGGGAGGGTCCCTGCCCACTAACAAGTTATTCCTCCCTAACAATAACATAATAGACCCATAACTTCCAGTTGTGACAAAAATATAATTTATCTAATTGAAATTTTATAACAAATATCATAATAACAATTAATTATGTTTCCATCCCTAATAACTCTCACCCAGCATTTTTTGTAAAAAAAAATTGTTCCAACTTATAATTGGGAATGTCATTATTCTCAGGGAAGGCGAAAAACCCAATCTGAGACTTTGGGAAAATTCCCTCCTTGCCCTCGAAGGTGACCAGCCGCAGCCTGAGTGTCCACAACATGTTTACCAATTAATTAAGGGTGGGAGGGATGGGTTGCTCATCCAAATCAAAATGGCTGCCAACACATGGCAGTGCGGAGCTTTATAGCCCTGGAAATCTCACTCCCAAGTCCCATGAGATTTGAACTCTTGCAAGACCCAGGAGCGAGACCTCTCTCCCATTGGCCAAGCAGACCGGCAAGGGTGGGCCTTCCGGTCTGCTTAGCCAATTGTGAGTCAGTAACCTTATTTGGGCCGACGCAACAGAAGGCCCCTCCTGACTTGTCGGGGGTGTGTGTGTGTGTTTTCCTGTGTTTCAAACCTTGGCTATTTTCAAAAAACAAAAAAAAAAACAAAAAACAATTTCAGCCTTAACTGAACAAGACATAAAATTTATGCAGATTTTAGGCCTAATATGCTGATAATTCATGTTTCTTTCAGAAAGAATGACATTGTGGATAGATTCATTCTTTGGGCATTGGTGACATTTATTAGCAAATGCTTAGAGCACCAAACAACTGCCCTCGAGTTGATCTCAACTCATGGTGGCCCTATGGATGAGACATCTTCAAAACCCTTTGTCCTATACTGTTGCATCAGCACAAAGGACATCGAACGTGATTATTTGGGTAAAATATTGGCCACAACTTTTATTTTGTACAGGGTCTTGATATCAATCAATTCTACAATTAAATAACAGTTTTTAGAAAACAAGAATTTGTTCTTGACGCATGCGTTCATGTGGTTAAGCACAAGCGCTGCTGTTTAATTTGTCTCTAACATGTTATGCGTCAAGTCTATCAGTTTATGTAATATATAACAACAATAACTAATCCCTCCCCCAACCGGATATGATGTCATAAGGGATCTTATGACATCTTAACATATATGACATCATCCAAGGTTAAAATGATGTCATACCAATTTGGTTAACCTAATGACATATACCGAATTTAGAATTTTTATTAACCCAATTAGTATTTTTCAATTAACCTAATTATTCCCTGGGGGGGGAGGTTCCGCCAACAAAATTTATCAATAATAAAAAACCCAATAGACCCAGAACCTCAAGTTGTGACAAATTAAAACTTACCAAACTGAACTTCTCACCATGAGCATTTGCAACTATTCATTATGCCCTCACACCTAATAACTTCTAACCAGCAAATTAACAACACTTTTTCTTTTTCCATTTGCAATTGGTAATGTTATTATTCTCAGGGAGAGCGAAAGACCCAAATTGCCACTCTGGGAAAATTCCCTCCCAGCCCCAAAAGGCGACCAGCTGAAGCCTGAGAGTAAATAACATGTTTACCAATTACTTAAGGGTGGGCGGGATGGGCTGCTCGCCTGCAAATCTAAAATGGCTGTCGACACGAGGAAGCGTGGGCCTAAATAGCCCCCTGAAATCTCACTCCTAGCAATGTGAGATTTGAACTCTCGCATTACCAAGGAGTGAGACTGTCATTTGATTGGCTGTGCAGTCCGGCGAGGGTGGGCCTTCCGGGCTGCTCAGCCAATCATGCGTCGATGCCCTTTTATGGGGCCGACGCAACAGAAGGCCCCTCCCGACGCATCGGAGGGGTGTCTTTCTGCTTAATTCCTGCAACCCCTTAATACCTGTGACCTCCTTAATAGT
>CM034708.1:90618455-90631740 GCA_020142125.1 Phrynosoma platyrhinos | reverse complement strand
ATTCTTTTACTATTTCTATTTCTTCATTGTTTAGTTTGAACTTGTGAAGGTCCTTGGTGGTCATTATTTTTGGGTTTTTTATGTTCAACATTAAGCCTGCCTTTGCACTTTCTTCTTTGATCTTCCTTAGTAGGTGTTCCAGGTCTGTGAGGCTTTCTGCTAGTACTATGATGTCATCTGCCTATCTTAGACAATTTTATCTGCACATGTAAACAGAACAATGCTTACATTTGGGGTGCTTGGTTGGGAAATTGCAGGGCTGAAACCTGAGACGTAGGGTTGCAATCATGATAATACATTAATCATTAATCAGAGTTGCTTACAATTTAATTCAATAATGAACAACAAGTCAAACTCAATTAAAAAAACATTTGTCTGACTGGAAATTCAGTTTTCCAAGCCCTGCATTCAACAGGTACATATACAGATACTTTTGGAGCACTGTTTTGAGTGCCTTTGCAAAGTGCATGATCTTAAGAACACATGGAAGTGGTAACCCAATGGTAGAAAAATTTCTGAGCTTTGCTTTGAGCAGAAAACAGTTGTCAGTGTTTTTTATTTTATTTTATTTTATTTTATTTTATTTTATTTTATTTTATTTTAATCTCACCTTTCTCCTCATCATACAGGATCCAAGACAGCTGCCACACATTTTAAAAAATATAGGATAAAGTTTAAAACAAATATTCAGGCAAAAGTTATGAACAATTTAATGACAGTTTAGTTTTTTTAAAAAAAACACGTTAAAACAATATGCAATTAAAACATAGTAAACAAATCTTTAAAAGATAAAAACAGATTTAAAACACCATCACATTAAAAGCTGTTTTTTCAACATGTATTATATGCCAGCTTGAATAAAAAGGTCTTTGCCTATTCATGAAAGGAAAGGAGACAGGGAGGAAACAAATGAGACTATCACTCTACACTCTTAAAATAGGGCTAAGTCATTTTTACTGCTCTGGCTTCCTTCTGTTGCATTCTGAAACTTGTAGTTTAGGAAGAGGCATTTAGAATATTCAGCCAGAGAGCTTTTAAGTCTCATGGAACCACAAACCCCAAAATTCTACAGGACAATCAGATCTGTTAAAGTGAACTTAGGGGGGAAGCAGACGGGCGGCCCTGGGTCGCCCCGGGAAGCTGCACCGTGGGGCAGAGGTATCCCCACACCTCGGCCCTGCAGCGCTGCTTCGCCGCCCCTGGAAGGAATGCTAAAATAGTGCTCCTTCCACAAGTCACCAAAGGTGCACTTCAAAAGGCTGGTGGTGCACCTTCGGCCACTCTTCTGCTGCAGCGTGTGCGGCCGCTGCGGCAGAAAGGCATTGTCAGAACGCTGGCAGTGCGGAGGGGCTGGCGCTCCAATGATGCCTTCGGGAAGGGGTTGGGGCGCCCACCATGTGGCTGCCCCTCCCCTTCCTTGCCCGCAAAATGGCCCTTTGCGCCGTCTGTTTCCCCCCTTAGTCCCATTTTAAGAGTGTGGTGAGATAAGCTCAAAAATCTCTTTCAGAAGGGAATTCCATAACTTGCTCTAAGAGGATGTAAATACATAGATGTATTGATAAGCAGATTTAGGGGTACTGCAGATGTGTGGCTCTGGGCTGCCCCAAGAGGCGGCGGATTGGAGCCATGGCAACCCCATGCCACAGCCCTGATCCTCCCTTTTGCCACCCCAAAAGGAGCAGCAAAATGCTGCTCCTTTTATGGACAGCAAGAGGCTGCCCTTAGAGGCGGTGTGCAGCTCTTCAGGACCCTTTTCGGCACAATGTGTTTGAACGCTGCACCAGAAGGGCATCCTGATACCACACACCATGCATAACAGTGTGCAGTGTCAGGATGGCATCAGAGTGGGGTTGGGGCAGCTGTCGTGCTGCTGCCCCACCCCAACTCTGCCTCCAGGCGAACCCTTTGGGCTGGTCTGCAGATGCCTGAGTGTGTGATTTAAAGGCAAACAACAACACTTCTAACAAGGCCACTATAGAAATCATTCAATTTTATTTGGGGCTACTGAAGAAGGCAGAAAAGGAAATGTTTTGCTAATTAATTTATTAATGTTTGTCTGCCTATCTCTCTGTGACCAATGGTCTCACACTGTTATTCCTCCACTTTGTCCTGTGAACTAAAGATGAGGGTCCAGAGCCTGAAACTCAGGACCAAGACATCAAATCTGGGAATCCTACCTTTAGTAGGTGTACTATTATTAGCAGCTCAAAATTCACCAGACTGGTAATCAGTAGAAGGACCATTTTCATATATTTCTCCAGGAGGGAGGATAAATTCTCCAACACTTCCCAGCTTATCCTGGGGACATCTTCTTTCTCTCCCATACAAAAACCCTTTCTTTTGTGCCACTGTAAGTAACAGCAATAACAATTGTGTCAGCAGGCTGGTTGCCATTTTCCATCCTCCACAAAATACCAAATCATCCTCAGGCACTGAAGGACAGAGGCCACCACAAACACATATTGAAGAGTAGGAAATATTCAGATATATTTCTACAGAAATACAGTGGGCTCTCCACATTCACTGGGATTAGGGGCAAAGAACATCTAAGAAAGTGGAAAAAAAACCAGAAATAAAAACTGCTCTTTTTAATCTTAGCGGATACCTCTCTAGGAACTCTAGGTCTGCCATCACAACCTATGGCCAACATCTGGCAGAGGTTGACTATAGAATTGCAATGGAGGACCTACAAATGCCTAGAGAAGTGTTTTCTGTAGGAATATCTTAGTGCTGCAGTGTGACTCTATAGTCAACTTCTGGCAGAGTCAAGCTGGAGGACATGAAGATTCTTAGAGAGAACATACTAATCCCTTTTATTTCTTTAAGGGAAAGTTTTGGAAGATGGGCTATTGTGGCTACAGCCCCAAAATTCACATTAAAAATGTCAAGACATAGGTCCTAAGCAGACTGGCGGCACGGGGCCGCCTTGGGAAGGTGAGCTGCGGGACCGAGGCATCCCCATGCCTCGATCCTGCGGCACACCTTCGCCACCCCTGAAAAGAGCGCTAAAATAGCACTCCTTTCACAAGTCAGCGAAAGTGCACCACAAAAGCTTGCAGTGCACTTTCGCTGACTTTTCCACCGCAGCGTGTCCGGACGCTGCGGCGGGAGGTTGCCCCTGGAGCGCCAGCCGTGTGGAGGGCCAATGGCTCCGAGGGCAACCACGGGAGAAGGAAGGGGTGCCGAGCGTGCAGCTGCCCCTCCCCTTCCTTGCCTCGAGGACGGCTTTTTAAGCCGTCTGCCGAGGCCCATAGTGGTGTTAATCTGGAAAATCAGTATGCAAAAGGGATCCTGCAGCACCCTTGAGACTTACATTTGGACCCAATCCATCTGAGGAAGTAGGGTCAAGACTATGAAAGCTCATGCTTCCAACTCTATCTTTCACTACAGATGGGTGGCCATGGTTTGCCCCACGCCTCGGCCCCAATCCACTCCTTTTCAGCCACTGGAAGGAGCACTAAAATAGTGCTCCTTCTGCAAGGCACAGAAAGGGCACAAGAAAAGGTGGTGCACACCTCTTTGGCGTCTCTTCTGGCTCAGCATGTCTGGATGCTGAGTCGGAAGGACATCATTGGAGCCCCCACCATGTGGAATGGCTCCAATGACGTCCTTGGGAAGGGGTTGGGGTGCCCAGTGTGAGGCTGCTCCACCCCTTCCTTGCCTCTAAGATGGTGCTTTGCGCCATCTGCAAAGGCCCTTAGTCTCAAAGGTGCTGTAAGATCCCTTTGCATATTCACAATACCTGTATCAGTATACCACATTTTACTAAAAGCAAGAACTTAGCACAGTAACTCACAGTAGCAGAACAAACTTTTGAGTGATTGTCAGCTGCCTACCAAGAGTTTCATCTGCATTACTGTCCTATTGTTCTACGGAAGCTGGTTATACTTAAAGATTTGCTCCCATAAGCTGCCCCGTCCTCCCAATTTGCAACAACTGATTACATGACAGCCTCAAATTGTACTCATGAAAGGGAGGTGTAAAGATATCTTATTTAAAATGCTGATTCATAGTGATTACAGGAACATTGCATATTTGTGACAGCTAACAGGCTGCCAAAGATTTTGAAGAACTTTGAAAGAACTGGTAATTGGCTTTCACTGAAGTTGGCTTATACTTTTAAATGAGCGATCATCTGTGATTATGTTAAAATGCCAAAATATATCATTAAATCAGTTACTTGAAATAGCAAGAGCCTTTATAAAATTGGACTTAATCATATGACACTCCTTCAAAGTGCCTTTATATTCTGAAATACACTGTGACCATTGACACAGTTTCCATTGGGTAGTAAACTTTTTCTTATAGGCAAGGGATTCATATGGCTCAGTGCTCCTCTCTTCTGATAGAAAAGTAAAAATAAAAGTAAGATAGAGAGAAACACTATAAACACTCCTTCTTTTTAACATGTTTTTTTCCCTGTGTGGAAAGGGTACTTTGTATAAAGCAAGACCTGCTAGATGTTACTGGACTACAGGCCTTTGCAGACTGTCAGAAATAATGCAGCTTGACTTCACTTTAAGTGTCCTGGGTCAGTGCTAGGGAATCATGTGAAGTGTATTTTTTTTCTGAGATATTGAGCCTTCTCTGTCAGAGAGCTCTGGTGCCACAATAAACTACAGTTCCCATGGTTCCATAGCACTGAACCAGGGCAGTTAAATTGGCCTCAAGCTGCATTATTTCTGACAGTCTGCAAAGGCCCTACATCATTCTTCACTGTTAGCCAGAATGATAACAGTTAGAGTCTGACAACATCCAGAGGACCACAATTCCCCCTACCCAGTACAGAATGACTTTCATTTGCTCTACACAGCGCTAATGTGGATTTTACTGATTTCACTTAACAACAACACAGTTGTAAATTGCCTAGGATTTTAATGTGCACAAATATTTATTCACAGGGCTTATTTTGGATCTCTCAGGTAGATCCCAGAGGGTGCTGCTCAGGGACAGTAGCTCCAGTAAGAGGGAGCTCACTTGTGGGGTCCCTCAGGGGCTATTTTGTCCCCGACATTGTTTAACATCTATATGAAGCCGCTGGGTGAGATTATACAGAGTTATGGTGCTGGGTGTTATCAGTATGCAGATGACATCCAATTCTATTTCTCCATGTCTCATTCATCGGCCTCGAATTCCAATGGCATCTCCTCTCTCAATGAATGTCTTCAGGCGGTAATGGGCTGGATGAGGAAAAGCAGATTGAAGCTGAATCTGGACAAGATGGAGGTGCTCACGGTACCGGCCCTGAAACCAAGAATTGGGTTACAATCTCCAGTCCTGGATGGGGTCATGCTCTCCTCCAGTGATTATGTTTGCAGTCTGGGGGTGCTCCTCGACTCGTCGCTCCTGATGACAAATCAGGTAAATGAGACAGTCAGGAGCACCTGTTATCAGCTTCGGCTGATATGCCAGCTATGCCCTTTTCTGGAAGTCAGGGATCTCGAGACTGTTGTGCACTCGCTAGAAACCTCATGCCTTGATTTCTGTAATGCGCTCTACATGGGGCTACCCTTGTGCTTGGTTCGGAAATTACAGCTGGTACAAAATATGGCAGCCAGGCTTTTGTCAGGAACATCTAGAAGGGACCACATTACCCCTGTTTTGAGGTCCCTCCAGCTTTCGGGCCCAGTACAAGGTGTTGGTTATCACCTTTAAAGCCCTAAATGGCATGGGTCCAAGCTATCTCAGGGACCGCCTCCTCCCATACAGTCCTCCCCGCGCTCTCCTGTCCTCTGGGAGGAATTTGCTGCAGCCTCAAAAATCGAGGCTTGTGGCAACCTCCCAGAGGGATTTTTCAGTTGTCACCCCCAGACTCTGGAATGGCCTGCCGGATGAGATCCGTCAGTTAACATCGTTAGACAGCTTTAAAAGGGCTGTCAAGACAGATCTCTTCCAGCAGGCCTTTCCAGATTAATTATCCCGGCCTTGGGTACCCCCACCCCAATGATCTCCATGTGGCCCCATTTAAGGATGGGTGAGGAACATTGCCGTGCACCTAACATTGTCTTCTTGTAAAATTATTTAGAGGTTTTAATTGTTTTAATTGTTGAATTGTGGTTTTAATTCCCATGGATTTAATACTGTTTTAAGGGGGGATTGTTGGTTTTGGGGTATCATGTAAGATTTTATGGTTGGGAGCCACCCTGATTGGGTTTCCAAAGGGCGGGATAAAATAAATTATTATTATTATTATTATTATTATTATTATTATTATTATTATTATTATTATTATTATTATTATTGTTATTATTAGTTAAGCTTCTCAAGAAAAACAAGTAAATAAATGGGAACCTGGAGCAAAATCAAATTTCTCAGAATCCTTTTTTTAGTGCTTGGATACAGAAATTCTTCACATTCACCTAGAAGACATGTAGAACAGAAATCAAAAGAAACCAACAAAATAATTAATCTCAAGTGCCTCCATGGCAATCCTGTGATTTCTTTCATAGTTGCAAATGGTTTTTTTTTTCCAGTCCCAGTAGTTCCAGAAATTTCAGCAGCTACATATTGAGTCCATGAAAGGAGTAGAGCCACAGCTACATGCCCCTCTAATTACTGAAGTAGAAGCTGCCAGCAACTGTATACTGATCCTTAGTAATGGAGAATTTCCTGATAAAATTCTATCGTGATGTGTTTTTTAAAATATGGAATTGAAAGCAAGAATAAAATTAGGAAAACTCTAAAATGACAGAGCATCATATTTTTGACATACCAGACAAAGGATGTCAGTTTTATCCAAGAGGATGATGCATCTTTTAACCATCTTTAAAAGCAGATGGGCTGTTATTACAACATTTAGCTATATTTTCTAGTGGTTATATAACATGCTCACCTTAGCTAGGACCTACAGCTCATATTTTACTTTAATCAAAATAAAGCATGGTCACTTAAATTTGTAGCAGCAAAAAGAAAGCAAACTGTTGCCACTTGAACAATCTGCCACTTTAGCAATCTGCTGTGACTTTTCAAAATGAATGCTTTAAACCTTCTTAGGAAATCTAATGAATCTTGTTGAAATTTCTATCAAAATACAAAAGTCTCTATATTCATTCAGAGAGTCACAGGCAAAATTCATGGCAATTGTCAATATAAAGTTGTATCCCACTGGAATAAAATAGGAGCCTTCCTTTTTGCCTTCTTCCCATAGTTTAGCACTGAATGCATATGATATGAAACAAGAGAACATGACTTGCTTTTAAAATGTTGATCCTCATTTTATGAGCAATGAGCTTAAGTGCACACTAATTGTGTGTCTGTTATCCATTGTTGTTTTTATTTGTTTTTAGATGCACTTTGGCATGGTGACCCTCTGAATGAGAAATCTAAAAAAAAAGTTATTATTTTTCCTATAAACTCAAGGCCATGATTTGCTTTATCTAATCAATCCATCTGTAACATAACCTTCCTCTCTGATTGCTTCCCTCCATTTCCCCCATCATTATTGTCTTTTCCAGTGAATCATGTTTTCTCATGATATGATCTAGGTATGCTAGCCGTGTAGGAGGATCCTGAAATGATCAATATCCCAAATCTAGTTGCTCCTCAAGATACTTATCAGCACTTTTACTCTGTGAACTATCATAGCAATTGGTTGCATTCCTTTATTTCTGTGAAGATCAACATACCCTACAGAGCAAAGTGTGTTTTTCCTGTCTGTTGATCGATCGATCAATCAATCATCTTCTCCTCTAACAGATTTTTTTGTCTTTCTTTTATCTCAAAAAGCAGAAAGAGAAAATTGAGAATTCTTTAAAGATCAGGAAAGCTCAAGCTATTCCTAGCTGAAACAAAGGACAATACGAACACCCCCTCAATTCAATGTACAGAAGCCTACTAGACTAGCAGGTGAGGCTTCCTTCAATAATGGCAATCAGTAGTGCTTACTCATTGTTACAATACAATTTGGGCTTCTATACTATGTTTAATGTAATATACAATACCAGGAACATGTATAAAGGCAATTGAGAAATGTGGACTATCTGGTGCAGAGTGTATTTGCTTCTGCATGGCAACTGAATGCACTTTCACATTACACAGTTAACATACTGGAAATTTTTTAACTGTTATGGCAACACTCTTTAGAATCATGGGATTTTAAGTTTAGGGAAGAGATATTTAGAATTTTCAGCTAATGAATGCTAGTGATTTACTACTGTCTCAGAGAGCAGTGGAGTCTCCTTCTTTGAAAATTTTTAAATAGAGAATGGATGACCATCTGTCAGCATTATTTTGATGTGTATTCCTGCATGACTGGATGGCCCTTGTGATCAATTCCAACTCTATGATTCTAGGACCAAACTAGACACCCCAGATTTCTATAAGATGCTGCCATATCAGTAGAAGTGGAACCATAGTATTATAATGGTGTAGTAAGAAAGTGCCTTAAATGAGAGAGTGAAAGATTCTGTTTGGAATGGTGTGGTGGGAGTAAGAAGGGGAAAAAAGATAGAAATTGCATTCAGAAGGAGGAAAATGAAGAGATAGGAACTGATGTTGGAGGGAAACAGATAGAAACTATGAAATGAGAGAGACTGTGTATATCTGAGGGGAAAGTACAGTTGGCCTTATGTAGCTACAGATTCCTTATCCATGGATTCAACTAGCCATGGGTTGAAGATATTTAAATACATATATATATATAATTCCAAAAAAACACAAACCTCAGTTTTACCATTTTATATGAAGGAGACCTTTTTTTTTACTACATATTGAATTTATTGGGATTTGATCATCCACATATTTTGGTATCCATGGGGGGGGGGGTCCTGGAACCAAATTTCAACAGATACCAAGGGTCCACTGTATATTGATGTGCCCAATACTCAAACTGAAGTTTAATACCATTGATATTATTTAATGATAACTTAGGGTCAAAATAGATGGTCCGTTAAGACACCTTCTGGGTGGCATAGCAGCATGGCATTTAGATGTTGCATGCCCCAAGGCATCTTGAAGCTGTCCAGCTGTTTAGACATGGGCAGCTTCACGATGCTCTGGTGGCATGGCATTTATATGCCACATGCCACCAGAGCACCTTGCAGCCAGATTAAAGTCACTGTAGGGCAGTAAAAGCTGACTTTTGCCAGCTGAAAAAAGAGCGGATCTTTGCCTATCCTTTTTTGGCTGGCTTTAAGGTGGATTGGGGCTGTGGTGTATGCTTGCTACAGCCTCAGTCTGGCTTGGGTGGGGGCAGTCTGTTTCACCATTTAGTGTTGATGCATTGGAAGGTGGGAAGGGCCATGCCTGAACTGATAGGAAAACCTGGCTTACCATAGGCTTCTGGATCCAGAGGGAGGATAAGCTGCTTGAACAACTGGCACCCATAATGGGTTGATACTGGCAGTACTTCCCAGGAGACCCCTCTCTTTTCCCTCTTTTCCCACAGTTTGTGAGATAAACAGCCATCCTATTGCAAACTGATATGCTGAACAGATGATATTGTTGGGTTCATTTGTTCTTGTGTGATCAATTTACATGTCTGCAAAAGGAATAGTTGTGCTAATGTGTGCTTGTATGATCAGTTTACACCTCCACAAAAAGAACGGTCCTGCTAATGTGCACTTGTGTGATTTACTTACACATCAACTAAAGGAATGGCAACAGAGAAATTTCACAAACTTGAAAATGGGTGAGAAGAGGTCAGTGGCTCATCTGCCTGCCAATACTCCTCCTCTGTCTCCTCACAGGCATACAGTCTGCATGATCAGGGGATTCTCTGGAGTTTCCACCCTGATTTGGAGCAAACAGGGTCTCTATTTACTCTGATAAATTGTCCTGAAGTGCAAATTGGGCTCTTGTTTCACCTGTTTTGGCCCCATGCATCATTTAAACCAGGGGTAGGCAACTGTTTTGAGCCGAGGGCCGGGTTGCTGTCCCTCAGACAATGGGGGGGGGGGGGCGAAGCACCAAAAATAAATAAATAAATGAATGAATAAATAAAACTACAAATTTATTTTTTTAAAAAAATATATTTTAAAAAATGCATGCACACTCTCTCAGCCCCAGAAAAGCTATGGCAAAACCCCTGTGGAGATTTTGCCAAGAAAACCCCAAAAACAAGTAATAACAACAATAATCAATATTATCATGGCAGGCAGTGGAGGCGGCAGCAGGACCGGCCTAGGGGCGGTCCAAAGGCCTTGGGGGCCACATCCAGCCCCCGGGCCTTAGGTTGCCTACCCCTGAAAACAAATAAGTGTGGGAATAATGCAGAAAAAAATATTTTCCTCCATGGGGAGATTACCAAGGAGTTAATTATTCCAACTGCCATCACCCTGAGCTCAAAGGGCAAGAATAAGAGGCAGGCACAGCTCCAGTGTGCCTAGCCTAGGGGAAGATGAAGGTCCCTACCTCCATTCCAACTGCCATCACCCCAACCTAGGAAGGAGAGAATAAGATGAAGTTTCTGCTGGACTTAATTTCCTCATGCACTGCCATCTCCTTTCCTTGTGTATCATGTCTTTAGATTGTAAACTTGAGGAGAGGGAACCGTCTAACAACCAATTTGTAAGCTGCTCTAAGAGCATTTCTGAAGAGTGGGGTATAAATGCAATAAATAAATAAATAAATGTATTCATCACAAATGTGAAATCAAAGAAATAATCTGCTTGTCCACAGAAATGCCTGCTGATTGAACACTGCAAATAGAATGCAACTCCATGCTTGCGTGCCATGGGGTGCTGTGAAGGAGGAGCAGCCTTTGCTGACACAATGTCAGAGACCAAGGGATTCTGACATCAGGTGGAATGGCACCATAGTAATGAGCACAGGAAGTGGAGCCAGAAAATGTTAAGCTTTCTCCATCACTTTGACACCCTCTTTTCAGGAATGAACTCAAACAAGAAACTCCATTGAGCTTTGCTGCATAGCACTGGAGATGAGGAGAATGGAGACTTGATATGGCTAGGGTGGAATGTCAGTTACTTGTACATGACATGTTTAGTAGCTGTCATCTTTTTGTCAGCTATAGCAGCTTTGCAGACCAGCCTAAAGGGCTGGACTGGGGGTGGAATTGGGGTAAGGCAGCCGCACACTGGCTGCCCCAACTCCACCCCAATGCCATCCTGATGCCACGTACCTGTTCACATGGTGTTTGGCATCAGGACACCCTCCTGGTGCAGCGTGTACACACACTGTGCCAAAAGGGCATGGAAGAGCCGCAGTGCCGGCTCTTAGGGTGGCCTTTTGCCACCACCAAAAAGAGCAGCATTTTGAGGCTCCTTTGGGGGTGGCAAAAGGGAGGATCAGGGTTCTGGTGTGTGGTTGCTGCAGCCCCAATCCGCCATTCCCAGAGGCGGCTCTGTGATGCCCTAAAAAGGTGGTCTGTAAAGGCCCATAGTGTCTAAAATAGGTGGAAAAGGATCATATTTGGGGCATCACTGGTGTATAGTCCAGAAGTATGTAACATTCCTTACTGAATTTTCAGGAGAATAAAGACATTATCACATGACACTTTAAAACCACAATTAAAGTCAATTGTTAAACTGCAATTAAATTAAAATTTGAAAATGCTTACTGCATTACACTGTCTTTGTCTCATCACTGCTGTGGCTAGAAGCATTGTTAGAGCATCCTTTTTCATTGATGGAAAAAACTCATCAATTAGCTCTCAATCAGACTGTTTTCCCATTACTCGACAGATGCAAAACGTCCTTTCTGCACAGTTTTGCTACTCCTTTTGTCACCTGTTACTCCCTTCACTATTCCCAAGCAGTGTCTTTTCCTTTAAAAACAAAACAAAACAAAACAAAACACCAACACCAACACCAACACCAGAAACAACATCTACGTTCTTTTCCTTTAAAATTAAATGACATTAGCATAACTTTAGAATTATGTAAAAATAAAAATAACTGAAAGGCATGCTGGGTAGGGCATATGGTAGGAAGGCAGTGTTAAGGATGAGTGCTGAAGAGAGAGTGGGAAGGACTTTTGATGACAGGAACAGCAGCTTCACACTATTGCAGAGATGCACTGGCATCACTTCGGTTGGCGTTACCCCCATTGACCTGTTGCCATACCACATCTTTACAGAATCCTCAGTAAAGTTTTTTGTACTAATGTTACTCATAAATTGCAATTCCCATATATCACTGAAGGTAATGGCAACAGTTGTGATATAAACTACCAAAATTGAAATTAATAATAATACTAAAAATAAAATAAAATAATAAAATAATGAAATTATGCATTTAAATTACAATATCAAACACATGGCCTAAATGTATTTACTTATATATAATTTCATGTGTTTAAAGTTAAAATTTGGTAATGTGTGATGTTCTTAAAGACATTTTAAAAAGATTTCTAAAAATAAAATAAAAAATAAACTCTAAAATGTATTTTTTTTAAAAAAAAAAACAACAACAAAAAACTAGGTCCTCTCTTTTCCTTCTGCACCCACCCACACAATCTTTTCAACATTTTAAAGGGACTCAGGCAAACACCATAGCTATTTCTGTCAAAGGGTAGATGTTTGGGGAGCAGTGGTGTTACCCCCCCCCCCCTTAGGGTAGCACCTGTTGTGCCCCCCATTTCTCTCTATTAATGCACCCAAATAATGTGTGATGATTGAATGTTCCTGAAACAGTATAACTGAGGCTCATGTGCTAATGTCTTTAATATGGTTGAGAAGGTTTAGAGCAGGGGTAGGCAACCTAAGGCCTGGGGGCCGGATGCGGCCCCCTGAGGCCTTTGGACCAGCCCCAGGCCGGTCCTGCCGCTGCCGCTGCTGCCACCTCCCGCCATGATGATATTGATTATTGTTATTCCTTGTTCTTTGGGTTTTCTTGGCAAAATCTCCACAGGGGTTTTGCCATGGCTTTTCTGGGGCTGAGAGAGTGTGCATGCATATTTTTAAATGTTTTATTTTTAAAAATATTTATTTATTTATTTATTTATTTATTTATTTTTGGTGCTTCAGCCCTCCAATTGTCTGAGGGACAGCAACCCGGCCCCTGGCTCAAAAAGGTTGCCTACCTTTGGTTTAGAGAGTGCTGGTTTGGCAGCTTTCAAGCTTTCCCCTGTCAACACACTTTTATTCCTCCTTTTTTTTACTTCAGAGTGGAGCTGACATAAGTGGGCCCAATAGACCAGCAGTGGCTTCAAGATCCCAAACAGGCCCAGTAGGCCCCATTAAGGCAGATAAACCTTGTTAAGGATTGTTAAGCCCTGGTATGAATAGACCCTGGTTCGGTTTGGTAGTCGAATAAAGGTCTGGCAACCTCTGCTAAGACCTGGGGGGGGGTTGCAGACTGCCAGAAATAGTGCAAATTGAGTCCACCTT
>CM034708.1:90603284-90618355 GCA_020142125.1 Phrynosoma platyrhinos | reverse complement strand
AGCTTCACTGCCCCTGGAAGGAGTGCTAAAATAGTGCTCCTTCCACAAATCTCCAAAGGTGCACAGCAAAAGGCTGCTGGCGCACCTTCGGTGACTCTTCCGCTGCAGCGTGTACAGCGTGACTCTTCCGCTGCAGCGGGAGGTCATCCTTGGAGCGCCGGCTGTGCGGAGGCCGGCTGCTCCGAGGACATTTTGGGGAAGGGGTTGGGGTGCCCAGTGTGTGGTTGTTCCTCCCCTTCCTTGCTCTGAAGATGGCGCTTTGCGTCGTCTGCTTAGCCCATTAGGCAAAATAATGCTCGGTAGCCCTTATTATGGCTTTATTCCTGTCTAGTGGTCTGAATTCTGCAGAGTGGATGTTGTGCACTTATTGGAGGAAGGTAATATTGTCTACGCAAACAATTGCCATTTGTCTGTGGCAGGTAATGAGGGAAGAAAATTAGGAATTATAGTGAATATGTTGGCATCCGTTTTGAAAACTGACTATTTAGTTCCAAGGACCAAGAGGATGTGCAAAGAGGCTACTCTTGGGGCTGGTTTGGGGGGTGGTTTCCTCATATTAAATCTCAGGATTTGGCTCCTCTAGTCTGCCTTCCAAATAAAGGCTGGATGAGGAGCAATCCAGTTATTTGGTTGTCCTCAAGGCTCAGATTCACCTACAGAAAGGTTAAGGAGGAAGTTAGGAAGTGATGCTGATCCTGCACTAGTTTATCCATCCCTCTTGGACCATTTAAAGTTTTGACACAATTTAAATGTGAATTAAATTGAATAAAGGGGAAACCTTTACCTTTTAAAAATTAACTAGTCCCAATTGAACCCAATTTCTTTGTCCAGCCTTGTTATTCCATGATAGGTCTGAAAATACAGTAGAACAAAGTCTAAAAATTACAGAATAAGTGTGTGAAGGGAATGCCCTAGGTGGTGATTAAATATGAGCTTTCCATATTTCCACCATGCTCGATGACAGGTGAGAAATTTTGAGGTGCCATTGTGTTGCATGGCACAGTCAAAGAGAGAGGAATAGCCTCCTAAGAAGAAATAACTGTGGGACTATCACTATCCCACCCCATAGCTTCTGCTACCTGAGACAGATCTCTTATTCTGTTAGTAAAAGATATGGATTATACCTCTTTGAGATATGTTTGTCAGACAGGTAGAAACTCATTTAAAACTATTTAATTACTGAACATGCACCTGATCCTTGGTTTCTTGCATTTAAGCCTTGTACTGTGCCATCAGTTTCTGCAGGCAGACCCTTTAGTATTCATTTTTTTTTTGTAGTTACAATATTTTTTCCATATGATTTCCATTGTTTAGCTTTGTTTTTAAAAACAAAAACAAAAACAAGACATTTGTTTAGAGCTTTATGAGTTTCTGATACTCTACAGAATTAATGGATTGGAACTATTTTATTTTGTTTTAACAAGACCACGTAGGGAATCATATTGTTTGATTTAAAAGGTCTCTTGTGGGGCATTTATAGTATTTCTGAGAAAAAGAAAAAAACATGAGAAAAAGGAAAGGATTTTATTGTATGTTATCTACAGAAAAAGGCTAATTTCCAGATTATTTTCAACATGATGGACTATAGAGTGGAGGGCTCTGGAGCCACATTATTTGGTCAACAAGACACATGTTAAATGATGGTTGGTAAAAGAGCAAAACAAAAGCCAATTGGAATATTCCTGTTTTGGAATCTGCTCCTTTAATGCTAATCATGCTTTCTCCAGTAAAATATGTTAGCATGAATCTTCTCTTATTTTGTTCATGCATGTAAGAATGAGAAATTTAAAAGTTTTCTCACCAATGGATAAGATTATGAAATTTCATGTATGTTTTCAAAAGTTATTCTTTACATCATGGGACTTTGTGAAACTTTCATGTATCCAAAAAATATTTTTCTGCCAAAATTTGTGGTTGCATCAGTGTGACCAGATGACATAGCCCTAGGAGGACCAAGGCACCTAAAATGTAGGACATTGAAGAAAAATATAGGGCATTACGAAATATAAACTAAAAATGCTAATATAAATATAAATTCACAAAATGTACAAATGCAAAGTCACCAAAAAATTCCTCCTGATACCCATACCCCATGTTCCCCATTTTGTTTTTCCATTCCTTGTGTAAAAGAAGAACTTTTGTTGTTGTGTTTCTTACAGGGAACCTAAGAAGGCTTTGTTGCAAGATTTGTTCAGAGTGGGTTTGCTTTTGGTTTCCTCTGAAGCAGAGAGAGAATGACTCACCCAAGGTTGCCCAGGGGGTGTCATAGCTTAGCTTGGAATAGAACCCTGGTCTCTCAAGTCAGAGTTCAACACTCAGAAGGACCTATTGATGCATAATTAAAAGGGGGGATGGGGTGAAGCACTGTCTTGGAGGCAAGGAAGGGGAGGGGAAGCCACACACTGGGTGTCCTCTAGCCTAACCCCTTCCCGAGGACATCATCTGAGCACGCACCATTGCATACAGCGAGCACTCTGATGAGGTCCTCCCGGCACAGCGTCTGGACACGCTGCACTGGAAGAGATGCGGAAGAGATGCACGGCATCTCTTCAGGCACCCCTTTTGCCCACTCTGGAAGGAACGGCATTTTAGCTCTCCTTCCAGGGCTGACAGAAAGGTGGATTGGGGCCACTGCGTGTGTAGCAGTGGCCCCAATCCTCTGTTTCTCAGGGCATCCCATGGCCGCCCATCTGCAGAGGGCCTTAATGGGGCTGAAACAAGAGAGCTCAGCTGATGCACACTGGGGTTGTGGAAGTTGATGAGCAAGGGAAGTGTCAAGATGCAGTCCTGTGTGTGCCTCCAGGTAGGAAAACTTGCTTAAATGAGGATAGCCACTCGGCGTCATCACTTCCTTTGCTCACCCCTCAGCCTCCCACAGTGCCAGAGTCTCCCTCCTGAGTCTTGTAGAGCCCAGGAAGACTGTGGTGTGTGTGTGTGTGTTTGTGTGTGTGTGTATTTCTGAGGCCCACCATATGTGCTCTCCAACCAGGCTGCCCTGTCTGTACACTTTCTGTCTCCAGCCAGGCAGCCCTGCTCTCTTCTCCCTGACATAAGCAGCAGGTAGCAGAGGAGGAGAAGGAAAAACAAATGGCACCACTGCTATTTCTTTTCTGTCTCATCCTCTGGCCACCCTGCTTCCCTTCAATCCTGCTTGCAAAGGGCCCAGCATTCTCAAATTTTTTTCAGTTCTTCCCAGACTTGCAGTCTTTTGGACAAAAGGTTAAAATGTAGGACTTGTCTAGGAAAAGGAAAACGTCTGGTCACTCTGGGTTGCATAGAAACCATTAGTTTATGTTTGTTAGTTTTTTTTTTTTTTTTTTTTTTTGTGCATGAAACCCTAGTGTTTTGTGCATAAAACCCATCAGAAATGAGGGAATCCCATGCTTCTTGCTGCAAGATGAAATATCTTGTGATGAAAAACAATATGTACAATGTGTGGATGTGCTCTTATCAAAAATAAGGAATTTTGTGGATATTCTTTACATCCTAGTCTATAGCAGAAATGATATTATATATAATTCAAATTAATAATAATCAATCACAGCCTGGCATCCTGTTGGTGAGTTATATAAATGTAAGTGGGAATCGTACTTATGTCTTTGTACAGAATTGGTGCAAACTGGTGACAACTGTAGTGTTACCAGTTGCTGTCATTGCATACTGCTTTCTGATGTCCTAATTGGAATCACGCAAAATGACATCTCAAAATTATCCACATGTTTTTCTATTGAAATTTGTATATCATTGTATTTATTTTTTCCAAAAAGAAGAGAAATTCTAATATAGTACCCTAGGTTAGGCTTCTTAGCTACAACTCCCAAAATGTGAGAAAGAAAATAAAAGCAGGCTTCATTTGAACAGAAAAATTCACAAGAACATTTCTGCTGGATCTCACCTGCCAAAATGGAAAAAAGTTGAACTTACATGTAGAAGGTGAATTTTCTCAAGCAACTTCCTAATTTTGTCTGATCTTGGGAAGCCTGACAAGATGGTTCTATATCTACAGACTCTGGCTGCATCTACACTGCAGAATAAATGTAGTTTTGACAATACTTTAACTGCCATGGCTTAATGCTATGGAATTCTGGGATTTGTAGTTTTGTGAGATTTTTATCCTTCTCTATCAGAGAGTTCTATTGCCAAAACAAACTACAAATTCCAAGATTCCATCAGATGGAGCCATGAAAGTTAAAGTGGTGTCAAATTATATTAATTCTGCAGTGTGGCAGCAGCTTCTGTCAAAAAGGAACAGCGAGTTCAAGGCAAAAATTCTCAAATCCCGAGCTATCTTGTCAAAATTTGCAGTACCTCTTCTGTAAACAGTTATCTTGTTCATACAAAGAAATGTATTGGGTGAATTAATGGCATCAGAATATACTACTAAAGGGGGTTGCAGACTGCCAAAAATAGTGCAAATTGAGTCCACTTTTAGGGTTAGGGTTAGGGAATCATGGGAACTGTATTTTATTGTGGCACCAGAGCTCTCTGACAGAGAAGGCTCAATGTCTCAGAAAAGAAACAGTTTCCATGATTCCTCAGCACTAACTCTAACCCTAAAAGTGGACTCAATTTGCACTATTTCTGGCAGTCTGCAACCCCCCTAAGTCTGAAATGAAATTGCTCCCCATTTCTCCTTACAATTTCACACTGACATTATGGATAGGGGCTCATTTCCTCTTTCCTTTGCAAGTGGAAATTGTGGCATGCTCATTTTGCATATAGTAGGAAGGATGCAATGCAATTTAGTATTTTGGAAGTTGAAGTGGAGGAAGAATTCAGAGATAGGAGGATAATAACTGAAGGAACTGGGACAGGGGTGGAATATATCCAGAAAGGTATTATTTTGTTGTTTAAACATGAAGTAAGCTCCTCATCCCTTGTCCCACACTGGTACTCTTCCATACTACTCTCTGTGGCTGCACAGAGCTCATGTTTGTATCAGGTTGCCCAGCCCAGCTCCTCATTTCCCATTCATTTTCCATATACTTGCCACAGATCCTAACTCTTTCTGGAGCAGCTTTGCAACACAAAACTTTAGGGGAAATGTGGGCAAGTATTCACATGGATGACACATCACTGGTGCTTCCCAGTGCAAGCATATTGGAAAGATTAATCTGAATTTAGATCATATGACAAAAGAGCAATTGTGTAATTTAGCAGCATCACAAGTGGTATCTGTCATGGTTCTTTTTTTCTCTAAAGAAACACATCACCTGTCCTTGCTATTATCTCTCCCATTGCTTTTCTTATTTGTTCTTTTACCTTCAGTCTTTTGCCTTGTTATTTTGCTGACTTCTAAAAAAATAGTAAAGTTTATGGAGAGGAATCTGTTTAGTACTAGTAGTAACAGCAGCAATTATTAACCATACTTTTAACTATAAGATGGCTATGTATTTTATATTGTATTTTTTAAAGCATTGAGAAATGGAGGCTACATTTGTAATATTCTTCTGTAAACCTCAGTAGAATAAATCTTTTAAAAATTGATTTAAATTTCATGATGAAGTTTGTTTCATCATGAAACATTATTTCATGGTTTCACACAACTTAAATTAATTAAAGCAAATTAAAATAATTTAAAATATTAAAATAATCAGACTACAACTTATTAAACAGTTGAAAACTACATGCATAAATATTTTAGAGTAAATAAGTTAGGCACCAAAGACATTAATAAATAGCTTTAGTTTTATTGGTGCTGAAAAGAAGTTAGCATTGGCACCAATCATGCCTCTTAGGGGAGGGCATTCCAAAACTGGGATTGCACAGCTAGGAAGACCATCTAGCATGTCATCAAATAGTGTATTGGGACACAGAGGAAGGCCCCCTGAGTTTCTTTGTTATAAATCTTATTATTAATCCCAGTTAGAGCTGACCTGCTAAATCAATGGGATGTACATAAATAGTGACATACTGAGTTTGCATAAGCTCAACAGGTCTCTTCTTGCTAAGACTTTTTTTTTTTTAAATGACTTGTTCAGTGGTTTGAATGTTGGACTAGGACTCTGGGAGACCAAAATGAAATCCCCACTTGATTTGTTGTTGTGTTATTAACTCACCTTGAGTTGACTTCAATTCATAGCAACCCTTTGGATGTGACATCTCCAAACCCCCTCCCCCCCCCACACCCCTCTGCTCAGGTCCTGCAGGCCTGTGTCTTGCCTGATTGTGTCTATCTATCTGAAATATGGTCTTCCTCTCCTACTACTGCCTTCCACCTTTCCCAGCATCTTTGTCTTTTCTATTGATTCATTTTTCCTCATGATGTGACGAAAGTATGGCAACCTCAATTTAGTCATCTTGGCTTACAGAGAGAGTTCTAGCTTGATCTGTTCTAGAGCTCATTTGTCTTCTTGTCCATCCACAGTATCCTCAGCACTCTTCTCAAATCAGATGCACCACATCTCAAATGAGTTTATTTTCTTCCTATCAGCTTTTTCACTGTCCAGCTCTCACACCTGCCTACTAATAATAATAAAAATAATATAATTTATTTATATTTCCCATGTCTCCCTACAGATCAAGATGGGAGTACAAAGATAAAATGTACAAAATGTACAGTAGTACAGTAAATAAAAAAGTAAAACATAACAATAAAACCACAACAGCAATAATTAATACAATAATAAAATTACAATGCAGATCTATGTCGTGAGTGATATAATCTTTTTCACCCAAGAGGTCCTTATAAGATGGTAATGTCTAATCTTATGTTCAGTTAGGGAGGTCAGGTGGATAGGCCCGCCGGAAGAGCACTGTCTTAAGTGCCTTCTTAAAGGTCTCTAGCATGGAAATAAGACGAATCTCCTCCGGCAGACCATTCCATAACTTGGGGGCTGCAGGCGTGACTGACCTTTGGGATGTAGATATTAGTCTAATTTTACAGTAATTTAATAAATTTTTCCCTGATGTTCTGAGGGTGTGGGACGGATTGTGTGGGGAGAGGCGTTCCTTCAAGTAACTTGGACCCAAGCCATGTAGGGCTTTATAGGTGATGACCAACACTTTGTATTGCACACTAACTTGTGATAAATTCACCTTAGGGTTACCATAAGTCAGAAATGACTTGAAGGCATACAACAAGCAAGCAATATTCTTCAACATTTTCTGGGCAGTAGGTGGGGATAGAAAAAATAATAATGCTATATTGTCTGAATTTCATGCTCCCTCTTTCTTTTATTTTTCAATGAATGGATTTTTGAGTAAATATAAATACACATTAATAGTCTGCTTTGCTTTCTAGTGAAAGTTAGGGGGAGAGCAGATGGGCAGCCATGGTCACTCCCAAAAAGTGCAGTATTGGGGCCACTGCTAACACATGCAGCAACTCCAATACACCCATCTGCCAGCCCTAAAAGGAGCGCTAAAATGCTGCTCCTTCCAGACCAGGCAAAAGGGGCACCGGAAGAGGTGCCATGCACCTCTTCCATGCTCCTTCTGGCTCAGCCTGTGTGGAGGCTGCGACAGAAGGATGTCATCGAAGTACTCGCCGTGTGCAACAGCGCATGCTCTGAAGATGTCCTTGGGAAGTGGTTGGTGCATCTGGTGTCCAGATGCCCCTCCCCTTCCCTGGCTTGAAGATGGCACTTTGCACCCTCTGCAGAGCCCCTTACTCAAAAAACAAACTATTGTTAGCATTTACGTCAGGCTGAGTGATAACACTTAACAGTAAAATGCTTTGAAAACTCTGAATGAAAGAAAAATATCAAAATACGTTGATCAGCAGCAGCTCTATTGCCCCCCCCCCGAATGAGGAAATGCATGTCAGCATAAAGAAGATAAAATCTCATTTTTTTTTAAAGAGGATTGAATGGAGAATAGATGCATGTTTATTTTCCACATCCCATGAAAATATCTCAGTTTGAGGGCTGACCAAATAATATTCTTCCATTTTTCATAGTCCCAACTGTTGGTTGCTAAAGGGGAAGGTATTTTTGGAAATAAAGAGAAGGGGGGAGAAAAATCACAGTATTTCAAGGGTGGAATTATTTACTCATAAAAGCTCTTTTGGCAATCAATCTGTCAAACCATATTTTCCCCCATAATGCATAGGCATGTGTTCTGTTTTATAAAGGGCAGTTCAATATCTGAAGGGTTGCCAAGGGAGTGTTTACTTTGGCAAGAGCTGAGGAACTGTCCAGTCCATGTCTGATTATAGTAAACAACCATAAAAAGAGAATGCATGGACCTTGAAGTTGCCCACCAGCAGCTTTCATAGGAATAGCAAACTCAATAGATAAACTGGTGAGCTGAGAATATGCCTATCTACCTGGGAGTTGTATTGCAATTTTGCATATGTAAATTAATATATGAACTTGTATGCATACCAATATCTTCTTTGTTCTCTTCGCTGGTAACACATATGTGGTCACCCTGCTACATTGTGAGAGCACCACTTCACAACACACCCTCATTCATCTTTCTGCAAATATAAATGACCCTCCTACACATACAATTTTAGAGCAAATGTAATATGCAAGAAATACCTCATTTTTATACTATATTTTTTCCATATTACATATACATAATTCCAATCTGTTGTTTCAACACCAACATTGCACAATTTTACATTCCATAACTAAAACATTTATAACTCTATAACTTCCTTTGTACCTCTGGGTTACCTTTTATTTTTTTACTTTTTATGCCTAATCAATTATGTCTTATTTTCACTGATCTCATTAAACCGTTATCTCAGACCTTGTCTCATTTCTGCTGTTTTTGTATTTATACTCAATCATGAATGTTTAGTCTACTTGCCCCAATGCCTCCCTTTTATTGCCACGTCATATTGCAAAATTCTATGACAGAAGCCAATCTTCCTCAATGTTTTTGACATCTTTCTGTTTTAAACATGTGGTTAATTTGTCCATTTCAATCATTTCTGCTAATTTTAACAGCCAGTGATCTAATAATAATAATAGTAATATTTATTTATACCCCACCCCTCTGTTAAAAACTACTGATGGCACCTCCTTATTCTTCCAGTTTTGGACTATTATTAACCTTGCCACTGATACTATATGCAGCAGACCTCTCCAGTATTTTTTTCTATCTGCAGTAGAGGTTTATTCATCATATTTAAAAAAATAAATCTCTGGTCTCAGATCATAATTGATTTTTAAAATTTCTCTTATCGTAATATGCAGATTCTGCCCAAAAAAAAATCAATTTTGGGCACTGCCACCATACATGAAAAAGGACCCAATCTTTTTTTTTTTAACTTTTCCAACATTTATTTGAATTTATTTTACATATTTTGATCCAATTACAGATGTGATGATAAAATAGGCAACAGACATGGGGCAAGTTATTGACTTCAATAGTTGGAAGTATGCAAGACCAAAAATGCAAAAATTCACTAAATCTCAAGATATGAAAAAAAAATCTGGAATAAATATCTCATATTCTCAACTCAGTTTGCCAAACAATTTTTCTTGCTATTAATACTAAGACATAAAATAGATGTTTAAATATGCAAAGGGATTTTTTCCCTGAGTCAATAAATAAAAAATGAAATGAAAAAGATGGGAGGTGTTTTATTTTGGAAGAAAAGATGAAAGAACAGGATAATACTTTGTAATGCAACACATGTCCTGTGGAGATTTGAATGAAGTTCTCTTCATTTTCTCTAAAATTCCTGTAATTAGGGTACAGCTAAGAATGGTATATAAAAAAAGAAACGTCAGAACCCTAAGAAATGCCAGGAAAAGCTACCAAAATTAAAGAATGCTGTAGCCCAATTCATATTCTTGTTGTGTGCCTCCAGTCATTTGCAAATTATGATGACTGAGGTGAACATATCATGGCATTTTCTTGGCCAGATTTGTTCAGAGTGGGTTTGCCTTTGATGTCCTCTGAGGCTGAGAGAGTATGACTTGCCTAAAGTCACCCAGGGGGGTTTCATAGCTGAGCAGAGATTCAAACCCTGTTCTCCAATGCTGTAGTCCAGTGCTGAAATCACTATGCCATGCTGACTGTCTCCACATTAGATTAGTTTAACTACTTTCTTTAGAGGCAACTCCATTTATATGAGATAACAACAAAAATGTCATTGTCCTTTCAGAACAGCAAGAAAAACAAGAGCTTTAGTCAGAATACTTCAAGCAATTACAGAAAGGACTGATTATGTGAAAGAGGTTGTGTTCTTCCTGTCTCAAATAGAAGAGAAAGCAGAAACTAATTTCCCCAGCCCCAAGAGCCCTGGTAGCACAGTGGTTAAATGCACGTACTGCAGCCACTCACTCACAAACCACAAGGTTATGGATTCAATACCAGCCAGGGGCTCAGGTTTGACTCAGCCTTGCATCCTTCCAAGGTTACTAAAATGAGTACCCAGCTTTTGGGGGGGCAATTGGCTTACACATTGTAAATCTCTTAGGGAGTTAAGTGGACTGATAAGTGGTATAGAAATTTATTTGCTTGCTATTGCTCTTTTGCCTTGCATTCAAGAAGTCTAGATAACTATAATTTATGTTTTCTTTACATAACAGATGTCTTGTCAAATTGCAAAAAGAATACAGTAAGGGAGCCCAGAAACTGGTGTCATCTCTAACAACAATCACTTTAATAACACCTATAAAAAAAATCCTGCATTCCTTGTAGTACATGAATTTTGAAATGGCAGCCCTAGCAACATGTGTTTTCCAAAACTGACTGTTAAGGCAGGTTCTTCGAAATAATATACTATTTTTGAATAGGATTGTAGCATACATTTTTCTCTTATTTTCAAACACAAAACTAGTTTACTGCTGTTGTTAATTGTTGTTGACTTTGATTTATGTGATCCTATGAATGAAAAATCTCCAAGTCATCAATAGACCTGCTCAGGTCTTGCAGACTCAGGCCATGGCTTTCTTTACTGAAACTATTAGAATGCTATCTTCCTCTTTTCCTACCACCTTCAACCTTACTAAACATTATTGACTTTTCTACCAAGTAATCTCTTTTCATGATATGTCCAAAGTATGACAGCCTCAATTTTATCATCTTGGCTTTTAGGAAGAGTTCAGGCTTGATTAGCTCTAGGATCCATTTGTTTGTCTTCTCTAGCACCACATTTCAAATTAGTTGATTTACTTCCTATCTGCTTTCTTCACTGACCAGCTTTCATAACCATACATAGAACTTAGAAATATGAAATTACAAAACTAATGTCTTTCCCAATATAATTTATCCCTCCTCTTCCATATCAATGATTACCTGGGTTTGCTATTTTTCCTAGTATTTTGTCCCTGGGTATTTTTTTTTAAAATGGGCTCATTTCCAGGCAATAGTAAGGATACAGTCTTAAGAGCCCTGGTGGAGCAGTGGTTAAATGCCTGTACTGCAGCCACTCACTCACAAACCAGAAGGTTGTGAGTTCAATACCAGCCAGGGCTCAGGCTCGACTCAGGCTTACATCCTTCCGAGGTTGCTAAAATGATTGTTGGGGGCGATTAGCTTACAGTTGTAAACCACTTAGAGAATGCATGGCCTGGTATGAAGCAGTATATAAATAAAGCTTCTATTTCTATTGCTATTACTCAATTGGTAATCACAATGTGAATGAGACAACATGATTCTATGCAACACAGCAGTATTGGTTTGTACTAATATCACTGAGTGCAAATAAATTATCATAGTTCATGAGTAAACATAGTTATGGGGGTTGCTTCTTGCAACAGCTAAAAATGTTCTTGAATGGCCTTTTCTTGAAATAATGTCCTCTTCTTTATTCTCAACCTTATTTTGATGACTCAAAAAGTGAGGATCTGATTTGTAGATACATGAAAGGCATGCAGCCTCATAGGATTCTTTGGGGAAGGGGATGTAATTTATTGCTTGAAATTCATATCTTTCTCTGCTTGTTTTGTAGTGCAAAGAAAGACACCCCCCCCCCGACTCATCGGGAGGGGATTCTTGTTGCGCCAGCCATTTTAAGGCATGCAATGACCGGTTGGCTGGGCACGTAGGAATTCCCGCCTAGGTTCCTGCATGCCTAGCCAATCAGCTATGGTATTAGTTGTAACAAAGCATGCTGGGAATCTCATGGTGCAGAATACAACACGAGATTTCCTGCAGGATCTTGGGGCTATATAGCCCTGCACTGCCATGTGGTGGCAGCTATTTTAGAGCAGCAGCTGAGCGAGTAACTTTGCTTAGCTGCTTTCTTCGGTTACTTGTGAGGCTTCGGGCCTAGCAAACCCTTAATTTCTGCCTTTGGCACTACTTATTCGCTGATTAATTTTGAAGCACTGTGAGAAGAAGATCGTTTTGCATCTCTGGGTTTTTTCTGCAAGCAAGGCCAGGTGAGGCTTTCGGGCTGGTTGCCTAAGGTCTGTTTAAGTGCCCTACAGCATCTTGAACACCCGGCTCAGATAGACACCAAGCCGAGGTGGGTGCTCTAACAGGCGGCTCTCCACTGGGAGCGTGGTCCGTGTTTGCTGAATTTGAGGCCTAGTGGCGCCCCAGTTGACTCCGGACTTGTAAAATTGGGATTCTGGGGGGGGGGGGGGGGGGAGTTGGAGACATTCAGCCTCCATGGGCTTAACGCTTTCCCCCTGCCATGAATGTTTGTTGGAAAGGGTGCCTTTTAGGACCCAGTGGACACCTTCCCCCGGTTGGCGTCTCTCAATTGAGACTTGGGAAGGGTGGCCTTTGGTCACCCAAAGTGAGTGGTGTGCTTGGTGGACCCGTGCATTTACAGCTGGGTGTGCAATTGTATGGCATAATGCCCTGCAGTAAGGCGCAATCCCAAAAGTGAGCACGTCCTGTTGCGTTGGGTGTTGGACACTCTGCACCAAAGAGGCCCTCTCACACGGCCAGCAAAGATGATGAAATAGTGGCCCAGCTTACACAACTGCGCAAGACAATACAAGCTTGTGTGGCACTTTGTGATCAGCTTGCACAGAAGTGGCTTCAGGCTATAGCCGCCAACCCCTCTGCCAGCACTTCTGCTTCACAACACACAGAAGTGCTGCCCCCTCAACCATCACCTGAGTCTCAGGTGGAGGACATAGCACGTGGTCCTGTGGTGGCTACGGCTATGGAGGTGGGGCAACCTACCATAGACAATGTGTGGGAACTCCTGCAAAGGGTTCCAAGTGTGGGGCAACAGAGTGCCACTGCCCCTGTGTCTGATCAGCCTACCTTGGAAGATTTATATAACCTCCTGCGTGGAGTGATTTTTGCAGGTGGAGGCATGATGGAGTGGACCACTGAGGCAGGGAGACCAGAGCAGGCATGTGCCTCTGCGTCTCGGCATGACACCCAAGCTGTTGCGGGGCCACACTTCGGGGGATCTTCACAGTCAGCTGATGATGCTTCCCAGCAAGCTTCTTCATCAGGTGTTTCTCCTTCTTCCCCCACACAGGTGTCATGGCCCACCTCAGTGTGGGCTCCAGGTGGTCAGGTAGGGCAGGGTTTGGGGGTTGAACGCCCCAAATCTGCATCACTGGGAGAACCCTTGAAGACACCTGAGTTTTCAAGGGTGCAGGTGGCACAGCAAGTGGTTACTATGGCTGGTGATGCATTGGGAGTGCCTACTTTGGGCCTCATTGGTTCAACAGGAGTGAACAGAGTAGGGGAATGCAACCCATATGCTGGGATGTCTACTTCTTTGGGCTTTCACCTTCCCCTTACTACCAAAGAAAGAATTTGGAAAGAATAATGTATAGATTTATTTTCCCTTACTTTTCGCGATCCTGAACCTAGGATCATGGTGAAGGATAGAATAGTGTTTAGCCTACCTAAAGAGTTCCAGGCATTTAAACGCCCTAAGTTGGAACATAATTTTGTCAATTGGATAATGGGCTTCACTATTTACAGAGGAGTGATGGAAGAAAAAGAACCCCATAGGTCACCTGATTTCTCCAAATATCAGGAAATTATGATTAAAGCTTATACTAACTTCCATCATAATTCACATGGCACAGCTCGGCTGCAATATGATGAGCAGTTCAGAATGAGGGCTGCCCAGGATCGCTCACTGTCATGGCAACATGTGCAATCAGAACTGCGGGCAGATGTGATGGTGGGGCCTCCCCTTCTAGCTGTTATGACTATGGGTTTGTGCCCATGGTTACACAGCTGAAAGGGCAAAATGCAAGGATGAAAGAAAGCAATTTGGTATTTGCTGGGACTACAATGCAGGTAAGTGTAGGAGACAACCCTGCAGGTTTGAGCACAAGTGCAACACCTGTGGGGGGAATCACCCCGGCACTTCCTGTGTTAGAGGTAAGAGGTCAGGAGTCGGGGCCACAATCCAGCCATTGTCACCAGGAGGGAAAAGCATCATCACCAATTAATCTGGAGGCACTGGTGGCATGGCTCCGCATATACCCTAGTGGACTCAGCTTCTTACATATTTGATGTTTTTTCTATGGGTTTTCGTATACCTTACTCAGGTACCAGGGTATATCGTTATGCGCCCAATGCTCGTTCTGTGAAGAAATTGTACGCTATAGTAAGGGACAAGCTGGCAAAAGAGGTAGCAGTGGGGAGGATTTCAGGCCTTCATGATCACCTCCCAATTCCTACCCTTCACTTATCTGCTTTGGGTGTGGTGCCTAAGAAAGCCCCAGGAGATTTTAGGTTAATTCACAATCTTTCTTATCGAAAGGGTGATTCTGTTAATGATGCTATAGACCCAAGACTTACATCTGTTAAGTACGCTTCCTTTGATTCAGCGGTTAAGATGGTCAGGGTGTTAGGCAGAGGAGCATTGTTGGCAAAATGTGATATAAAATCAGCCTTCAGGTTGCTGCCAGTGCAACCAGATGACTTTGATCTCTTGGGTTTTCAATTCAATGTAAAGTATTACTTCGACAAAGCTATGCCAATGGGGTGCTCTATTTCCTGTTCAGCGTTTGAAACATTTAGCACCTTCTTGCATTGGTGTGCAATCAAGAGGTCAGGCAACAAGGCAATCACCCACTATTTGGATGATTTCTTAATACCAAATTGCTTTCTTTCACCCTCGCATTTTGCCCTTTCAGCTGTGTAACCATGGGCACAAACCCATAGTCATAACGGCTTGAAGGGGAGGCTCCCTAGCCCTCCCCACCAGCCAGTCCCTTTAACATCCTTGG
>CM034708.1:90545328-90559341 GCA_020142125.1 Phrynosoma platyrhinos | reverse complement strand
CCATGGTTTTGGTGTATACTGGAAGGGGCAGTGGGCAGCAGGGAGTTGTCTTCAGGCTTGGGTGAGTAACGGTTTGACAAGAGATCTTACCTTTCTTGAACTGTTCCCTATTGTGGTTGCAGTTCATATTTGGCCAAAGCAATTAGCCCAGAAAACTGTTGGTTTTGGTGTGAAAACCAGGCAGTAGTTCATGTTATCAATTCACAGAGTTCAAAGTCTCCAAGGGTGATGGCTTTGGTCATGTCTATGGTATTGCAGTGTTTAAAATTCAATGTGCTGTTCCAGGCATGCCACGTTCCTGGCCTATTGAATCCCCTGGCAGATGCCCTTTTGCATTTTCAGTTTCACAAGTTTTGAGAGCTGGCTCTAGAAGCAGCAGCACAACCTTTGACATTGCCAGCCCATCTGTGGACAATTGGAAGATAGAGATCAAAAGGGCTATTCTGCAGTCCGTTGCCCCTCCCACATGCAAGTCATATCAGCTTGCAATGTGAACTTTTAGACAGTTTCTCGTGGCTGTGGGGGAAATCGAGGTTTGGCCCTTGGGAGTGGAGATTATACTCCGCTTTGCAGTTCATCTTAGACAGTCCGGGTTGTCTCTGGTTACCATTAGGGGAAGGTTGGCAGTGCTGGCTTTTTACTCCCAGGCGGGGGTGGGTGGGTTACGGATCCTATTGCAGATTTTAGGGTTTGGAGGGCTTTGGAAGGATGGTTTAGGGAGCTCCCTGTGGCACGGATACCCACATGCTGGTGATGGATGCAATCTTTATACAGATTTGGCATTCCCTCCAAGTGGTGTGCTCCTCGCCTGAGGAAGTTACCTTGTTTCGGGCTGCTTTTTCATTGGCCTTTTTTTGCTGCTACCAGAATTAGAGAGGTTGTCCCCAGCTCTCGTTCTGATATGTCAGACAGGGCGCTATTGTTATCTGAAGTTCAAGTTTTGGAGCAGGGCCTACATTTGTGTTTTAGGCATTCAAAGAGGGATCAGTTGGCTAGGGGTCAAACCATAGTCTTGTCCAGGGCTCACAAGGGCCAGATTTGCCCAGTATTAGCCTTGTCAAATTACCTCTGATTGTGCCCAGCATCCCCTGGTCATTTGTTTTTGCAGGTCTTTGGCCTCCCGTTGATGCAGTTTCAATTTCAAGCAGTGTTGTAGGAGGCTCTGAATCATGCGGGTTTACCAGTGGCCCAATTTTATTCTCATTCTTTTTGGATCAGAGCCTAAGTGATGCTGTGGTCTGATGTATTGGGCAATGGTGCTCTGGAGCATTTATATCTTACATTCACCCTTAGGCTGGTTAGATGTTGATTTCTAGTCCCAGGGGGCTGATGAGATCTTGCATTCATGTTCTAATGTGTGTTTTTCTATTGAGCAGGTCAAGCACAGGGTAATGCTTGGATTGTCGGTCACAGCTTGGTCTTTTGGGCTGAACGACACGTTATCCAGTTGGGCCAAGATCCAATTTGGGTCTGGAGTGAATTGGGCGCATCCATTGGTTTGGGCGGGGAGGCATGCTATGGGGGACCCTTCTTCCATGTATCATTGAATTAGCTGTTACCTTCCCACCTCCCTGGATACTACTCATTCACCTATGTGAGTACGACTTGGTCAAGATCACTGGACTGCAGCTAGTCAAAAGGTGGACCTACAGGAAGTACGACGATGGTTACCAGGGACTGTTATTTTATGGACCAAGCTCTTGCCGCAACAAACTTGGCCTGGTGCAAAGAAAGACTCTGCTATTAACGTGGCTCGTCACTGAGTGAATAGAAGTGTTTTGAGGAGGTTGGAAGTTTTGGGGGCCTCATGTGTAGAGCACGATCAGATCAGAGTTGATTTGCCACATCTGTACAGGGGTGATGGGGTACATCTCTCCCCAATAGGCTGTGATGTATACTTGGATTCCATTGTCTCTCATATTAAACAGGACCTTCTGGGGGGAGGGGATGCCAAGCTAGGCTGGCCCCCTCCTGTGGCAGGCATAGACCCCACCAGGGGATAATTGGATATCTGAATTTACAATATGTGGTTAGTTAAGAGGGATGAATGGTTTACATAATTAGCTTAAAATTCTCTTACATCATTAATTTTAGAGACGACATCAAAATTTGCATGGGGGAATGATTTGTTTATATGTTTAGCAACTTGTGTGACAACCTTCTTGACATATGCTTTGTGGGAGGCGTGACTTACCCTGGCGGATTGACTTGATTATGGTGAAGATTGAATCAGGAATTATGGCATGTGCACATACACATGTGTCAAGAAGGAAGTTATAATCAAGTGAAGAATTTTGGCTGTAAAGTTATTGTTTCAGACTCTGTACAGATGAATAAAGTTGTGGCCATTTTGTTATCCAAAAAAACTGTGTTCGAACTTCTTTGTGCTGGTGCAAATAATATTTTTGAAGATTTAGTCACAGAAAAAAATAAAAGAAAAGAAAAAGCTAACTTACTCCTTGATTCTTTTGAGAAGAAAATTAGCAAAAAAAAAAAAAAATGTTTCTACTCTGCTGAGTGGAACAGAGGGAGTGGTATGTGCCTCCACAAGATCTCTTATCAGTGGAAGCTTCTTACTCCAGCATCAATGGGATGGTAGATGCATTACAGCTTTAGTTTGAATTTTAAGAATCTATTTAAGGATGCAAACAAAATTCATAAAATAGGTTCAGCACATGTTCCGGATCATGTATTGCTACTGCTACTCTGCAAATCTGCCCATTGTAGATGTTGACACTGTCAAAGTCTATGTTATATTTCCACTCCTCATATTAACATATATAGCAATTATGGTAGCAAGCGCAATAGTATTTTTGGTGGGTGGAGGTTAAAGTACAAGAAGATCTCATCAATGTGTTCCCAGTTTCCTAGCACCAACCATAACCTTAAATTAAATGTCTTCCTCCTCTTTGTAAACAAATTTCATGTTTATGCTATCTGGTTGTCTTCAGTAAAAGTGGGATACTTACTCCATAAGGCACAATACATGATTGGTGGGATGTGCTCAGTTTATAATTTGAAATCATAACATCATAGAACTGAGAGTAATCACAAAGACCAACTAATTCAGTCCCCTGCCAATATAGGAAATCCATTGCTACTGCATCCCAAAAGATGGTCTTTCAACCTTTTGCTTTAAAACCTATAATGTGATGCACTGCAGAAATTATCCAGTTTAACACCACTTTAACTGCCATGGTTCAATGCTATGGAATTCTGAGAACTGTAATTTTGTTAAACATTTAGCCTTCTCTTTTAGAGAGGTCTTCAGCCACAGCAAGCTACAATTCTCTGAATTCCATAGCATGGAGTCATGGTAGTTAAAATGGTGTAAAACAATTATTTGTGCCTTGCAGATGCAACCAGAATGTGGTTTATCACGTTTTAAGGCAAGGAACCCATCATAAACTTCTTCCTAAATATTGTCAAAATCTTCTTTCTTGTTATTTGAACCTTTTGGATAGATCTTACTCTCTAGAATACCTAGAGAGCAAATCTATTCCTTCATCTTGTGCTGGCCCAATCGAGATAAACCTTAGACACCACCTATATGTGTCCCACTGATATGTGATGAACATAATGGAACAGAAACATTTTAAAAAATATTAGAAAGATACCAACTGTGCTTATTTGTGCTTATTTACCTGTGCTTATATGTGCTCATTTACCTGCAATCTTCCACTTAGTTGGTTCCTGTCCAAAAAGAAGGGGGTGGGAATCAGATTGGCTGCTTGCCTATCATAGCTATGGAATGAGCCTACACTGTGCACTGAATGTGTATATGTGCTACTGAAATGCTGTTGGCTATTAGCATAACCACACAGCAGAGCTGAGAATGTGTATGCAAATATTAAAATGGGACCTATCCAAGAATTTTAAAATAAATCAGTATACTTGCTTTTGAAGCCAGAAGAGGATTGCACTTTTGCCTTAGATTATATGAACATCATTGGAAAATGCAGCACAAGTGAATAAAGTATTGAGCATGATTACTCAATAAAGGGAAATTTAGCATTAATATACACACCTCATTTTGGTTTAGTGGGTAAACAGCTTCCAAGAGGTCAGCATCTAAAGTGCTTTCTTGCTGATGTACTTCAGTCTGCTGAAGCTAGTCAATTCAGTGTATCCAGTTAATACCTTTGAGAAAGGTGCCAGCCCAGAAGCTGTGTGTGTTATAACTGACATTATGAAAAATCATATTATTTCTTCATTTAATAGGTACTGGAGACTGCTGGGAAGGAAAGGTCTCCAGCACACCTGAATAAATGCATTTGAAAATCAAGCTTTTTGATTTGGATGAAACATACTTCTGGATAAGTAAAGTTATTAAGCTAGCTTGGTGTAGCGTTTTGAGTGTTAGACTAAAGGTCCAGGAGAACCAGGGTTCAAATACCTACTTAACCATAGAAACCCATTAGATGACCTTGCACAAATCACACACTCCCAGCCTCAGAAGAAAAAAGTGACAAAAGCTCTCTGAACAAATATTGTCAAGAAAACCCATGATAGATTCATCTTAGAGTTGCCATAAGTTGGAAATGACTTAAAAGCACTCAAGAAGTTCACCTTAGTAATGTATTCAGAATGGGACATTAAGGGTACTGTATTAAAGTACAAACTGGATAGGGGTTCAATGTAAAAACTAGAATGAGTGCCCAATATTTGGTGACAGTTAACATTCGCATACAAATGGTGACAGTCTACAATAATTTCTGTGCATATCTGAAATATATACACACAATTGCATAATACTGCATGCAAATGTTGGACCAAAATATTGTGTGGCATTTCAGGAGAAAACAAAAATATCTGCCACCCATGAAGATTACATTCATCCAAATGTTCTTACCTATAAATATGAAGTTGCCAATAAGAATTATATTTTTTCTTAGAGGGAAGACCTTCACCAACACTTCCAGACACATTTCCTTCAAATTTGGGACACTGAATCAAATGAAACTGGTACCACTGAAACATTGACAAACATTGCTAGGGTAGTAAATCAGGAACATTGCTGTTTTCTATTGCATTCATTGGAATGATGGCTTGATGGATTGGAAGGAAATAAACAAACATTACAAAAAATGTCTTGTGTAGAGAGATCATCCTATATATCTTGGTGCATAAGCAACAAAACTGTCAACTTATTCATGCTACAGTACATTGCCTGTGATGTCTGAGACAATAGGATCCTGCCCTTGTTGTAATGTAACACTTTCTCATTGTGATAATAGCACTATAACTGCACAGTGTAAGTGGGCCCCTGGTGAGCTATGGTCTTTCCTGCACCCCACAGATCTGTTCATTTCCTGCATGTGACCCTTGATGATTCTGTACAGTTCTCCCCCCGCCCCCCCGCCCCCGTGTGTTGGGCACTAACCTTCACAATGTCCCTGCCTTCCAATTGCCTCATCTCAAAATAATAATAATAATAAAATTGGGGAATGGTTTCATACTGTAACCTTGCTTTGGACTACTACCTCTTTCCAAACAATATTATAATGCCATATTAACTATTTTGGTTCTATTCTATGATATCTGGGATTTTTATTTTTTTACTTTGCTGTGGCACTAAAAAGCTCTGAATGAAGATTTTAAATGCCTTTCTTTTAACTACAAATCTAAGGCCTCCATAGGATAAAAACTAAGACAGTTAAAGTGAAATAATAGTGCTATAATTGTGTAGTGTGAATGTGTTGTGATGGTTCTGTCTGTCAATAAAAGAATCAGGGGAGTGACTGGTGAATCATGTGACCTTATCACACGTGCAGAAATAGGAATTAAAAGGTGTGGAAAACTTGCAAAAGCAGATAGATTTTCACACACATCACTTTTAAAGTGTGCTTAGCCTGAATAGAAGTAGTCAAAAGCCACTTCTTTTTACTATCAGGATTTTCTGAAAGTAAAAAGAAATGGCTTTTGACTACTTTCCATTCGGGTTAAGCACATTTTAAAAGCGATATCTGAAAATCTACCGCTTTTGTGGGTTTTTTCCTATTTAAAACCCCATTTCTGCACATGATTTCCCTGCAGATATGTTGTGACTGGCTTGGCAGTATAAATGGTCAGTTAGCCAAATATTGCTTGCAATTATATCCATGGCAGTGGGAGCCATTCTCTTTGCAACCATGTGTAGTTCAGTATTTTGAAAGCTATACATGGAGAATAAGCAGGTTAAATTGGACACACAGGCATAATGCCATGCATTACCAATAAGTCCAAGCTCAAGCTCATGCAGACCAGGGCGTTGGGGATGCCCTGGGACAGTGCGCCACTGGAGCGAGGCACTCGCACGGCAGCGCACCGGCAGCGTCCCTGAAAGGAGCGCCAAATTGGCGCTCCTTTCAGAAGTCAGGGAAAGTGCGCCCTAAACGCGTAGGGTGCACTTTCCCTGACTTTTCCACCGCAGCGTGTGAAGGCGCTGTGGTGGGAGGTTGCCCTCGGAGCGCCGGCCGTGTGGAGGGCTGGCAGCTCCGAGGGCAACCTCGGGAGGAGGAAGGGGCGCCGCTCGTGCGGCTGCCCCTCCTCTTCCCTGCCTCCAAGATGACTTTATTAGTCATCTGCCAAGGCTGACAGTTAGCTTTTTGTTTAACCTTTAGGAGTGCCAGTTCTTCTTGAAGTTTGGCAATCAGTTAGGGATCCATGAGTCTGTGAACATTGTCTTTCTGATCTGCCATAATTGTGCAGCACTACTAGCTTTTTCCTTTAGTCCCTGCTGAGACTGTTTGAGCTGGTCTTTAGTTCATTTTTGTTCCACTCTAAGCACTACCCTGACTGCCCTGTATATTTGGGTTGTCTGTAGCCAGCTGAATATTTTAATTGTTAAAATATATTACTGCTGTCAGGTTCTAGAAACAGACTGATAAACAAAACAGTTCTTGAATGAATACTGAATCATGCTCTGGTTTCTAATGTGTGGCATGCATACAAAAAGGGTGCTATTTGAAGACTTCAAATGTCCATTAAATCTTCAAGATGCTTTAAGCAAAGGTCCAGAAAGTTCAAAAAGTACTTGCCATTTTCCTTCCTAAATAAGATCTATCGAGAGTTTATTTCAAAAGGCTGAGACAGCATTCTTCAGTGAAGCTGTTACGTTGTCTGGATACTTGCCTGCAATTTTAGAAATAGCACTAATGCTGCTTTCCACTAGTTTTTGCTTAGTACTTTAGGTATGTTGTAAGAATTACTAATGTATCCACATAGCATAATTTGGATTTGTACCAGGACATTTGCCAGATGTTTGATAGGAGGAAGTATTCAGAGGTACAAACATAGTGGGAAATGAATGGATTTGGTCTGGAATCCTCTCAGTGACTAACAGCAGCACCATGCAGTTTTGGATAAGGATAAGGCACTTTTGAGAGTTATACACAGAGACAGCAGGATGCAGTGGGAGTGGAAGAGAAAGTCATCTCCATAAACAGCTTAGGAGCCATCAGGTCAAATTTCTAACAGTGAAGAATTTTTCCATTATGATACTGTGTTACCCATCATGGTGATATCCCTGGCCATTTTACTCTGGCTGCTTTGTCACATGTCATGGTGTAGTTCTGCCAACCAACAAGATGGCAGACATATGCCTAAATCTTATTGTTAATATCAATTAAAGCAGCCAGTCAGTGGATATAGGATTGAAGGCTAAATGTTCTATATAAGTACCAGAAATGAGGAGAGGAAGCTGGAGAAATAAAGCCTGACAACATGCTAAGACAAACTACAGAAGAGATTTAATTGTATATTCAAAGTTCCTAAGGCAGCTATACTTTGGATCTAAACTTCATTGATCACTGTGGCCTTTACTTCCAATTAAGCATGTGCGGGATTGTTCTGTGAGTTTAGATGTTTAGACCATGCAACATGCTTGTGAAAAGAAGCAGTCAAAGGACATTTTTAAAAAGAAATAGAGAGAGAGTTAATGAGAAAGCACCATCCCAACCATTAAAACAAGGAAAACCAGAGAGATTAGAACAGAATGTGACAATGATCTCTACACACACCCTCTGCTAAAATAAAATGAGTAAGGGATTTTAAACTCTCCTGAACATGTGCCTATTCAGATGATTACTAGAGAACACTTGCAGAAGTATGAGTATGGTTGCCAGGTGTGTGGAATTTTCCTCTGCTGAAATTCTCTCTTATACATAACCACTAAATGGACAGGAGTCCTCTCCTTATTTCATCTGGCAACGCTAAGTACAGGCTACCAAAAAATAGAATCAAGAACATTTTAAAGTATTCCACTGAGAATGAAAAGATAGAGATGATATAGATGAATAAGAAACAAAGATGGATGATATAGATGAATAAGAAACAAAGGAAATAATTTAAAAAGAGGTAAAACTATGCAAAGGTGCTCTTTCAGAAGAAAGTGGGAAGTGGCTCAAAATAGGGAGGCAAAGGGCTTTTACAGACTGCCAGAAATAATGCAGCTTGAGGCCACTTTAACTGTCCTGGCTCAGTGCTAGGGAATCATGGGAATTGTATTTTTTGGGAATTGAGCCTTCTCTGTCAGAGAGCTCTGGTGCCACAATAAACTACAGTTACCATGATTCCCTAGCATTGAGCCAGGGCAGTTAAAGTGGAATCAAGCTGCATTATTTCTGGCAGTCTATAAAGGCCCAAAGAATATTTGCAGTTTAAAAAAATTGGGAAAAGGGGCCAAGAAAGAAAAAAAGCCCAACTATATTGCAAGATGATGATGGCAATGACAATGATGATGACAATAATTGAAAATTGAGTACTCCTGAGTGAAAAATCTATTTTTTAAGGAAAACATGTATTTTTTATTAATACACATACACATCAATCAACTATACCATCCATAATACCAAAAAAGATATATATTAATTTAATTTAATTTAATTTACTTGTCATTTATTGTAGCTAGTTATTTTTAAGTATGTTTTAAATGTTGATTCTTTAATAGTATTTTAGGGGGGTGGGCTATCAGGGGACAGGACAGTTTGTTTTATTGTGTAAGCCACCCCGGTTGAATTTTACAGAGAGGCGTGATACATATTATTATTATTATTATTATTATTATTATTATTATTATTATTATTATATACTTGCTCCAAAGGGGGGGGGGGCTAATTCCTAGCAATTACAACCTAACAAATCAATATCATATTTTTTTAAAAATATAACCATTCATATATTCAAAACAATAAAATTTCATTTATTTATTTTAAATAGCCCAATCATTATAAAACCACATACAACTCACAAAGAATCATTCATATCCACTTCCACTAAGTATTTCTAATCTACCTTACACGTAGTTCCTCATAGAATATCTTATAATACGATTGCTAGTAGTCCTTCAGGCCCAAGTGTCTTCTCTTCTTTACATTGTTTGATGGCTTCCATTATTCCCAACCTTGTTATAGGCATATCTGGATGTGAGGGTGATCTGGCTGCGACATCTATTACACCATTGATCGCCAGGGTTGATTCGGCTGATCTGGCTGGCTAGGCGGGTGTCCCCTTCCTCCTTCACCGCTCCATGCGCATCCTTCCTGAAGCTGCATGTTCAGTGGAAGAGGATGACCATCCCAGATAGAAGGAGTGTACTGTTCTTCGATCAAGGGTATACGATAGCTGCACTCCCCTGCTAGAATCTCCAAACAAGCTCAAGGTTATAGGTATGTCTAATTTGGGGTTTTGTTCCTCTGTTAATATCCAATTATATTAAGAATTTTAACTGGTTGTTCGAAATATAATTTGAAGTAAAAATGATAAAAGACCTTTTTTATCTTTTCCTGACAAATATATAAATCGTTCTCTTCTTTTATCTTTGCAATACATGTCTTTTTCCTTTATTTTCTTAATCTATAAGAGACACACTTATCCGGTTTGCTTATATGTTCAAAATTATTCTGCTTTACTATCTTTCTTTCCATTTGAATCATTAGCCCTGTTTCAATTTGTTTCTAAAAAAAAAAAAAAAAATTCTTCAGCTACCTTATTATTTCCTGCTTGTTCTTTCAATTCATGTTCTTTCTTTTTCAATGTATTAGACAGTAATATCATTTGCTGCTTTTTCTTCTTTTGGAGGGTTATATTTTGTTATGTAAAAAAAAACTCAGAGAACCACTTTGCTAGTATCCCAAATCATCACTAATTTAACCTCCTATGGCATATTCTCTTTAAAGAAAAACTTAATTGTTTCTTTTGCTTTCTCAATCACCCTTTCATCTTTCAATAGTTCTTTGTTCATTCTCCAGCTATGTGTTTTTTGAAATTCCTTTAGATTCATCATAATTGAAATATGGTCCAATATTGTTGTATGTAGAATCTCCATGTCTTTAATACTTTTTACCATTGTTTTTGAGATCTGCAAAACAAACAAACAAACAAAAAAAAAACCTGTTCTAGACAAGGACCTGTGTCTATTCAAATAGAAAGTAAATACCTTTTCTTTTCCATATCAATGTTTCCACACTTCCAATAGTGATAATTCTTCTGTCAATTTAAAAAAGACCTAAGTAATTTCCCTTGGTTTTCTTTAATTTTCTTAACAGCTGTTCTGTCCAACCCGGCTCCATTACCCTATTAGATTACCCCATCAGGATTATATTGTCATACTCTTCTTCCAATGTTTTCTCTTGTAAGCCTCTATAAAAATATTCTTATTTTCTTGGGGATATACATACCCACTAACAAAATCTTTCTCCTTTGCAGACTATTTCAATTCCAATAATGTGGCCTTTATTATCCTTAAATATTTCTTTGGGGAGTAAGGGAGGAAGCAGACGGGCAGACGGGGCCACCCCGGGAAGCTGCACCATGGGGCCAAGGTATCCCCACACCTCAGCCCCACAGCACAGCTTTGCTACCCCTGGAAGGAGCGCTAAATTGGCGCTCCTTTCACAAGTCGCCGAAGGTGCACTGCAAAAACTGGCAGCGCACCTTCGGTGACTCTTCTGCTGCAGTGTGTATGGATGCTGCAGCAGGGGGTCCTCCTTGGAGCGCCAGCCGTGCGGAGGGCCGGCTGCTCCGAGGATGACCTGGGGAAGGGGTTGGGGCACCTACTGTGCGGCTGCCCCTCCCCTTCCCTGCCCCCAAAACGGCTCTTTAAGCCATATGCTTGCCCCCCCAAGTGTCCCTTAACATACATAACAAACTCTTTTTGACTTTTGTTTATAGAGGCCACATATTTTTAACCTATTTTTTTATTCCTAATCAGCCTTACATCTTTTGTTTTGGTGTGAGATTCTTGCAGACAAATCACATCACAATTTTGCTTTTCCAAAAAAAAAAAAAAAAAAAAAAAAAACAACCTTGAAAACTTTCTTGCACTTCTGAGCAGAATTTAAACCTTTCACATTCCAAGATAATAATTCCATCTATCAATTTCAACTGTTATTAGGAAATTTTAAAAAAAGGAAAAATAGCAATATTTCTAAAGAAAAAAATGACAAACTTTAGCTCATCCTTCAGTTCAATTCCTTTGCAACTGATCACCCATTCTCTCCTTCTGATTCTTCTTCCTCCTCCTCTTTTTCTTTCTCTTTCCTTTTTCTTCTTTCTGTATTCTCTTCCTTTGGGTCTCCAAGTTCACTTGCATTCTGTCTTTCCCCTCTCTTGCTTGTTCATCTTGATGTCTTTTTTCAGATTATTCTAAAAACCCCTTGACTTTCAATCATAGTAAGTTAAATCTTTTTTGTTTCCAATTCACTAGCAATCCTTTAACCTTTTCCCACCTGTATGGAATTTCGTAGACCTTCAATTGTTCTATTAAAAAACTATACTATTTTCTTTTCTTCAATATTTTGCCTGGGATATCCCTAAATATCTGGATCTCCTTCCCTTCAATAATTAGTCTCTCTTTGTAGTTCTTGTGTAAGATTATATCTCTCATTTGTCTTTGGACAAAATATATCACAATGTCTCTTGGCAAATGTCTATATTTTGCTTATCTCAAAGTTATTTTATAAACTCAGTCTAACCCCCAGAGGAAGTGTTGCTCTGACTCTTCAATATACTCCACAAGTGTAGGAGTCAAATATTTGTACAAGTTTTCATTTACTTGCTCTGGTACTCCCTTTAGTTTCAGATAAGTCTCCCTTTGTTTGATTTCCAGTTTTAGTATCGATTCCTGATCCTCCTATTGTTCCTTAGAAAATTCCTCTAATTTCTCCTCCATACATTTGGTGCCAGTTTCCACTTTTTCCCCTTTTTCATGAATCTTCCCTATGTTGTTGTCTATTTTATCCAGCCTTGAACTTAATTCTTCCATTTCTGATTTAAATTCTTGCTTCATTCCATCTTTTGAATTTGGTATTTGCCTATTTGTTTCTAAGTTCAGCCTTCTCATCTCTTCCAGTAACAATTCATTTTGCTCAGTTGTTTTGCTACTATTTCCAAAGATGGTCTTCTTTGTTTTGTAGAAGAAGCTGTTTCTTGTTCCAGATGCCTGCATTATTTATTCCCCTTCTATCTCATCTTACTAATATCCCAAACCTCCTCCCCCATTGTTTTTCCAATAGCTACTAGGTGTCACCTTTTTCTAACTCTTCTTCTCTTTTTCAAACAATAAGAAAGTTTGCTAACAAAGATGTCTTTCTGATAACCAGTAGGTGTCATTTTTCTCCCCAAATTCACAAAACTTGCTTTGTTGATATCAATCTTTATCGCTCATCCCAGACTATAGCCAAAATACAGCATTTTCAATGTCCCTTTGTTCACATCCACATAAATCACTATCTCCCACTCATTCTTTATACTATTTCAATTCATTTATAATAGTAACCCATACAGTATTTTAAGAACCCCTTTGATTCTTTCTGTGCTATGTTTTAGCTATAATTTTCCCCTTTTTAAAATCCCACTTATTCTTCAATTTCCACCTCTATTTCCACCTCACTTTTTATATCTACTCAATTACTTGTCAATTGATTAATTAGTTATTCTCTCTTAATTGTTAACTCTTTAAAAATTAGGTTCTTAATATTTTTAATCAACCCCTTGTTTTATTTAAACTTATACAACCCTTTCCAAATTTATTCTAGCCAATCAGCTTAAGTAGATTTGCACTTCCTCTTATACCAGGACAATTAATTAATTTACTTCTTTTTCCCTAATTCTCAACTCCCTATATATTCATAACTACTTCTCCACTATACTTATAACTATGCTATTCTCTCTTTTCTTTCTATCTCAAGAAACCTCCAGTCTATATATACTCTTGCATACTTCAATACTCACACTCTCCCACCACTTAGGTCAATGTCTTAAATTCTTTCAAATCCAATGTCTCAAATACTTTCCTCAAATAACGGCTTCAAGTCAATCCAATAGACCAATCCAATAATAAATATCTATTATTCCTTATTCCTTATTCCCCTAAACAATCTCAAAAATCCATCAATATCCTATATTCAATGAACTAAAATATCTTCCCCTTATTATATTTATATTTAAACAATTAGTCCTTGGTTAATCAATAATTATCAATTAATCAATTAGCAAGTAATCTATGTTTACCCAATTATTCCTCAATCAATTATAAAATTATTAATATGAATGTAAAAACTTTATAAACAATTATTACCAAATTAATACAACATTAATTCCAAATACCCATTTAATTCCAAGTTAATTAATCAATTAATTAGTAAGAAAGTGTGTATATATTTGCATATGTATATTAATTCCAACTTAATAATATCATAAAAAGAGAATAATAATAATAATAATAATAATAATAATAATAATAATAAAATTTATTTGTACCCCGCCCTTTGGAAACCCAATCAGGGCGGCTCACAAGAATAAAATCATACATAATAAATCACAACATTCCCATCCCCCCTTAAAACAATATTAAATCAATAACAAATTAAAACACATTTAAACAATTTAAAAAAAACATTACATCTTGCAACAGCCCATTGGGCCATGGCAATGATTGCTCATTCCATCTGTGGAAGAGCTATGGAAAGATAATTCGAAGGGAGAAAGTAGCCAAGGCCAGGATATTTAGTCTGGAAAGGCCTGCCAGAAGAG
>CM034708.1:90479859-90529096 GCA_020142125.1 Phrynosoma platyrhinos | reverse complement strand
TATTTTTATTTCTATTATTGTATGTCCCATGTTGCTTTTTCCTTAACATTTCCTCCCATGATTTGGACACAATTCAAGCTAGTGCTCTAACAAATGCTGAAAGGTTTTACAACACAGCTGCAAATAAATGTTGATTTACACAACGTATACCACAGATGGGTAATGTATATAAATCAATGTCTGCGACATTTATTTCATAATGTACCATAAAGCCTTACAGCTCTGCGGATTGCATTGTGTTGCTTAGCTTGACCAAATGAGCAAATCACTAAGATAATTGATTTTATTTTCTGCCAAACAATGCCATGGAATATAAATGCAACCCTACATAAACAAGTCAGAGTTAACTCTTCATGTGCTAGACATAAATCATGTCAGCATTCTAACATGCCTACATCCCTCTATCATGCCTATATCTAACATGCCTCTGTCCCTCTCAAACTGTAAAAGGCAAACTAGAATCTTTATTTATCTAAAGGATTTATATCCCCACTCAGTAAGGCTAATACTAAATGATGCACAGTTTCACAGGCAAACCTCACACAACCTTGCAGTCTTTAATTCCTTGATGGGGAGAGCCAATGTGTGCTTTCTCTGTGCTCTGCAATTCCAGGGTAGCTAGTAAGTGGAGCCAAATCTGGTGGAAAGTGAGGAGAGAAACCAGACTTCACATAGCTACTCTCTCTATACATGAAAGAGTATTGTATATTGTATGCTTTCTGTACATACAAGAGCCCTGGTGGAACAGTGGTTAAATGCCTGTACTGCAGCCACTCACTCACAAACCACAAAGTTGTAGATTCAGTACCAGCCAGGGGCTCAGGTTCAACTCAGGCTTGCATCCTTCCAAGGTCATCAAAATGAGTACCCAGCTTGTTGGGGGCAATTAGCTTACAGTTGTAAACCGCTTAGAGACTGCTTAGAGTGGTATGAAGTGGTATATAAATGAAGCTACTATTGCTATTACTATGATGGAAGGATGGTAGATTAGGGTTTTTTTCCCTCTTCTTGCCACAGTGTTCTTCCTGGGAGGCATGGGGAAGGATGGGAAATAGTACTAAAAATAAATGTAAACTTGGCCCATATACCTGAATCAAGAAATTCAGTTTTAAAGGGGTTAATGTATTTTCAAAATCGTTGATAAGCTACAAAAAAAATCCTAATTTTTTTAGGGAAAGGGGGGAATTAACTGTTTAGTTTATTTGAAATTGCCATTTAAATTTCAGTGAGATGACTGCACAAAAAGCCTTACTAAAAAGGTCAATAATACCATCCATCATTTTACTCCCCACTCCATCTCATTTTTGCATTTCAGAGCAGAAGAAACAGATGCATGGATTGTTGAGTATCTATTTTTTTCCTCATAAACAGCACCAAAAATCTTTCGTTTGTTTTCACTTAATCCTCCCCTTAAAATCTCAACTTCTTATTTATTTATGTATTTATTTCATTTATATGTTACCTTTCCCCTCAGAAGGATCCAAGGCAGCTCACAGACAAAACATTTAAAATCACATAAAATTCAAAACAATTAAAATATCTATATCCAATATAAAATCACATAAAATATTCAAAAGTTAAAATTGTAATCTAAAACTACAATCCCCAAATAAAAGCAGACTTACATGATTTAAAAAAAAACTTGCTTAAACAAAAATGTTTTTGCTTACCAGCAAAAGGCCAGCAGGGAGGGGGCTAGTCTAGCCTCCCATAGAAGGGAGTTCCACAGGGTAGGAGCAGCCACAGAGACGGCTATTTCTTGTGTCCTCACCAAGTGATTCTTTGATGATGGCAGGATCGAGAGAAAGCCTTCTCCTGAAGATCTTAGGGCTATAGCAGGGTTTTATGGGGAGATGTGGTCTCTCAAATGTAGGGCTTTATAGGTCATGACCAGCAGTTTGAATTGTGCCCAGAAATGAACAGGTAGCCAGTGAAGCTGTTTTAACAAAGGAGTTATATGTTCCCTGTAACTGGCCCCGGTGAGCATTCTGGTTGCAGAGTTTTGAACCCACTGAAGCTTCTGGACAGTTTCCCAAGGCAGCCCCATGAAGAGTGCGTTGCAGTAGTCCAAATGGGATGTAATCAAGGCATGTGTCACTGTAGCCAGATCTGACATCTCAAGTAACAGGTGCAACTGACACACAAGTTTAAGCTGTGCAAATGAACCCCTGGCCATTGCTGAGACCTGGGCATCCAGGCTCAGAATACAGTCCCGGAGCACCCAAGCTATGATCCTGAGATTTCAGGGGGAGTGTAACCCCATCCAGCACAGGCTAAATCCCTCTTCCCTGATCTGCCTTCCAACTGACCAGGAGCACCTCTGTCTTGTCTGGATTAAGCTTCAATTTGTTTGCCCTTATCCAATCTATTACTGACAGAAGATACTGCTTCAATACATGCCTACCTTCTGCAAACCATACTTTTTTCCAGTTTCTTGATTCCCAGAAAAAGTACCAGGATTAAGAGTTTCAAAATTCAGTTTCCTTAGACAGAGGAGGGACATCTACTTTGTGTTTAGTGTTGAAAATAATATCATTGGGAAACAAAGAAGACTACCCTCCTTTCAAGGTACTCTTACTCCTTGATGGTTTAAAATGTTTTAAACTAGGAATTAAATTAGCATACTCTAATCATAAACTAAGATATGTGATTTAAATTTTGTGGTCTAAAACTGGCAATTCCACAGCCTTTGGGACTACAAAAAAGGAAGATATAATTCTGTAAAAATTCAAGAGAAGTAACCTTTAGGTAAAGAACCAGCTGGGAAATTTAAATTTGTTAATTCTTTAGCACTGATTTCCATTAATAATTAGTACCATGGTTCTGGAATGAAGTGAATGATAAAATTTCAACTTGATTCAATCATTTTAGTTAAAAAATACATTTACATTTTACGTTGGAAAATCTTCAATTAAATTGATTTTATCCAGTTAATTCTTGTCTCTGGAGTTGTCCACATGGGCCCATGTCCCCCCCACCTCACATCATCTAGTTCAGACATCAAAGGCCAAAACCCTAAGGCCAGAATTGGGTTTTATCCTGGTAGACTGGATACAGATCCAGAGGTAAGCAGCCTTTACCCTGGGACAATTTGACCCCTGGTTTGCCACAGAGTTTACAGGAACCTCCGCAACATCCCCTAGCTGTTTACACTGTGTTCTGCACTTCTTGAATATGGTTAAATCACTATAGTTTAATATTAGATTCAAGCTGTGAATAACTAATGTGCATGTACATATGAAATGAGATGTAAGGATTTAAACATATGGTTTTGTTTTTGTTTTTGTTTTTAAAAAACAACAACAGCAATGTAGTGCTGCTCAGGTTTCACTGAAAAGTGGGTTCCCTGCTTCTGAGAAAGCATTCTAACACATTAAATAAGAAGTTTGCATTGCCAGTTTGAAGACTTCAGATATCTAAGAAATAAAAGTCATTGTTCAGTCTATGAATAGTAAAGTACCAGAACCAGATGGTGCTCCCCAAGAGACTTATAAAATTAGTTGCAGAGCTCCCATTGAACATCTGCACAAGCCTTTTTTTCCCTTGATCTGGAGAGGGAAAATGATCCCTTAGGAATCCAGAGGATGGGAACATTATTAAGATATACAGTGTTATAAGGAGAGAGGTGAAGCATTTCAAACGGGGAGATTTTTTATTCATCCTTCTACAGCTTGGCAAAAGACTTGAAGTCAGATCTATATAGGAATGTTACAAATATTATTTGATACTCATTTTTATGGGGGGAGATGCAGATTTGTCACCACAGATAAGAGTCCAAAATATTTCATAAGTGATGGATAATTATCCATAAGTGATGGATAACTATTGAAAAATAGATAACTATTTTTATTTATTAATTCATTTTTATCTTTAGTTATTTCAGACAGTTTGAAATAGTGTAAGCCTTTAAAGGTCAAAGCCAGCACTTTGAATTGTTTTCAGAAATGAATGGCAACCAGTAAAGTTGTTTCAATAGGGGAGGTCAAAGGATCCCTGTTACCAGCCCAAGTAAACAACCTGGCCCCATACAGCATTTTGAACTCAGTTAAGTTTCCCAACAGTTTCCAAAGTAGCTCCACAAAGGGCATTTTACAGGAATCCAAATAGAATGTAATCAAGATGTGTGTCACCGTAGTGAGATATGACTTCTCAAGGAACATGTGCAGCTGACACACTAGTTTAAACTGTGCAAATGAACTCCTGGTCACCACCAAACACCATCACTCAAGACTCAGCTCTGAGTCCAGAAATATGCCTAAACTACAGTGGTGAGATCTCAGGTCAAGTGTAACCTCTTCCTGTACAAGCTGAACCCTTATTCCCTGATCTGCCTCACAATTGAGCAGGAACACCTCTGTCTTATTTGGATTAAGTTTCAGCTTGTTCACCCTCATCCAGTCTATTACTGACAGCAGACAGTGTTTTAGTACAGAGGCAGCTTCCTTGGGATAATTAGAGTGAAGTGCCATAAGTGTACTAGTGATACTCAACTACTGAACCACAAAACCCTAGATGATCTCCTCCAGCAGTTTTAAATAAATATTAAACAACTCACAGAGGAAGAAAAGAACAGAATTCTGAGCCACAGACCAATGGGCAGGTGTTGAACAAGCATCCCCCAGCACCACCTTCTTAGTTCATCCCTTCAAGAAGAGATGGAACCATTGTAGAACAGTGCACTCAAGTCCCATCCCAGAGAACTGACCCAGAAGGATAACATGGGGGTCAAACAGATGGGGATGATAGACTGGCCAGAGGCCACTCCACCCATGATCACCTAGAGATCACCCAAGGACTGTAGCAATCATATAGAATCATATAGAATAGAGTCATAGAATCATAGAGTTGGAAGAGACCACAAGGACCATCCAGTCCAACCCCCTGCCATGCAGGAACTCAAAATCAAACCATCCCTGACAGATGGCCATTCAGCCTCTATTTAAAGACCATCAAAGAAGGAGACTCCACCACACTCCGAGGAAGTGTGTTCCACTGTCGAACAGCTCTCACTGTCAGGCAGTTCCTCCTAATGTTGAGGTGGAATCTCTTTTTCTGTAGCTTGCATCCGTTGTTCTGAGTCCTATTCTCTGGAGCAGCAAAAAACAAGCTGGTGCCCTCTTCAACATGACATCCCTTCAAATATTTAAACAGGGCTATCATATCCCCTCTTAGCCATCTCTTCTCCAGGCTAAACATACCCAGTTCCCTAAGTCGTTCCTCATAGGGCATGGTTTCCAGACCCTTCACCATTTTAGTCACCCTCCTCTGGGCATGTTCCAGTTTTTCAACATCCTTTTTGAATTGTGGTGCCCAGAACTGGACACAGTATTCCAGGTGGGGGCTGACCAAAGCAGAATACAGTGGCACTATTACTTCTCTTGATCTAGATACAATACTTCTATTAATGCTGCCCAAAATTACATTGGCCTTTTTAGGTACGGCATCACACTGTTGACTCATGTTCAACTGTGGTCTACTAGGACTCCTAGATCCCTTTCACATGTAGTCTCGTTAAGCCAGGTATCCACCATCTTATATCTATGCATTTCGTCCCCCCCCCCCCCAGTACAGTATCTTACATTTCTCTGTGTTGAAATTCATTTTGTTAGCTTTGGCCCAGCTTTCTAATCTATTAAGGTCCTTTTGAATTTTCATCCTGTCCTCTGTAGTATTAGCTATTCCTCCTAATTTGATGTCATCTGTAAATTTGAGAAGCATACCTCCTATTCCTTAATCCAAATCATTAATAAAGATGTTGAATAGCTCTGGGCCCAGGACAGAACACTGTGGCACCCCACTGGTCACTTCTCTCCAGGATGAAGAGGAGCCATTGATGAGCACCCTTTGGGTTCAGTCAGTCAACCATTCTCAGTGGTGAATGGCCCACTCTTAAAGCAGGCCACCACTGCATCCCCAAATGAGTGGCCAGAAAAGAGCACTTTTTCTAGACTCTTTTTTTCTGTGGCCTGAGGCCACCTTAGGTGGCCTTGGAGCACCTTCTAGCCAATCTGAGGGTCATTTGCATGCCAGACCCCCAAAGGAGCACTCTTTTGCTCATGTGTTTCAGGCCATGGTCAGTGGTATTGAAAGCCACCAGCAGAACCAACAGGGACACATTATCCTTGATTAGATCCCCTTGTAGGTCATCTACTATATGACCAAAACTGTCCCTGCCCCATAATCAGGCCTGAAGCCAAATTGAAATGGACTTAGATAATCCATCTCATCCAATAATCCCTAGAGCTGGGAGGACCACAAAACAAATATTAGAGACTGGGTGATAATTATCTTCTATAGTGGGATCCAGGGAGAATTTTTTTTCCAATAGTGGCTTCACCACAGCCTTCCAATAATAATAATAATAATAATAATAATAATAATAATAATAATAATAATAATAATAATAATAAATTTTATTTATATACCACCCATTGGTAACCCAATAGTGAGGCATTTGCTACTTACTTAACCCATTCAGTTGTCCTCAGGAATCAGGAATGTGCATAGTGTTTCCCACCTATCCAAGCATCCTGTTCACATTCTCAGGCTGCACAGATTGAATTGTAGCTAATAAAGAGTACAAGAAGTGAACAAGGTTAAATCTACTTGGCCACTATCTACTACAGCATTCAATTCAGAGTGGATCCAAGTGATTGAGGAGGGAAGAAGACGGGTGGCCATGGGCCGCCCCAGGAAGCTGCACCATGGGACTGAGGCATCCCCACACCTCGGTCCCATGGCGCAGCTTTGCCACCCCTGAAAGGAGTGCTAAATTGGCACTCCTTTCACAAGTCAACAAAGGTGCACCGCAAAAGGCTGCAGCGCACCTTAACTGACTCTTCCGCTGCAGCGTGTGCAAATGCTTTGGCGGGAGGTCCTCCTCAGAGCGCCAGCCATGCAGAGGGCCGGTTCCTCTGAGGACGACCTGGGGAAGGGGTTGGGGCACCGATCGTGCACTTGCCCCTCCCCTTCCTTGCCCCCAAGACAGCCCTTTAAGCCGTCTGCTTAGGGGGTGAATCCATAAAACATTGTGCAAATTCTTCACAGTGGGCTGCTGAGCAATTTACATACTACACTTGCAAGGCAGAACATTAAAGTCCCCCTGACCAGCTCTGCTGGACAACACTGTTCAGATGCAATGGTGATAGTGAAAAAAACATTTCTTCACCTCCACCATAGTGGAATAGTGGCTTCACCTTTCCCATGTGTTCTAGTTTGTGTTTGGTCAGACTCACTCCAAGTCTTCTGCCATCATCACTTTTGTCTCTGTCCCACTTGTTTCATCACCACCATCTCCCTACTAAATCAGGGTCCTTGTTTGGCTCCACTCTTTGGGATCACTTAGGAGCAGTCATGTCCACCATCTGGCCATTTCCATGTTCCAGACATTAGCCAAGGATTTAACAGGATTATTTGCCAGGAGAATGGGAAATACCCAAAGAGTCGTTAAGAATCCACCCCTGCAAAGACTCCAAATACCAGTGAGTCTACATCCCATCAAGTAGTGACCTGTTCATGACAATGGAACTATACAAAGTTCTGTCACACTAGATTACCATCATCCCACCCCACACAAAAACTCAGTCCAGAGTGTGACCTAAAGTATGGGTGGCACCAGATACTACTTGGGACAGACCCATGGTTGTCATGGATGACATGAAATTCTGTCCTGTTCCCACTGTTGTGATTTCCACATGGATGTTGATGTCACCCAGCACAACTATCCATGAGGAACCCAACACCACCACTGAGACCAATTCAGCAAGTTCAGGAGGAAGACTGTTGAGCAAAGGGGTGGGCAGTACACTAACAGAATCCCTATTCTGTCCTGGCCACCATCTTTTTAAACATACACATTCAAAAACAGGGATGGGGCACCTAATGAGGACATGAAATTCCTATCATCTCTTTTGCTCTTATAATATATAATCTCCCTCTCTCCCTCCCTCCCTCCCTTATGGAATGAAAAAAGAGGTAAATTTGGGAACTTCTTTATGTGTGGGCATACTGCATTTCTTTATTGCTGCAGATATGAAAAAAAAGTATCTATGGGAATAGTTTGTCCACTTCTGCAAGATGCAATTTCACCTTTATTCATCTGGATTGACAAAGTGGTTTACAAATTTTGTGTTTTTTTATTTTTAACAGATCTTTATGTACATGTAGCCAGACAATAGACTCATCCACTGAAATAAAGAAATAGGTTTCACACACTCCTACTTTTAACAGAAATGGTGAATAATTGGATAGCATGGATTTTTCCCCCCAATGTCTTCAGTTTTACCAAAAGAAAAAAAATATAAACCATTGGCTGTCTCTTTATATTAATTATTGGGAAAGGTGGCACCACAAAGTAGGGAAAGCAGTAGCATTATAAATATTTATTTCTAGCTTTCTTTGTTTGAGACATCTCTCCTTACAATATTTATTGCTGAGGGTAGATGCTTAGCTATCGGATCAGGACTTGATTCATTTTTTTTTTTGACACCACATTTATGCCAAATTCATACCTCGTGACCATCATTAGAGCTCTCTTAGGCACAAAGACAAGAAACCAATGGGTAGGACTGTATATGTATATGTGTATATGTATATATGCCTGGGAAGAAAAAAGTACGATAGCCCTCCAATACTGCCTGCCCTGAACAGTTTGAACTGGCAGGTCTTTGGAAATGATAAATATTCTCATCCCACTTATGAATGTTCTGGCTATCCAAATCTACACTACAAACATATACAGGTTGAGTTGCTTTTATCAAAAATTATAAAATCTGAAATACTCCAAAATCTAAAACTGTCTGCATGGGTGGCTGAGATAGTGACACCATGGCTTTCAATGTACACAAATTTTGTTTCATGCACAAAATTATTTTTAAAATATTGAATAAAATTACATTTAGGGTATGTGTATAAGGTGTATATGAAATGATATTTGTGTTTAGAATTGGGTCCCATCCCCAAGATATCTCATTATGTATATGTAAATATTCTAAAATCTGAAAAACTCCAAAAATCCAAAACACTTCTGGTCCCAAGCATTTTGGATTAGGAAGACTCAGCATGTATCAATTTTTGTGCTGCAGATTCCTCAAAAGAATCCCTTGAGCTACAGTGATAGGACATGCAATAATCTGTTAAAGCTCCACAGCCTTTATTATTATTATTATTATGACAATAGGTACTGTAGTGATATTTATTGTTATTATAATTTTGAGTCCAGCTAGCTCATGTGACTTGTATAAACTACTTCAGTATATCCTGTGTATAACTTTGCCATCTCCTCCCAACTAAGTTATTTTTTTAACACATTTCCTTGACAAATTATAGGGCAACACTATAACAAAGTTGTCAAGTGGAGGCATACCACATTTTCTAAATGTCTGCCAAGCCCCTGCTGACAAGACAAGGAAAGAGCCATTTCACAACCAATTTATTTCTGGTTTACCTCCATTTCTATCTTTATAGCACATAATGAAGATGTGGTGGACAGAGTATATCCAGAATATCTACTGCTCTGTCCACACCATGCCCCTTATCCTCCAACTCATCATTGTGACATTAGAGAGTGAGAGGACCACAGAAATATATGTAGGGGCAGACAAGTGAAATGTGAAATCAAACCTCCCTCTCTGGGACCAGTTCTCCAAAGAGACAGATTTGTATTTATCCTACAAGACTGCAGCCCTAGACCTTACAATCTGCATTGGTTTTCTTGGGATATTGAAACCAATTCACCTTTTCTTTGCAGAATCCTATATTATTTAAAATTGCCTAACCTGGGCAGGATCACACCCAGAGCATTTTATGAATAATTATTGTGTAACTTTGAGCTTGTTTGGAGTTTCTAGCAGAGGAGCGCAGCTGTCGTATACCCTTGGCCAAAGAACGTTGCACTCACACTATCTAGGATGGTCATCCTCTTCCACCGAGCACGCAGCGTCAGGAGGGACACACATGGAGTGGTGATGGAGGAAGGGGACAGCCAGCCAGATCAGCCAAATCAACCCTGGTGATCAATGGGGTGACAGATGTTGCAGCCAGATCGCCCTTACATCCATGTTGGAAGTGTAAAGTAACATAAGGATCTTTTTTTCCCCCACTTATGGTGGAGCTGTCCCATTATTAAAAAATACTGGAAATCAATGCACTCTAAAATGTCACAAATATTAGGGAAATGTATCCCTATGAGACCTGAATTATTTTTGCTTAACATGACATCAGTATTAGACAAAACAACTAAAAAAAAACATTGGAAATTAATTTGATATATGGTGACAGCTGCGCACATTCTCTTAGCTAAATATTGGAAAGGGATAACAATATCATTAATTGAAGAGTGGTTAATAAAACTACTGGATATGATGGAACTAGATAAACATACATGCAGACTAAATAACAAGTCATTAAAAGAAGTAGAAAAAGTTTGGACACCAGTGATAAAATACTGGAGAAAAGATTGGCATGGTTTGATTATATAGTGTCTTGAAATGAATGGGGAATGAACATTTACAAGAAGACTGAAAACTTGATAGAAACATATGGTTGTTTTTTAAATAACCTTCTCTTTGACTGCTATACATTTATTTTAAATTTTTAGTAACTTTGTAAGAGTAACTTTGAGTGACTTTATAGTAACTTTGTAAGAAGCAGATCCATGAAGAACCTCTTGAAAAAGTAAAGTTTGCTGTTGATAGTGTGATTTAAATACTAAGGTATAAAGAAAATAACAAAGTTAAGAGTTAAAAGGATGAAATTGATTCTCAACCATTATGAATGCAAAAGGTTTTAATTCTTACAAATATAACTAATTACTAGAAATGACTAGTATGTAAATGATACTATTAGCTATGTTTTATTCATATGTTATAAAGCAGGGGTAGGCAACCTTTCCCCTTTAAGGGCTGAGGGACTTCAGCTCCCAGAATCCCAGGAGCTATTGGCCAACATGGGACTATTGGCCAACATGGCTGAGGCTTCTGGGAGCTGAAGTCCCTTGGCCCTTAAAGGGGAAAGGTTGCCTACCCCGTTATAAAGGTTATAAATAAAATATAAAAAACAAGGGGAGGGAATAAAGAATGTTGCTCAGCTTCCCCCCTCCCCCCAAAAAAAGGATTATTGTGTAACTTTGCGGTGTAATGGTGAAAAATATGTTTTGTTCAATGTTATTCTTTCCAAAGTGAGTTTTAGACTTTGGCTTTTTCCTATAAGAATATTTCTTTAAAAATGAAAAGAAAAGATTATCTGAAAAGACAAAATGAAGTACATTTTGGTCTACTCCACAGATTTCTCTTGACATTTAAAATAATTTTCCCCATTCTCTCTTCCCTCCCTTTTTTCCTTTTGTATTTTTTCAGTCCTAATCAGAAAAGATGAACCCTGGACTTGCCTGGATTTGCAAAAGAAGTCAGTGACACTTAAAAAATTTACTGGGAGCTTTTAATGTATTTGATAGAAAAACTCTTCAGATGTTTAAAAATACATTTTAAAATAGTTTCCCTCCTCTTCCAGGTACATTTGCAGACCAAGTGTCAGGAAATGTGGCAGGAACTACCATATTTTAAAGGAATAGAATTAAACAGAGAGAGGGCAGAGGAGCTATAGACATACAGCCACACCTTCATATATTACACAATCTGGACATTTAATTTTTCACAGTAACATGTGACACAGTAACATTAACACACTGGAAGAAAGGAACAGAATTAACATGTTAGTAGTAGAATTGAAAAGGACCTTGATAAGGCTCTTCACCAACCTGTCAGAAGTTGCATAGACATCATGCCTGCCATAAAAGGTTGGGAATTAGGTGTGATGGTTATACAGTAGAAGTGGTGCTGAGATAATGCTGGAAGAGAGACAAACATGAACCAAGCCTTTCCAGGGTTATCTGTGTGAAAGGATCTGGTGGTAAAAACAAAGAAAGAGGTATCATGAGAAAAAGACAAGTGTGTTTATTAATTATAATGAATAAGAATTAAGCCTGACTAAACTTTGAAATTGTGTGTAGTTTAATTATGCCATTTTAACACTTGCTGGTCAGTTCTGACAATTATCACACTGTTCTTAAACAGCAGTTTAGAAGAGGCATTGTAACTGTAATTGCAGATCCTACTGCACAACCTTGTGGGTAGGCAATAGGTATCCTGTAGTCAGTCCATGCTTCTGCTGCTGCTTTTAATGAACAGGAAAACCCTATGAATAGTTGTCAATCACGCAGTTAACCCTTTATTGAAGTATGTGTAATAGGTTATTCCAGGGTAATTCAGAGAGAAGAGAATTTAAATCAGTTTCACTGTAAATCCCCACCACCACCATTCTCAATGAAGTCAAGACTTTTGCTCCAGAGGAGGAAATCATTTTGTCTTGGCTGGAGAAAGGGGATTTAAACCAGTTCCACTGCAATTGCCCACACCACATTCCCAATGAAAGCAAGACTTCTTACTCTGGAGGAGGCAGTCATTTCATCATGAGCAGGAAAAGGGGGATTCAAACCAGTTTCACTGCACACATGCCACTCCCAATGAATCATGTGAATGAAGGCTACTTAGCAGATTATTGCACTAGCCTCTTATAGTGCTGCTATTCCATTTTTACTGCTCTGGCTGCCTCCTGTTGCATTCTGAAGTTTGTAGTTCAGTGAGGCCTAAGAGCTTTCTGGCTGAGAATTCTAAATGCTTGTCTCTCAATTGCAAATCCCAGAATGCAACAGGAAACAGACAGAGCAGTAAAAATGGAATAGCAGCATTATAAGAGTGTAGTGTGATAATCTATCTTGGATAACTGACAAGTAAATGGAACAATAGTGTGGTAAAATGCATTGGCAAACTGTTATCAATTCAAAATTATTTGGTAATGTGAAAAAAAATGTTGCTGTTTTGGGTGTTTAAAAAGCTGCAAAAGCATTGGGAGGGAAGCTTAGATCAATAATCTCCTATGTAAATCACTGGACTGGATCTAAAGGTTTTTTTTTTTTAACTAAAAGGTTTACTGATTTTCTGAACTTGCTATACTGCTAGAATGGACACAACCATGTCTGTGAAAATGGTGGGGCTAAAGGAAAGGTCTCCCTCAAACAACTTAGAACTTGAGTTGGCTCACATGGGGAAATATGAACTTTTAAATATTCCCCCATATAAGCTGACCTAAGAAGATTGAAGGCTTCAGAGATTGAAACCAGTGTCATTAATGAGCATCTTATATTAAACAAAGCACAGAAAAAAGAAAGAATTCAGAACTTGCTAGAGCAAAATTGAGCAGCTAATAAGGCAATAGTCACACAGAAGCTACCTGCCCAAGTGCTATAATATTTCACCCTAAACCTTGTTTGGAAAGGAAAAAAGTAACATGGAAATGTGATTCTAGAAAACTTACAAATAAATAAAATTCTTCTTCTTCTTCTTCTTCTTAACCACCATTCCCTATGAATATTAACACCGAAGAATGAATCAGAATTTCCAGATTAATTAACCCGGCCTTAGACCTGGAAATTGTGACCAACTGCCTTTAAGGAAATCAGCAGGGTTATCGGTTGGTATTGTTTTAAAAATTTTTTAAATTTTATTAATTGTATTGTATTCTTTTAAACTGTTTGGATTTAATGCTTTTTTAAGGGGGGAGGGGGATAGGGATGTCTTAGATTGTACTACTGTTAGCAGTATTTTATGATGTTCACCACCCAGATTGGTTCGCCAAAGGGCGGTATATAAATAAAAATTATTATTATTATTATTATTATTATTATTATTATTATTATTATTATTATTATTATTATTATTATCATTATCATTATTATCATTATTATCATTATTATTATTATTATACTGTATGCAGCATTTTCAGCCACACGTACTACGTATTGCTCTCCTTAGCCATAACTATATGATGAGATTTTTTTTCTAGTTTCTAATGCTTTTTTTTTTTTTTTTGGGAGGGGGAAAGTATTTCCTTGCACTTACAACTTCCCAAGGCAGCAGAGTACATTGCTGTAGTTTAGCAATAATAAACCTATTTGTTACCATAGGCAACAGGAAAGTTTTTCCACACATTGTTAGCTGGATGATGTGATCTGAATTTTGATATCTTGGTAAAATATATTCTTATGAATGTTGCCATAGAGACAGTAAAATGTATTTTGATTGGTTAACACTTTGTAGGAAATCTATAGAGGGTGGGGGACAATATGGTGATGATATATCTGTTGTGAAATTGAAGTCTGGTTTCTGGTTATCACAGAATCCAACTGGATAATATATTTTGCACATTTTTAGAAGTACTATTCAAATTGGTGAAATATAAATATTTATTATTTATGTAGCATTGACTAATTTTAGCAATCTTCTTCCCATTGGGAGAATGTCTTAAGCCCAAAACAGATGGGCAAAAAGTGCCAGGTTCAGGCCACACTGGGGGCATGGCATGCAGATAACGCATGCCCCCTGGATCATCTGGAAGCTGTTCCAGGGCTGCCTAAGGCGACCTGAAGCCAGCCAGAAAAGGAGAGGCAAAAAGCCAGAAAAGGAGAGGCAAAAAGCATCTGGTCACCATAGTCTTGGGCTGATCGGGGGGCAATTGTGGCTGGGGTGGCCAAAGGTCACTCCATGCTGCCCATCTGCTTGACCTCACTGATAGCTCAGACTATTTGCAGTTCAAGTCTTATTCTGTGCAAAATTCACATGTGCTATTTTTGCAGAGAAAACTACATTTGTTATGCCGAAAAATGTACTTCTGTGCAATTTTCTGTGAAAAAAATGCTGTAGAGGGGTGCTAATTCTGTGCAAAAGTTACACATTTTCATAGAAAATATGATTTTCTGTGCAGATAGCAACATTTCTGCACAAAAAAAGTTTCTCTACTCAATATTATTTACTCTGTAGAAAATGCTGTTTTCTATACCCCACAAAAAATCCATGTGTGGAATTTGTGCAGAATAAATAATGAACTGTGAAGAATCTCATTAATCTAGATTTGTTTCTGTCAAGAGTTTCCTGATGTTCAAGAAACATATTTTTCCAATGTTCTCTTAATACTGTCAAATATATTTTTCATCTATAGTGAAAAATGGTTCTTTATGATAGCATGTGATTGCCCTCAATATAAGTTGCATTTAGTATGCTTCGTTTTATGATTGGCCATTGGGCAATAAACATGGTATTACTTTGCAAGTCTCATTTCTTGAGCACATACCTATAAGAAAACCCTACTGTGAAAAGGAAAACATGTTATTTACCATTAATATTTCTCTTTAATGTTTTTGGACATTTTCTGGAAAAATAATATATTAATTAATTACAGTGAACAAGGGCCTACATTTTACTGACAATAACCCTTCCCTAAAAATAAAAGTATTGGATAGATATTTTTTGTGTTTGTTTTTGGTACTGTATCATTTTTGCATGCATTCATTCTAGAGTCCATTCTGCCCATTTGCATACTAATTATGGTTTTTTAACTTTTTTTACAAAAGTGAATATTCAAATTGATATTGATATATATATATATATATATATATAGTACTTTGAATCCATTTTCTCACAAATCATATATTATATGTCCATTTTCCTGAGCATATTCCCTCATTCTTCCCCCCCCCCATTATAAACACATTTTTTGAATGCATACTGACACTTTTTTGAACTGGGAGCTGCTTCACAAAATTTGGAAATGTGTGAAATCTGAAAGAAAACTATGTTTTGATCATTGCATTTGTCTACAAAGTATCAACCAGGTCAGTTCATACTTAGCACTTAGATCCATTTATTCAGATTTGATATGTATCAGTCTCGGTGGTGGTGGTGGTGGTGGTGGTGGTGAATCCTGTTACATATAAGGTGGGGAAAAGAGGATCAAGTTCCTGACCACTTCAGTTCTTCTGCTTCTGTTTACAGAGACATAGCTTGTAAAGAAATTATGCCCTCTCAAAAAAATGGGAAATCAGAGTGATGGCAACACTAAAACTTGGCCTTCCTTTTTGGTCAATGCGGATGATCCCCAAGTCATGCTTTCCATTCCTAGTTCAATGTTATTTCTGATTCTTAGATTATGACCAGTTTAATAGCCAGTTCCAACACTGATGCAGCAGCCATTGCTACAGAGCAATTAAGTAAGGAAAGAGATCTGGTGCAGGGTTTCACCCAAATCCCACCTGAAGTCTCACAATGGCCAAGGCCACTGTGAGACCTTATCCTACTCACTCTGAGAAGCCACTGGTGCTGGCCCACATGGACTTCTTACCTCTGTAACAGGAAGTGCCTGGATGGTTGCCACCACAGGTGTTACATTTGTTATCAAGCCTGCAGGGCTGCCTCCTGCACTTACCTGAGTTGAACTCCCAGCAGAGACCTGTTGTTTTTCTCTCCCCCATGCTAGGCCTTGCATACTGCCCTTTCGGCTGTGTGACCATAGGCACAAAGCCATTGTTACACCTGCTTGATGTGGAGGCCCCCAGCATAACATCCACCCACAACTCTGACTGGACATACTGCCAGGATAAAGAAGGGTCCAAAGCAGCTCTCATCCTAAACTGCTCATTGTACTGGAGCCATGCAGACCCCCTCAAATTGAAATGACAATTTATGTATGCTTTAATCATTATCTCCTAATACTTAGAAAAATCAGGAGACCTAGAGGGCTTTTTCTTTTCGATCTCTCCCTTATAAATGGTGAAACCCATCATCCAGTTCACAAAGTTCCTCTCAAGCGTAGGGCACTTCTGAGCCTCGAATTCCTTTGGGAGACTAAATACGACCCCATCCTTTACCATAATTCTTGGCTCAGGGTCGCAAAAAGTAAGGGAAAACAAATCAATGTACTACCCTTTCCAAATTCTCTTTTTAGTAGAGAGGGGAAGATGTGATCCCAAGGGAGTGGACATCCCAGCATAAGAGTTGGACTCCACTGCTCTGTCCACCCCAGCTTGACCCAACACTCCTACAGTCACCACTGACCTGGAGTCACTTATCTTGGACACCGAGTGCTGCTCAACCTGCACCCTCGAGTCGGACACCTGAGCTGTCATCAGTGTTGTTGAGGGTGCCGCAAGAGGAACAGAAATAGAGCCTTCTGCACAAGAGGTTTGCCCGCCTTGCCACCTGGAGTCCATACCGAGGTGGGCCAAAAAGACAGAATTAGAAGATTGAGACAAACCTGTATTGGACAATTGCTGAGAAGCTTCCCTCGATGCATGCGAATCTCCCTCCAAGTGTGACGTAACCACAGCTTGGGTACCATGCTGTAAAGTGGAAGAAGAACTTCCCCATGCCTGTTAAAAACCTCCCATGTTTCAGGTGCTGTCTCACTGCTTTAACCTGAAACCACTGCCCTCTGGATGAAATTATAAAAATTCACCAGAGTGGGCTGCTCAGACACAGGGACCACCACTCCCTGTTGTCCCACACCAGGAACTCTCTTCAGTAGTTCCATAAAGTCAGCTACGGTTGGTTGCCCAACCTCCATAGCTGAGGTAGCCAGGGGACCACGTGCCATACTATCTGAAGACATGCCAGGTGAAGTAGCTAATTGTACCTGTGTAGCCTGTGATCCCAAAGTTTGATCTTCACTGACAGATGAGCTAGCCCGAGAACCAGAACTAGCACCCTGTATCCCCTTCTGATCTAACTGCTCACAAACTGCAACACAGGCCTGCATAGTATGGCCTAATTGTGCTAATTGGGCTACTATTTTGGCTTCTCTGCCCTGTCCTTTAGGTGCCCTCTTGGGTGCTGACCGCCCAGTACCAGGCCCAGCAGAAGCTGCATGCCGTTTAGACTGTGGCTTGCTGCGTGGCATGATGACTCAATATGACAAGCAGATTAACAGGCTGCCTTGGATTATAGTGTACTTCTAAAGGCTACAACCCTTTGTATGTCTGAGAATAAACGGCAGCTCCAAAAACACCAATGGGCCCCCAAACAATTAATGATATGAGCCCCACAATGACTTTGGGTTGAAATGCTCCTATTAAGGAGAATACCCAAAAGCCAACAGTAAAGCAAACCTTGTTAGCCTAATGTACCCAACCATGAACAATTACCCCCCCAAAAGGGCAGAGTGTAGGAAATCGCCCCCCCCGGCACGGGTCCCCAATCAGAACCTGTCCCAAGCAGGGACCTAAACACAGCCTGAATGGCTTACTCAGTCCCTTCGGGACAAATGAACCAAGCTGGTATCACCAATGAGTGCCACATTGAAAGGGCCAAACCTAGGCCCACCACCAGGCCTTCCCTTCAATAGGGAGCCAGGCTGCACTGGGCACTAGTGACAACTAAGCCCTGTGGTTTGGCCACTGGCCTATGGGCCCCCCAAGGGAGACAGGCCCAGATAGGCCACAGGCCCTCCCAGAGACAGGAGGTGCCACCTACTGAGGGCTAGCAATAGGGGCCACTGCCCCCTGCACCAAGCCCCACCAAGTCCCGAGCACGAACAGGCCCAGACAAGGAGTCATCCCAGCTTGGCAGGCCTCCCAGGGAGCCCCACCAACTGGCCAAATTCCTCACACAGCGTCGCAGGCCCCTCTGGGACTGCTGAGGCTGGTCTTCGCCGCGCCCTCACCAAGCCGCGCCAACCAGGCCACAGTGACCCAGGCAACGAAGGCCCAGTGCATGGGGCCGCCGACAATCAGGGCCTTCGGGTTGGGCTGATTGAGCCATGACTGCCCAACAGGCCCAAGGTGGAGACAGTCCCATAGCCATACTCCTTACACCCTGACTAGGCCTCCTTGCCTTTCCAATTGTTAGCAGACAAATGCTTCACTTGCCTGCTAAGCAAAAATGGCTGCCGCCTCCTGGCAGCCAGGGGTTATATAGCCCCCAAGTCCCACTGGTTGTCTTGCAAGATGTAGGCATCTTTCAATTGGCTGGCGCAACCTAGAGCCCCTCCCGACATGTCAGGGAGGCTCTATCTATTTGGTTTTTGTGTTGTCCATCCTGTGATGTCTATGTGTATAGTCTATGCTTTGGCTGTATGAAAAAGATATTTGCAATGAATAGATTGTTGGCTTCACAGAAAACTACCAGACACTCACCTGCTTTATTTCTTTTGCCTAATCCGAATCTGCCTACAGTTTTTGATTCCTCTTTGCTTCCAACTTTGGCATTCCAGTTGCCTATGATTAATTTAACATCATGTTTTGGTGTGTTGTCAATTTCTTCCTGGACTCCTGTGTAAAATCTCACTATTTCTTCCTCTTTTGAATATGTGGTTGGTGCATATTCTTTAGTTATAGTAATATTCATAGGTTTTCCATGGAGCCTTATTGTGATGATTCAATCTGATTTGGCATTATATCCCTTTACTGCTTTTGCCATATCTCTTCTTACTATGAGTACCACCCCACTCCTTCATGTAGTTTCATTCCCTCAGTAGAATACTGTGTAGTTGTTTGAGTCAAAGTGGTCCAATCCTCTCCATTTTAGCTCACTTACTCCCAGTACTGATATGTTCATGAATTCCATTTCCATTTTTACTACATTCAGCTTCCCTTGGCTCATGCTTTTCATATTCCATGTTCCTATTATATGTGTTATGCTGCTGTGGATAGCATTTGTATTTTTGAGTGGGTCTCCTATTTGTCTCACCATCTTTTGGGGTTTTATGCTTTTGGCTTCTCGGACAAGTGTGGTTTCCTCTGTTTATCTATTTCTCTGTCTGTTCTTTTTCCTGCCTGTGTCTCACTTTAAATGTCTCATCATAGGGTTTTTTAGGTGAGGGGGTTCTGCAAGGAGGGTCACCATTACCTCCTCCTATGCAGTGTCCATGATATAGGTTCGTATATAAATATTTTAAAAATGATATACATAAATTTTAAATAATATTAAATACATTTATATCTAAAATCACTCATAAGCATAGCAGATCAAAGTTTAAAACTACACTTATTATATGTAGCCATAACAATAGTAGCAACAGTTTTTGTAGTAGTAGTATTTTGCTTTTGTGAGACAAAGTGGCTCACAATTTAAAAGAACAATACAATTTAAAACATATAAAAATAAAATATGAAAATAGAATTTAACTATTAACAGTATTAAAACAATTTACCCAAACATCAAAAGAATAAAATGCAATTAAAAGATAACACCATATGTTCCAGCTCCATGGAGTGCCAGAGGGAGTCATCTCTGATAGTTGGCAACAGTTCACAGCATGGTTCTGGGGATCCAGGAATAGTTGTTCTCTATGTACCATCCACAAATGGATGGTCAAATGGAATGGACCAATGCCACTCTACAACAATAAATCCCTTGCGACACTAACTTCCAGCAGTACAACTGGGTGGAGTTGCTTTCCTTGGCTGAGTTTGCCTATAATAACACTCTGCACTATTCCACCCAACAGTTGCCATTCTTTGCAAACTATGGCTTTCACCCCTGCCTGTTTCCTGAAGTGGCCTCCATAGCCCCAATCCTGGCAGCAGATCAATGAGTGCAGGAATTGCATGCACTGCAGGAGTTGCTCAAGGACCAGCTGAAGCAGGCCTATAAACAGAGTGTGGATCAAAAATAGCAGCTGGGTTCCCCTCTAAGAGAGGGAGATTGAGTCTGGCTCTTAACACACCACCTGCTGCTCCAATGTCCCTGCCAGAAGCTAGACACCCACTTCATTGGCCCATACCTGATCATGGGGAAAGTCACTTGGAAATTAAGAAAATACATTGAAATGTAAATATTTTGACTGTAAAGATGGTAATATTAAGGAATGACAAACTAGTTTCAGTGGAAATTTATTGAAATTTTGTTGTTAGTTTTATTTGTGAAATCAACACTTTGTAAATAATGACAATAGTACAGTAAAATGTAATGTGCTTTATAAGTTACATAATAAAAATATTAAAATGAAATAAATAAATAAATAAATCCCATGGCATTTCAGTTGTAATTTCCTCAGACCTTCTGGGTTCATCCTGTGTTTCACCACTCCCTCCTGGGCCTGCCATGGATGTCTGCCCTGATGCCAGCTTAGTAACCCTTCTGCTTCCAATCCTGGGTGATGGGGAGGTGGAGTTTGAGGTAACCCACATCCTGGATTCCTGGAAACATCAAGGTATGCTGCAGGACCTGATTGACTGGGCAGAGTAGGAGCCAGAGGAATGCATGTGGGAGAACACTTCCATGGTCCATGCTCCTGACTTAGTCCAGGACTTCCACAGTCATTATCCTGACAAGTCGGGCCCTCCATCATCTGGGGAAGAGAAGGATAGATGGGGAAGTGGTGTCATGCTGTGTCCTGGGGCTGATGCAGAGAAGGACTCTACTGAGGCAGAGACAGACTTGGGGGTGCCTGGAAGTTCAGTGAGTCCTCTGGGCTGGGGGAACTCCCCTGCAACTTCCAAGAACAAGCAGGACTTGGAGGAGGAAAAGACAAATCTTAACATGCCAGTCCCAGGACCTGCTGAGTGATGACATGCCAAGGAATTCCTGAGATGCTCATTCCAGCTGGAGGCCAAGAGGATGGTCTCATAGTCTGTAAGTTTTGCCTACACTCTGCTGGGACTTTTACTCTGACATCCTGCTCCCTGCTCTCTGCTAGATAAAGTAAACAGGACAAAAAGAAACAATCTGGCAATCAGTGAAGCTGCTTCAGCAGGGGCATACTATGGTTTCTGTAACCAGTTAGCAGTCTGGCTGCAGCTCTTTAAACCAGTTAATGTTTCTGCACACTCTTTAAAGACAGGCCCAAGTAGAGCACAATACAGTAATGCAAATGGGATTTAACAAAGGTATGTACCATCATGGCCAGATCTGAAATTTAAGGAACTTCACAATTGGCACACAAGTTTCAAATGTGGAAAAGTACTCCTGGCCCCCATAGAAACCTGGGCTTTGAGGTTCAAAACTGAGTTCAAGCTTAGAAACTATGGGAATCATGGGAACTGTCATTTATTGTGGCACCAGAGCTCTCTGAAAGAGAAGGCTCAATGTCTTAGAAAAAAAATACAATTCCCATGATTCCCTAGCACTGAGCCAGGGCAGTTAAAGTGAACTCAATTTGCACTATTTCTGGCAATCTGAAAAGGCCCTGATGTCTTCAGGGGGAGTGTAACCTCTTCTAACACAGGGTGAAACCCTATTTCCTTGTCTGCTTCTGACTGAGTAAAAGCAATTTTTTTCTTTTTTGGATAAAGTTTCAATTTGTCTGCCCCCCATGATGATAGTCACTGATTTGGAACCAGGACAGTCTCCTTTTATTGTGTAGAAAGGAGCAGTAGAGGTGGAGCCTACCCACCCACCCTATACATAATTGCAGATCTCTGTACAAATGAGTGAGTGAAGGATAGGGGAAAGATCAGGGAAATGCAGGAGTAGGCAAGTGAATTTTTGGGAAGGATTGGAGGGGAGGAAGAAAGAACGCACATGCTTCATTCACTAAAGTACAAACAAGATGACATAATGCTTATTGAATGGGAGAAGGATCAGAGGGAGCAAGAGTAAAAACAATAAAAACAAATGTGATACTGGGGGTGAGGAAGGGGGAGAAAGTAGCCTTTTTCATTTTTTCATCACTGTGAAGGCACCCTTAGCATTCCAAGTTCAGGGATTTGTGCTGAGCAGAATAACCAAGCAAAGTTTGCAGCTAGTGGTTGGGAGGAAAACTGCAGTTTTGGTTGTGCCTGATGCCTTCCCATGCCCACCGATGCCTTCTACATAGCCCTTGTCCTCATAGAAACTCTTCTCACTTTTTGGGGTGGGGAAATGCCAATTACAATATGGACAATTTTACCCACTCCCCCCCAAAAAATTAAGAAGGGGCAATCTCCTATTTAATGCTATTTGATGAGGGGGTCACATTTGAAAAACAAAAATAGACCAAATAGGCTTTTTGAAACCAATCAAACAAACAAAAAACAATGTCTTTTTAAACCAAAAAAAAAGGGGGGGTGTAGCCTATGGGAAAGTGCATTATAGTTGTCAAATAATAGAATAGAACTCTATTTTCATTCTTGGTCTAAGGGTAAACAGCTTACTTGAATTCCACTTTTACAGATATCTGTAAAGATATCCAGATATCCCACTGTATCTCATTAATCTTTAATCAGATTCCTTCCTGCCAAATTTATAAAACCTCCTGGTAGCATTATACTCTAGGCTTAAGTGTGTGATGAAAATCATATGTATTAAAAGGCTACTCATTACAGAAAGGAAAGTTGTTGAATAATTTTGCATCTGTCAACCCAGAATTACAATTCTCTAAAGAAAGATTTTGAGAGAACTTGTTCCTGTTACAATCTTCTTTAAGTCATTTTCTTAAGTCATTTTCTTTTAAAACTGAACCAAACACCCTAATTTTAACCCAGAAAAAATTGATTTATGTACAACCTACTTACCTTGATACATTCCAGATATCACATTTATCAGTTTTCCCCTCAAGTTTTCATTTGTTCTTGTCTCACACACCAATAACCAGCCTACTACCCTTATACCTTTTCATTGTAACTCTAACTTAATTTTTATTTATGCTTCTGATATTTTTTAAAATAACTATGCAGAAACTTCAGGCAATCAGGGTTTAAATCATATCAGACCAATCAAAATAAAGCTATCAAGATTGGCCCCTGTCTAAGAATATTAATCACCCTTTCTATTACCAAGCAGCAATTGTCACAAAGACTTTAGTGCATTGCAATATAAACTAGATATAGTGCCCCCTCTGTAGGATACCAAAATCCATGGATGCTCAAGTCCCATTATTTGCAATGACCTGATAAAGTGGTGCTTCTTATATGAACTGGCAATATCAAGCTTTAATATTTGACATTTATATTTTTTTTAATATTTTCAAGCCATGGTTGGTTGAATTCATGGATAAGAAATAAGTGGATACAGAGGGTCATTTGAAACTCTATTCCTAGTGTTACTCCAAAGAACCTTACTGCCTGAAAATTCTGTCCAACATACCCCAAGGTCTCTTGATGTCAGCATAAACATCTAGGGTTGGTTTTTGTTTGCTTTTGCTGCTGAACAATAGACCAGTAATGCTAGAAAATCTCCTGAGCATCAACCAAGACACCTATCAATGGATCTAAACTTAATTTCCATCTTGAATCCCATTTTGGGGGAAAGGCAGGATATAAATCCTGTTAATGCTTCTACCCTTACCTGGACTACAGAGAATACCTGACATGTGCAATTCTAAAGATAAGTGACTTTGTTTTCCATCCAACAATGCTTTGCCTTTTTCACTTAGGTATTTACTGAGGGTCTTGCTCTCACAGCTCCATCTCTGTTATTTTTATCATATTCATTTTAACCCATGCCCCATTTTTGCCCAGGCTTTTTCTTTAATGAAACACACTTAAAATAGAACAAGGGATGGTTTCTGAAGATATACTGAACGCCTTTCTTTTGCTGTTGAATGTCTACAAGCTGCCACCGCATATTAAGGAGCAGCCTGTCTTTACTTGAACAGATAGTAGTGATCCCAGGTTGACATATTTCTATAATAGAAGTTAAATACTGTTTCAATGACAGTGTGCTGAGAATATAGTTTGTTATATGCACACACATGTACACACACACATAGCACTTTCAAAGCTTATAGTGACACTCCCAAGCCACTGCTTGGCCTTACGCTTGTGCTGTGAACCTGCCACTACCTGGTCATTTTCTTCTCTGCATATTAGCCTGAAATTCATCAGGAGAAGAGCATAGGGCAAGAAAATTGCTACTGATGAGATGAGTGCAGCTTGAAGCTCAGCTAATCTTTAGAATTGCTCTCTGTAAGAAAAGCTATCACTATGAAGGGGAAAATACTGTCTTCTTACATGCCAAAGCTGAAGTGGAGATATTATAGTGGATGAGTGGCATGATTGTTATTTACTTATTTAAAATATGTTTATAGTATCCTTCAGTAAAACTTCTAGGGAAGGCTACAACAGACTAATAAACATGTGATAAGATATGTGTGTGCAAGAGAGAGAGATAAAAGAGTACAAATACCTATTTAAAATAGTCTATAAATAGACTCACAATTGGCTGTGGCAGCAGTACAGTTATTTGGTTTTCATAAATATGTTTTGGTTTGTATTTGCTGCTGAAAATGGTGATTGATCACCACTTTGCATCTTTCACAATGCCTCAGATTGAACATCATCCCAGAGCATGGGGTTGGTGAAAGGGATAATATCTACAAAATATATGATAAGGAATATCCTGCACAGTGATTTTTTTTCTAAATGGAGAGACATCTCAAAATATGAAAAGGAGCCTGATAAAATTCAGCTAAACTCACAACAGTGTGAGTTCAATCCCAGGGCTCCTGGTTGGTTCAGGCTTCCATCCTTTTGTAGGTTGGTAAAATGAGTACCCAGCTTGTTGTGCGCAATTGGCTTACACATTGTAAATCACCTAGAGAGTGCTTAGTTCACCATGAAGCAGTATAGAAATGTAAAGTGCTATTTCTAAAGTGCTATTGCTAATAGAAGAAATAGATAAACTCACTAGTCTACAACCAACTGTAGGCAATTGAAAAGCACAAACTAATAAAAAGGCGCATGATACAGAAATGTCTAGGGTGGCATTCCATAGATGGGATGTCATAATCAAGAAGTCTCAATTTTCTGTCACTATCTTCATATCTGGCATATTTCACAGATGGAAACTGGGACACATGTGGTCAAGCAACATTAGTGTGGTCAAGGTGGCAAAAAATGTAATGATGAAGAACAAACAAAGTAGGAAAGGCTGCAGCAGTTTGCTTTTTCCCAAATCTATAGGGAAAGTCAAGATTATGTGTCCACCCCTCCACTTTCCCTTCTACCAAATTTATTAGATGCAAAATCAGTTTGAACTGATGGAAATAAGAGAAGAAGAAAGGGGGAACTGAGAGGAGGAGAAAGCAGCTGAAAAAGTGAAATAGCATAGGATTAATCAAAACTTCCTGCCATATGGGAACAGACTTTAGATAGCAGGAAGACACAATAAAGATGCAAAACCAGAATGTCTCATCTCTTCAAAAGCTGGGGAAGTTCTTAGAGGCTGAAGAAATCCACCCTGGTTTCTAATCTAGAGGGTGTTAGTATATCACTCAGTTGAAATTAATCTGAAATCATTTATTCTGATAAATGTATGCTGAGAAATATTGTGACAGTTGTTTTTTTGATCCTTTTAAAATTTATTAGTTGATTATTGTTTTATTTATATCCCGCCCAGTGGTACTCCAATCAGGACGGCTTACAGATTTTTAAAACATACAGTCCATGATAAAACATATATGTTTTGTTTCATTTTAGTATATGTCATTTCATTATTGGCTTAAACTTATTTGTTGTATCATGCTTTCAAGAAATGTTAAGAATAAAAATGCATGTTTCAGTATTTATTGCTCATCTAATTAAGTAATACACCCTCTGGCAAATGATACATACTGAGAGTGCAAACAAGGTGTGTACAATTGCAGCTTTTCTGATGATCCATTTTGAAATGTTTCAGTCTTTTACATTCTGTTTTGCCTCTCATCCATTTCACCTTACATGGAAACAAACCACCACCCTCATTTCACAACAGTGTTTCTTACAGTAAAGACTGAATATAGACATTTTTAAGAAGGTCTGCAAGCAGGAATCCTGCTCTGATAGTGCTTTGTTTGCCTAGATGGGCCTAGACAGATCTCTGGCTGAGAATTTTAAATGCCCCTCCCTAAACAACAAAGGACAGCATGACATAGTGGTTTGAGGGTTGGTGTGATTCCCCACTTATCCATGAAACCCACTGGGTGACCTTGGGCAAGTCATATGCTCTCAGCCTCATGGGAAGGCAATAGTGAACCTCCTCTGAATAAATCTTGCCAAGAAAACCTCATTATAGGTTCACCTTAGGGACACCATACGTTGGAAAGGACTTAGCATACAACAACAAAAAACTACAAATCCCAGGATTTCATAGGATGCAGCCTTAGCAGTTAAAATAGAATCATAGTGCTATAATTGTTCAGTATGAAAATGAAATTGAAAAATAAACAACTGTGAACTTTGAAGTACTGATAAAATGCACTTGGAGTTACTTGGCTGTCAAGATTATTAAAACACAATAAAAAAGTACAGACTCAACAGTTCATCTTTCAGAATTCCTATATATCCAATGGCAATAAAGAGAATCCTCATCAATTCATGCTGACACTTTATAGCCACCAGTGTGTAACTGGACACATTGTGAGCAATATTTTTTATTTACGATCATTGGTCATTTCAATTCCAGCTGATGTGAGCAATGTCCGTAGTCCCTCAAAACAGGATAGAGTAATGTAAGCCTTTAATTTAATGGACTTTTTTTTTTAAATGGATTAGATATTCCACAGCCATGTTCATACCAATGACACATGCATGTAGGGATGGTGTAAATTTTATGGTGTGGAGAAGTAACACCCTTGCAAAAACACAGAAAGGAATTCTTGCTATCTTAATAAAGTAAAAACTCATTTTATGCAGATGCTTGGAATAAAAGGGCTGGTATAGACTAGCAAAAAGAGATGGCTTCCTGGCAGCATAGGGGTGTGGCATTCAGACTGCAGCATGCCCCCAAGCTGCCAGGAAGCTGCACGGCTGACCACACATGTGGCAGCTTCACAGCATTTCTGTGGCACAGTGTTTACACACTCTGTGCCACAGAAACCTGGTAAAAATGCCACCACAGTGGCAGAGGCACATTTTTCCTGGCACAAAAAGGAGTGGCTTTCTGCTGCTTCTTTTTGTGCTGGGGAAATGCCATGTTGGGGGACTGTCATGCAGTTTCCACAGCCCCAACCCAATGAAGAAAGGAGCAGTGGCAAGCCACTCCTTTGGGCCATCTGTTTCACCCCTATATCAACTATTTCTCCAGTCCATGTTTAAACTTAAAATTCTCACAAACCACTGTGCTACTTTTGCCTTCTCCAGCACTGAGAGTGCCTACTGGATAGACATATGTTTTGTTGTCTTTTAAATCTAGTTACTGTATGCCAGTTGCTCAAGACCAGTGGTGTATTACCAAAATAATGTATCAAAGTAAATCACCCAAGTTAATTTCTGAATCCAGTTCAAGTGACCAGAGTCAATAATATGTACAGTTCCTGGTGACAAATTTTAAGAGAGAAAGAAGTCTTAATGTTTCTTGCAAAATGCAGACAAACACAAGACATGGGTTGTACTTAGGATGGTACACTTACATTTATTTTGGAATGACTAAAGTAGCAAAAGACATTTCTCAAACCTATATTCCAGACTGATCTGTGGAGAAAGTCTGACTGATATTCTAACATTTTACAAACTTGCTTTCCTTTATTTTTACACCAGAATTTTTGTGTCTCAGAAACAGAATGATTTGACCTCAATTTTCTGAGTTTTGTTTTGGTTGTGCAAAAACCATATGGAAAGAAGAATAAACTGGCAGGTTAATACATGGAAAATACAACAAAAAGAAATCTTCTTTGCCTACATATCAAGAAAAGATGACCAAAATCCAAGTAAATGTCCAAACAGAGTTATGAAGTCTCCACTCCATTGAATAATACAAGGGACGTTTTCACACGGTGCAAAAAAGGGAGTCATTCCTACCTCCATCCGGCCCCACTCCGGCTCCGTGCAGGAAAAGTTCACACGATGTCACAGCAAGCCCCTCCTCATCCTTCGCCATCCCTGCCTCACTCCGGGGTCTTGCTCGTCGTGTTCATACGATGTCGCAGCAAGCCCCGCCCCATCTTGCGCAATCCCTGCGCCATCCCTGCCGCTAGCCGGCTTTAGCCCCATCTTTTTAATTCCTTTTTTAAAAAGGAATTACAGGCGCTTCTGCCGGAGGCAATCAGGAGTCATTCCGGCGGGTGCTGTTTTCACCGCCGGAATGACTCCTGATGGCTTCCAGGGGGCTTCCAGGTGGCTTTAGAGCCGCCTGTGTGAAAACGTCCAAGGTGGACAAAATAATGAGATTATCGCATTGTATTTAAAGTGAATTATCCCCAATGGCATACAGGCACATTTAATTTTAAAACCAGGTGTTATCCCATACAGCTGTGGCCAGTCAAGTGCAAACCCTATGCAGCCCAGACCCCAGCTGTGCTTATCCTGTGGCCTTTAAAAAATTGGAGCTTGCCAGTTTTGAAAAGCTGCAGGATAAGCATGGCTGGGATCCAGGCTGCATAGGAGTTGCAATCGCCTGGGTGCAGCTGTACGCGATAACACCCATTTTTAAAATTAAATGTAACTGCATCCCATTGGGGAAAAGTCATTTTAAATACAATGTGATAATCTCCTATCTATTTTAGCCACATAAAATTTACTGATAATCTCTGTTTGGCTAAGTTAATTTCCATGATGCAGGCAAATAATTTGAATACATGCATATCTTCAAAATTCACAGAATGCTCTGAAACAAAATTAATTCAGCCAGTGACCTTTTCCCAAAAGGAAATTATTACTCAGCATAACTAAATTATGTCTTTGAGAGAGCTTGAGGGGAATTACATCACCAGCAGTGAGATAATATACTCAAGAATTTTTCTAAATAAACATAGTAGAATTCCATAAACAAAAGTTTATACTGTATAAGTCAGAATTTAGAATCCATAGATACAGCAGGTATAGAACTCAAAGGTGCAATTCATTGACTAGGCAAAACATGGCTATCTAATGTGTTGTTCCATTAATTCTTAAAACTCAGAATATTGTATTTGTTGAGTAACAGTAAATATGCAAAACACAATTATTGTGGGTTTATTTTCCCCCTTCCTTTCTTTCCTCCTCCCACCCCCACATGGATTCAGTCAGCTTTTCAGAAGTGGAGGGAATTTTGAGACACTCACAGCTTCTGTTACATGTTATACTCAATAAATACTGAGCAATAAGCATAATCCAGACAAGACCAAAGTACTCCTGGGAAGTTGGAAGACAGATCTGGAAATAAGGATTCAGCGTGTGTTAGCTGGGGTTACACCCCAACTGAAAATGCAGGTTTGTAATTTGGGAGGACTCCTGGATTCAGTGCTGAGCTTGGAGGCCCAGGTTTTGACAGTGACCAGGAGTGTTTTTGCAGAGTTAAAGGTAGTGCATCAACTGCACTGGTTCCTGGAGAAGTCATATCTGGCCACATTACATTCCATTTGGACTACTGCAATGTGCCCTACATGGAGCTACCTTTGAAAAGTGCTCAGAAACTTCACTGGCTAAAAGAGATGTAACCAGGTTGTTAAATGGGGCTGGCTACAGGAAGCACAAAACCAATGGCATCACTAGGGAGTGCAAGGGTGTGGCCCACACCAGGTAACACACTAAGGAGGGGTGGCACCACTGCTCCTCGAACATCTATCTTTTGGCAGAAACAGGCTATGGCATTTATCTGTTTCCCTTTAAAATGCATTAAGAGATAGTGGGAGTGGGGTGAAGCTCAGTGGGAGAAGAAAGGAGAGGCCCCCAAATTAAAAAAAATTCAAATTTCAAAATTTTAAATTTTAATTTTTTTTAAAAATGAAAAAAAAATGTTTATTCTTTAAAAAAAATATTTAAAAACATCACATTTTAACAAATTCTTCACTATATGTATGTAAATACATTTAGATTGTGCATAGGTTATTGTAATTTGAAGGTATAATTTTAATTTTGCTAGTTGTTTGTGTCCCAACTATTAGCATTCCACTCCATATGGAAGTATATGGGAATTATGACTTATGAGTAACAGTGCAAAAAAAGCATTACTAAGGATTCTGTATGGTGTGAAATGGGAGAAGGTCAATGGGGGATGATACCATGGGGTATTGCATCAGGTGACACCAATCCTTGTGACACCACTGTACACAACTCATTTGTTGCAACAGTTCCACTGGCTGCTGGTCCATATCTGGGCACAATTCAAAGTGCTGGTTTAAGCTTATAAAGGCTGATATGGCTTGGCTCCAAGTTATTTCAAGGACCATATCTCCCTGTGTGAGACCATTAGAGTTTTAAGATCATCTGGTGAGACCCTTCTCTCCATCCCATCACCTTCTCAGGCTTTTTTTTTTTTTTTGGTGGGAACAAAGGAGAAGGCCATCTCTGTAGTTCCTCCTAGGCTCTGGAACTCCCTTCCCAGAGAGGCCAGGCTAGCCCCATCTGTGATCACCTTCCAGCAGCATGTTAAAACATTTTTGTGCCATCAGGCCTTCACAAACTATTGAGGTTGAGCTCAGGCCCAGGCTATTTAGCAGACCTTATTTCCCTATATGAGTCAGTGGAGGCTCTGAGATCAGGAGAGGCTCTTCTCTCAGTCCCACCAACATTGCAAGCACAGTTGGTGGAGACACCATTGGTGAAGCTTCTTCAGTTCCTTCCCCTAGACCAGCAGTCGGTAAACTGTGGCCCATGAGCTAAACCAAGCCCGTTGAGGCCTTGTAATGTGTGGCACCGTTTTGCATTCTAAAATGGCTCCTGCCATCGTGTGCATGCGTGCACAAGCCTGGGTGCCATTTTGGAATGCAAAATGGCACCCTGCACTCATGCACATATGCACATGACAGCGGGAGTAGTGCACATGCGTGTGCAAGCGTGTGAGCGTGCTCACCTCCAGCGCCATTTTCCCCCCTTTGGCCCGCCGACGATTGGGGGACAGTGGAACTGTCCCCACCCCCAAAAGGTATGCCAACCCCTGTCCTAGACACTGGAACTCCTTTTTCAGGGAGGCCACAATGACTTGTTGTCCTTCCATCAACCAACTAAAATCTTTTTGTTCAGACAGGCTTTTAAAGCTGAAAATTTTAAAGCACAGAGTAGAGGGTGCAGAATTGTTTTAATTGTATTGGTTTTAAGAGCTTTTACCTTCTTTAATTTCATTGTGTTCTTTTAAGGTGTGATGTAGTTTAATTCTATTTTAATGCACACTTTTTGTATTTTTTAATTATATTGTTGTTTTTAAAATTGTGAGCCACTTTGAGTCCTGATTTTGGGAGGGGGGGTAGAATGAAGAAGATGATGATTCACCATGAGAGGAAAAATTCAAAGAACCATGAAGAAAATTGGAGGGGTGATGTAGGATGCTCCTGCTTCACTGGTACAGCTCCTGTGCTAAGCTGATCATGATCAAAGTATTTTTAGGAAGAATACACATGGATAAATCCTTCTGCATGCAGAATCTACCCATTGGGGTGCAATGTAAAGTGGCCCTTTGAAATTCCAAAATTAGGAGTCACCAAATCCTCTATTACACACTGTGGTACTTAATTCCTCATTATTCCTGTGTGCTTCGTTAAACATCCTGAAAGCCTGTAATTACTTAACCAATGTGACAGACCTTGTCGACTCTGCCTGAGTCAGTAAGAGTAAACCACCGAGGATCAAACAATCATAAATACTCTGGAATGTCACCAAAAAACTTGAAAAGAATCCAAGCCAAAATTGACTTTCAAATGAGTTTAATTATTTCCAAAGACATGTTTGCATTACTAAGCAATCTTATTTTTCCTGGCAAATCATCCAACAAACTGATTTGGTACAACCATCAAATAGTTTTATAGCCAGCCTACTAGATGCTTGTTTTATGATAATAAGTTTAGTATTTTTAATGCAAATGCTATCACAAGCTGAAAATGTTTGGGACTATGTAATTAGTGTGTAATGTGTTCTTTCCTCAAAGCGAAATGAACAGGCAGAAACACAGGGTTAAGAAATTATGCTGTTGCAGTATAGAAATACATTCAGTTCCTTCAGCTCAGCAATAATGGATAATGCAAAAAAATAAAAATAAAAAAGAAGTAAATGAAAAGCATGGGGGGATGCAGACAGGCAGCCCTGGGCTGCCCTGGGAAGCAGAAGATTAGGGCCAAGGCTGCCCCATGCCTCGGTTCCAATCCTCCCTTTTGCTGGCCTTTCAGAGCTGGCAAAAAGGATGCCCTAAGAGCTGCCACGTGGCTCTTCTGTGCCCCTTCTGGCGCAGTCATCAAGATGCTGTGCTGGGAAGATATTGTGATGCTACACACTGTGTGTAATGGCATGTAGCATCAGGACATCCTCAGGGAGGAGTTGGAGTGCCCAGTATGCAGCTGCCCCTCCCCATCCCTGCCTCGAGGTCACCACAAAGGGCCCATCTGCAGAAGCCCCATACTGTAAAATCTGATCTTAGGTTACAAAGCCTGTCAGCCACACTAACAGGATCAGCACTTCTGTCTCTTTTTTCTTCCAAATGTGCTGGAAGAAACTACCTAACTGGCCTTGTCATGCTTGTCATGCTTGCAGAGTAGCATGAGTACAATTTCTCACATCCTATCCAGATGCACTCATGAATGCAAGCAGACGATACTTGTCTTCTTTTTTCTAATCTCTTATTGGAAAAGAATAGTATCAAAACATCTCCTGAAATTTCTCAGATGAGTTATTTGAGCAAGGCCTGCTAAATTCATTGTAATTTTAGTTCACATAGGATTTAATAGTAGCCTCAGGATATCAGGAAATTTGTAAAATAAGATAAAGAACTGGTTTAAAAGAAGGCCTGATTCTGTTCCCTAAAGCTAAAATAATCTGTAGACCAGATTATGTCAGGGGTGGGCCCCTTTCCCAAAGCCCCTCTTATCTCTCTGATATCATCAAACCATACACATTTCCTAATATTTTTTATTTGTGTAGAAAGTGAGGGAGAAAAGACTTTCTTTTGATACCTTCCAGCACTTGAAGAAATAACTTGGTCAGATGCTAGTCAATAGTTCCACCTGTGTCCCAGTTGGGATAAAGTAACCTCATGAAAGACTCACCTTAGCGTCACCTTAAATTGGAAATTACTTGAAAGCACACAACAACAACAACAACAACAACAACAACAACAACAACAACAACAACTAATATTGAGCAAAGGCGGAGTTGCAGGCTGGTTTTGTTCTTTCTGTACCTTGCCCATTTGGGGAGATATGGCAGGAGCAAAACATACAAGAACATTTCTTAGGGTCAATGCCATAGCCGAGTCTTAAAGTGCTTTGCTTCACTTTCATATCTTTGGATGGGGAAGCTGTGAGAGGAGCAAACCCAAAGGAAACTCCTTCTGGGAAACTGTAACTTCATAAAGGGTGTGGGTCTCACATATGCCCCACAAGGGCAATGGGCTGACTTGATAGGTCAACTATGGTTCACAGGTCAGAAGGTCTCCATCCTGGGTCTAGAAATAAGGGAACCTGCTACTTACATGATGGCTGTTTTGAACTTCTTTTACTTTTCTTTTATGTTTTGTCCTGTCAGAAATCTATAAATTTTGAATTTCATTTTAATTTAAGTCCAAGTCACCATCAAAGCCAACACTTGAATTATAGTGAGTTTTAGCAGGGTCTTGAAATGTTTTGCAGGATCTTATGTTAGCAGGCAGGACAGAGGGAGACACTTTTCTCTAAGCACCTCCCCTCTCACATAAATTGTTTATCTGTTAACAAAATAATATGTTATGTCAATGGACACATTACAGTCAGTGAGACCAATCAGCAATAAACAGTATCGTTATTTGAAGTCATTTATACAAGTGTGATTCCCAAGCTACAGGAAAAGATAGTTCACCTAAACATAAGGAAGAACTTCCTGATGGCAAGGGCTGTTCATCAGTGGGCTACTATCTTTAGAGAGTGGCAGAATCTCTTTGAAGGTTTTTAAACAGAGGCTGGATGGCCACCTGTTGGGAGTGCTTTGTGTTGCTCTGCATGTTCGGGGTTGGACTGGATGTCCCTTGTGGTCTCTTCCAACTCAATAATTTTATGATTCTAAGTAGCTGAGATCTATCATCTAATAGACACCTTAGCAGTAGTGATTTGTATTGGAAAGGGCACTGCAGTGTGAAAATTTGGAGTTGACATTCTGTCAAGGTTCATAAGCAGATGAGCATATGACTACACACAGTCCTTTCCTTGCTTTTAGAGAAGAACTCATGTGCATATTAAAATACTCATGGAAATGAGTCAGTTCACACTGGACCTATCTGCTCCTTCACCCTTTTATTTCGGTGTCTCACTCCCAAATGAATGTATTAACTGAGGTCACAGAGGGATAATTGTGAATTGCATCACATACTGCAACTGGGGTGTCTGTGTGTGTGTCATATTTTGAATTCTTATCACAAATGCATGATATCAATGAGAAAGAGACTTCACATTCCTCAACCCACTTCTGCTAATTTACTTAGGGTGCATTTACTGGGCCAGCCAATCTGGTGTGTGTGTGTGCCGGGATGCTACGGTGGCATCCCTGCCTGACTCCGGCCCCACTTTTGCCCATAAGGCACTAGGGCCTGTTGCATGGCTCTGATTGGCTAGATGGGACCTTGGGCAGGTGGGACTTTTGGTACCCAAGAACTCCAATTCCCAGAGTTTACTAGGGGGCTGGAAGTGGCCCCTGATTAATCTGGCCACCAGAAGGGGCAGGACTTCCACCCTGCTTTTTTATTGGTGGGGGAGCTATTTAAGGCCACATGGCCGTGTGATCGGCACCATTCCAGCTTGGATCTCAGAAGCAGATCTACTGCACTCCTGTATTTCCTTGGCTAAGTTTTGATTAACATGGTTGTTATTGCTGCCTTTCCTGTTTGGGGCTTCCCCCCTCTGCTGTTTTTGCCAGTTTCCCCTTTGTTTAATTTACATGGCATTTCAGGGGAGGATGTTTTGCTTTTTCATCCACCTTCAGGTGTGGCTTTGCCTGGCCCTGTACACTCTTAGACACTGTTTGGACTGTGTTTTCTGTTTGTTTTGCCAGGCTTGGCTATTTTGTTTGGGTTTGGGTCTTTTACTGGTGAAGGACTACCTTTTGGGTTTCCAGACTTTTGAATAGTTTTTGGGGGCTTGGTGTTGTGGAGGCTGGCTTGGGGATTTCTTTCCCTGTTTTTTGGGTGCTTTGGCAAGGTTCTCAACCAACCCCCTCTTTTCAATTTAGAGGGCTTTTCCCTCTGTTTCTTTTTCTTTAAAGTTCCAGTGCTTGAATCTTGCCTTCCAGGCTTCTAGGCTTTTGGGTTTGGTTAGATTTTTGTGGGTTTGGTGCTATAAAGGCAAATATAGGGACTTCCTTCCCCTGGTCTTTCTCTCCCAGGTGGACCTGGGACTCTAGGTTGTGGTTTGGGTGCAATTTGTGGCCCACTCAGATCCAAAGTATCTTTTATTTTCTGACTTCATTCTTAGTCACCCCCACCTCTCATTCACTGAGGTCTTAGACAAGTTACACTTTCGCACTGCCTCGGCAGACGACTAATAGGGTCGTCTTGGAGGCTTGGAAGAGGAGGGGCAGCCGCACGTTCGGCGCCCCTTCCTCTCCCTGAGGTCGCCCTCGGAGTCGCCGGCCCTCTGCACGGCCGGTGCTCCGGGGAAGACCTCACGCCGCGGCAGCCGAACGCGCCGCGGCGGAAAAGACAGCGAAAGTGCGCCCGACGCTTTTAGTGCGCACTTTCGCTGTCTTGAGGAAGAAGCGCTGATTTAGCGCTCCTTCCAGGGTCGCCGCCGGTGCGCCGAGGTGCGGAGGCTGCGGCCCCGCGGCGCGCCGGCCCAGGGCGTCCTGGACGCCCTCGTCTGCTTCCCCCCAAAGCCTCAGGGGCAGACTGAACACTATTGTTCTTTTAAGTCTCTTTTGCAGGGTAGGCAACCTTTCCCCTTTAAGGGCCGAGGGACTTCAATTCCCAGAATCCCAGGAGCTATTGGCCAACATGGACTATTGGCCAACATGGCTGAGGCTTCTGGGAGCGGAAGTCCCTCGGCCCTTAAAGGGGAAAGGTTGCCTACCCCTGCTCTTTTGTGTTTGTTTTGTGTACTCACCACTTTTGTGATTGTGTTGAATGGGGGCCATGAGCATTTTTTCCTGTTTCAGTTTCCCAAGCCCACTTCTTCTCTGTCCTGGTCCTGTTTCACCCTCCCCCATGCCATGAAGCCAGGTAGGGCTTAGGGGCTTATAATTGAACAGGGCTCACACTAAAGCAGTTTCTTTAACATTTGCTTCCTATAATTCAGCATTTTGCAACTGAATAGAGCTGGACCCATGAGGATTGTCTTTCAGTTTCCCAAGCCCACTCTACCAACAGTTACTTTCATTTTCCCTTGTCTGTGCTGCCATGTGGCAAGGTTGGGGCTGGGCTTGCTTGGCTGTTTGGTTTTCTGTAACAATAAATTAAACATGGCTCACTCTAAGGCACTTTCTTTATTTAATATCTGCTATTCTTGTGAAGTTGAATAGAGCTTTTTCAATACTGATTTTATACACACACACTTTCCCCTTCCAAGTTTTCTTTCTATTAGTGTGACCACTCTTTCCTTCTTCCTTCTCTTCCCTCCTTCTTTCTTCCAAAGATATAAAAGGGTCTTTCCTGGTTATAGTTTTATATACAACTGGAAATGTCTGACCTTACAAGCTATTTGCTGCAGGCTCTGTTCTATATAGAAACCGACTGTCAAATTCTATGTTAATTGTGCTGGGAGAAAGTGTTATGCAATGGTTTGGGTGTTTGGACTGTCATGGTTCAATTCCCAGGTTGTCCCTGAAACCCACTGGGTGACCTTGGATGAGTCACACTCTCTCAGCCTCAGAGGAAGATGATTTAAACACCCTTTCAATACATCTTGCCAACAAAAACCCATGAGAGTCACATTCTCTCAGCCTTAGATGAAGACAATGGTGACCTCTCCCCCAACATATCTGGCCAAGAAAAACCCATGAGCGAGTCACAGCCTCAGGAAAAGAGGCTCTCAGAAAAGAGGCTCAAACCTCTCGGAATACATTTTGTCAAGAAAAACCCATGAGAGTCACTCTCTCAGCCTCAGAGGAATACAGTGGCAAACTCCCTCTGAACACATCTTACCAAGAAATTACTTTTTTGAGTCTCAATTGTGTTGATTCTGTTGGGATATTTATTTATTTATTTCCCAGTTAATGACTTTTAATTACAATTATTGTTTTAATTTGGCTTGTTCTGCTGAAGACTATTATTTCAGAGGAAGCCTTTTCTATTTAGATTTGAATTTGTTTATTGTTTTGCTAAAGCCTATATTTCAGACAAAAAGGTTTCATGGACTTTTCTTTTTATATTGGCCTGTTCTAATTATTGTACCAGTTTTGATTTTATGGTGTTACTTTAACATTATTCAGTTAGATAATTTTGTCACTCTTTGTTTCAAATTAGGACTCATGTCCTACACTGATACTGCCTTTGAAAGGCAAGATTTTAGATATGATTAAATTATAGTGAGTTATTTGCTACCTACTCAACCTTCCCAGTCTCTGATGAAGGCTTCTAAATGCTCTAAATATAACTAATACTTAACAAAATATCATCTTATTTTGATGTCTTAGAAAAAAATCATGCTCACCTTGGCTTCCCAATGGCTGCTGCTGTCCCAATACTTCTAAATTCTGAAGTTATTCTTCACATCGATCAATAAGAGTCATTACAATTGTGAGTGCTTTCACCCCCATCTGAGCAAGTGTGTGCTTGCCTTGGCTTGTCGGTGGCTGCTGCTATCACAACATTTGTGAGTTCTGACGCTGTACCTCAGATTGATTAAAAAGAGTCACTATAACTGTGTGCTTTCATCTGGAGCCCAGTTTCCAATATTTGGCACCCAGAAGTAGCCCCCTCACCCATCCCTTTCCCAGAGGAACTCTGGGATCTTGGAAGCATGCTGTGATGCAGGGAATTCTGTCTTCACTGGCCCCTGCTACCCTCAGAGCTTAAGGAGGGCTGCTGCCACATTTTTTTTCCTTCTGCAGGGTGACAGACCTCCAGGAAAGTTGGCTAATGCATATTTGCAACATCCTGCAATTCCTCACATGGCTACAGGAAAGGTTTTGCCCCACGCACCATGTCAGTCCACTTGGCCTGTATTTCTTTCTTTTCCAAGGCTGCTGTTTTTCAGGATGCTTGTGCATCCTTTCTCATCAGGAGGGTTGGAGGAGGACATCACTCAGGTGGGTGCATGGGAGGAGGCCCATATGTTTCATACTCCTTTCCAGGCTCTCTCACCATTTAAAGATGGTGTGTCATTCCAGAGCTGCTTTTGTAACTATCTTTTTGGGGACCTCTGGGTGGGTGAGCTGGTCTCCTCTTCTAGGGAGGACTGGGCTGGGAGGGCACTAAGGTGGGAAGATGTCTGTTGTTGGAAGTGTTGTTAGTTCTTTGAAGATCCAAATGTGACCAATTGGGAAAAGGGTCCACCATCAGGCTTCAACAGCTTCAAGGCTGCCAGTTTTGCCCTGTTCAGACTTTGCATAGGAATCTTGCATCCTGCCTCCTGACCAAAGGCCCCCTTTTAATCCATGAGGACAGAACTCCATTCACTCAGTTCCAACTGGTGACGGTGCTTAGACTGGCCTTGCAATATGTCGGGCTGCCAGCAGAGGAGTTTGGAGGACACTCATTCTGCATCAGAGCTGCTACAACTGCAGCAGGCTGTGGTCTTCCTGTTGAAACCATAAAGAGACTGGGCAGGTGGAAGTCTGGGGCATTCAATGACTATGTCCAACCAGATTTGGACTCCTGCACTCAAAAAGCCTGAGGACAGTGGGTGTGGGTTCTCTTTTTGAGTGACTGTATAGCTTTCAGTAAGGGATTGGCAGAAGGCAGGGGCACATTTGGGTGCCAGCCTTTTGTGACAGTAGTATGGGTTGTGGATCTGGTGGGCATGGCTTGGTGTTAATATCCAGTTACCCCCTTTTGTCATCCCGAGGTGTGGATGTGACTAGGTAATGGGGTTCATTGATCAACAGTCAAGTTGATCGATGCCAGATCCAGATCCATACCTAACCCCATCTGTTAGCTGTACTTAATAAAGTGGCCTTTCCCTGCCAAATATTGTCTTGGTGTGTTTCCTAATTGTGACACTCCCTCCCCTGAAATGTACTTTGGCACCATTTTAACTGTCATGGCTCCACCCTACAAAATCCTGGGATCTGTACTCTTGTGAGGGACCAGCATTCTTTGGCAGAGAAGGCTGAAAATGTAAAACAAAATTCCTGGATTTCATAGGGATGGAGTTACAACACTTAGTGGTGTCGAATTGCATTATTTCTACAGTGTAGATAGACCCTTAAACAGTGAACATTTCTGCTAATGTGCTTAGATGGCTTCCATGTTGGAAAAAAGGTGGAATATAAAGTGATGATGATTATGATAATTTAATCATACCTGCAACAGCACGATCTTTTCCCTCTTTTTGACTCTGATTAAGCGACATCTATAATTCAAGCATTATTTTTTTCCTCAACTACAGTTATATTTAGTATCTTGTGCTCTAATTGTTTGTCAGTTCACTTATTAAAGTCCCATATAATGTTTACATCACAATTTTTGACTATTTGGGGGGTGATTGTACCCACCACTTATTTGTGAATGGGGTTTATTTTATTTTATTTTATTTTAGCATAGATTACAAAATATCATTCCAGCCACTATTTCATGGCACATCTGATATTCAGTCTGTGAAATCCTGTTGCATAGATAGATAAGCTGATCAACACTGCCATCTTTTTTTTACATAGATATCATTTACTAAACACAGATATTATTTTCCTTTTATGCTGCTTATTTGAAGTATTGTAAAACAATATATCACTGATTTCTAGATTTGTAAATGGAAACCACTAATGGTCCCAAACTCCATCTAATAATAAAATGGTAAACTCTGAAACCTATAGTATATATGTGAATGAAAAGGCCATAGACAGGATCACAGTAACTCATATTTTTTTAAAAAGTGATACTAGTTGGAAAGTCCTACATTATCTGAAAATATGTCACTGATCCCTAGATTCTTGGACATAATATGAATCCCAAAGTCCAGTTGGTATCTCCTGGCACACTATGAAAATGTGCTGCATGCTGGTTTTCTTCCTTCTGTACCTTGCCCCATCATAGAGATGTGAGAAGAACATAGCAGACTGACACAAAGAACATTTCTCAAGAACATAGCTGAGTCCTAATCTGCTTTTGTTCCTCACCTCCATTTCCATGATTGAGGAACAGTGGGATGGACAATGATAAATGAGTTGTGGCCTTGAAGTCAAGTTTTTATTTATCAAATAAGTAAATAGTACTGGTGCTGCTAATGGGGCTGTTGCTGCTATTACTACTATTTTGACATGTAGGGATGCTGAAAGCTATCTTCTTACCATATTTGTGGAAAATGCTATCTTCTACTATATGATTCTGTACAACATATAGAATATCTGATAAGCTATTTCTCACTTCTATAACCTCTCTCCTTGCAATGATTCCTATTTACCACTAGTCAGAATTGTTTTAAATGTACTGATGTTTTTAGGAAGCTAACTAGCATGTACATGGAGACAATATTTTTAACAAAAGGTTATCTAAGCATATTTCCTTAGATTATGCAAATTCTATGAGAAAAACCTGGTAGCAGTTTACATTAAAGCAGTAACCCAAGATGAACTGATCTGAAATGTTATGAATAGAAACATCACAATAGGGAAGCGTCAATGACATGACATTTTGAATTGCATTAATTTGGTATTATAAAATTTACATATATAATACATGCTTGGCTACATGATCAGACCATGTTACTTCATACTTGATGGAATAAGGAAGGCACTTTGAAGCCTGGCTGTTGTTAAATTGGTTTGTGTCCATTCCACTTTCATTTTCACAAATTAAATGAAAGCAGTAAATGAATTAAATGAAGGTGAACTGAATTAAAGCAAATTACACAACCTGAACTCAGCAAAGATGCATCCAATAAAGGCAAATTGAACCATTATGAATCAAAGGCAAAGTGTGTGAATCCAAATTTGCTATCTGTTAAGGGCGACCAGGACTCAAATTGGATTTAAGTACTGAAAAGGAACTGCTAGATCTTTCAAATTACAACTAGTATATATTCCTAGCATCAGCACAAGGATACAACTTGAACTAAGATCAAAGTATGCATTATAGTTCACAGACTTTTGTTTCTAAGGCAGGAAAAAAAAAAAACAATACATGGCCTGCAGGCCAAATATAACCCTCATAAGATCCCCATCATCCAGGGTGACAAATTTAATGGGGGCACCTAGAGTGAAATATGTCTTCTAGTAAACTCTGGAAGTTCATTTCACTCTAGATTCTAGCATTTGCCCACTCCTGCTACAAGGGGTTTCTCAAAACTAGAAAAAGGCTGAGGGGCATTGGAAAGAACCCCTCATCCCCCATGTCTAATGGCTCAAACTTCTTGTGGGCTAACTGGCCAGTAGAATAACAAAAAGGAGTAAGAGTGCTATGAGCTCTACTGACCTGAGTCTCACAACACTTTTATTGTTATTTCCTTTCCCTTTTAATTCCAGAGTAGTACAGTTTATGTTTCTTGCATCCTGCTTATTGACATCACCATATTTACTGTTACACTGAGCATGGGAAGATGGGAGAGCTTAGAAACTTTCCTCTGTGCTTTCACCTATGATCATCTGAATGGGCTATAACAACAGGAATACACTGGAGAAACAAGAGTAGTGAAAGTGAAGTATTTTGTTCTATTAGTGGCTAAAGGAACCACATTTACAATTCTGCCTATCCAGAAGGTAGAGAGAGAACATGGATGAGCACATGTTGGCATTACTTTGTAGGACTTAGGGGGAATGAGTTTCAGACATGACCCCAGAGAAACAAGAGAGAGGACCATTCTGCATGCTGCTGCACTTCTTACTTGTGATCATATCACAGGTATACTGCAATTAGAGCAGGATAATAGCATTTTTGTATAGCACTTATCAAATTACATCATTCTTTTTCTGTTGTTCTCCTGGTGGGAGATAATTTGGAAAGTGTTTCTTTTACAACCTAAAAAAATCCATTAATAATTTGTTTTCTCACTACTGTTCCACTACAATTTCTAGTGTGATACTCCTATTCTCCTTTATGCTAATTTTGGATGTTCAGGTGGTGTTCAGAGGGTGTGTTTTGGGTGTGGCTTAGGTGCCCCTCACTTACATTCTTGTACTGAGAAGCTCTAGCCTACCTCCAGTGGCTGGTAAAGAGGCAGAAATTTCCATTTGATTCCTTTCTATTTGGGATGGAAGAGTAATTGATAAACCTTTACACTTTTTTAAATCTTTTTTTTTGGGGGGGGAACCCAGTGACATGTGACACCCACTCTCCCCAAAACCTAGAACTTATCAAAAAAAGCTGATAAAGTAAAACCTGAGAAGTCAAAACCTGGGGCTTATCAGAGCTTACCTGAAGGCAAAACCTGGACTTATTAGAGAAGCTGAGAAGGATGCCTTCCCCTCCACATTCTCCAGACAGACTAGTGAAGTTCCTGAGTAAATGAGAAAAATAGGCCAAAGTTGGAAGTCAGGGCAGAAGATACTACCTTTGGACCAGTTTCAGTGGTACCTGATATAAAGTCTTCCCCAGAGCTACCACAACCAAATATTAACTCTGACAAAGCATAATGGAAATACGGAGTTCAAAAAGGCAGAAAATGTAGGCTGAAAAGCATCCTGCATTTTAAACTAAACAACCACTGTGGCGCTCCGGCTAATGGTTCTGACCTCCAGCAACACATGGGCCTTAAATAGGCCCAAAAGCCAATGAAACCTGAGGAGACCAAGAAGCTCCCACTCCTTCCGGCCTCCTGACCAATCCCTGGCATCCCTTTCTCCAGCTGCCATCCAATGGGATAGCACTTCCAGCCCCAACACTTGTCAGGGGGTTGTAGTTCCCATGCTGGGGCCGGAAGCACCACCCTCCCTCTGGCTGGCTGGCCAGCCAATCACAGCCCCAGCAGCCCTGGCACGGTGCCTACTGGGATGCAGCTAACTGGGAAATAATGCACCGGCTTGCATCATCCCATACCTAGTGACAACAAGACCAGCCCAGTAAGTTGGATGGCCTCATTTATCTCTACATTCTTTATATCAAGTTTGACCAACCTTTTTGTCTGAAGGACTATTTATAATGTTTGCCCAGGTGATGCTTTCCAGCAGACAACCCACAACTTTTTCTTTGCAGTGGAATTAGGGAATGTCTCAACCTCTTTCCTCATCAAGAAAAGAAAATATGTGTTAAAATCTCTGGGGAGAAGGGTCTCGATTCCTTCCCTCAGAGATTTTGATTCAGATTTTTTAAAAACTTTCTTCTTAGAAATGGCATTGTTGTGAGGAAGAGTAGTCCTGGATGAGAAGTTCTTGACAGAGCAAAGGTTGCACTGGCACAAAGGACACGAGATGCCCCTTTTTGGGTTTAAACAGGCCACAACTTTTATTTAGCTGTACAGGGTCTATTTACACGGCAAATTTGTCACGTGTGTAAGTGAAGGTGTAACCCCCCAAATGGGTGGTCCTTCACCTCACGTGAAAAAATTAGTAAACAATAATATCAAAAAATTTATAAACCCCTCCCCTCTGGAAATGACATCATATTATGCCATATGGCATCATACAAATTAATGACATCATGCATTTAACTGCATACATCATTTCCTTTAAATTTTTCTTATTCTAATTTTACCCCAATTAATTTAAATAGCCAGATTAATTTTCCTGTGGGGTGGGGGTCATTACCCACCCCCCAAGTACAAGACAAGCAATTTTCAAATTATAGACCCTACCCTTAAGTTGTGACAAAGCAATAACAAGAACAAAATGAAATATTACACCATGACCCATTCCCAAAATCAATTTTGATTAATAATCTCAGGGAGGGCGAAAAACCCAGGGAAGCACCCTGGAAAAAAATTCCCTCCTGGCCCCCGAAGATAACCAGTCTAAGCCTAAGAGTAACGATATATAGCTTCTTAATAAAGGGTGGGTGGGATGGGTCACTCAGTTCAAGCTCAAAAATGGCTGCCTCCACGTGGCAGCACAGAGCCATAAGGAACAAACTCTTGTCCCAAGTCTCGCAAGACCAATAGCACTGCAAGACTTAGAGTAGCAACCAAACAACCCGATTGGACAAAGTGTGCAAGTGTTCTCCTTCCCCTGTGCGCTTTGACCAACCAGGCATCTCATGTCCTAATTTGGCCAGCACAACAAGAAACCCCTCCCAACTCGTTGGGGGTGTGTCTTTCAACACATTATTTCCTTCAGTAGCCAAACAGATATCTCTAGGAAGTGCACAAGCAGAAACTGAAAACAACAATCCTCTCTCACTGTTTTCCCAAACAACCTCTGTTATTCTTAGGAAATTGGCTTCTGAAGCAACATAAACAGCTGTTGTTAAATACATATCTTACCAATAGCTATTCCATCCCCCTGGTCAAAAATCACTTGGATCTATAAGATTTTACAGATACAACATTGATACTTGAACAAACCTATTAAAAATATAATTTGAAAACACATTGTATAGGTAACTGTTCCATGGACATAGTATCTGCTTGCTAAGGAAATCATTGAAGTCCCATTGGAATTAAGACAATCATGATTGTGTTTTCTTGGTATATTGTTCTTTTACTGAGAACAGTGAGGTCTACATAAATACTTCTTATACCACTATTGCAGGTAGAATTTATGTTGGATGCCCTCTTAAATCTTCCAGTACACCATTGTGATCCATAGTGCTCCATAAACTTCCTAATCTGATGAATGAGTTGTAACACACCAAATTAATGTTCCCTAGTCTGGTCTGGTCCTCTGTTCTATCACTCAGCTCTGCAACAGAGGGAAACCCAAGTATATATTATCTCATCCCTTCCAATGATGTTGGATCATTTTTCTTTCCTGTTTTACCCCTCAATTCATTTTCTTTGCTCAAATAGAAGGACAATGAGGATGTGTGTTTTCCCTAACAAGTATAATTTGTGAAATAAGCAAGTCTATATAAGATCTGAATGAAAGATTATTTGCAATATTGGTACAATGAATAGTCCATGAAAACTGTCATGAAATGTGCTTCATTTTTTTATATTTTTGGGGGCTAGGTAGGCATGTTAGATTCAGAGTGTAACATTTCCACTGATGAGGAATCGATTTGGGATAGATTCTGTAAATACATTCTCTTCTGAAACCAGTATCGTAAAGGAGTTTCATGATGGCACTCTCCATAATGCCAGCTGTATAGTGCAAATCAGTGGAGTCCCTAGGGTTGGTGTCACCCAGTGTAGTAACTCATGGTATCATCCTTCCATTGACCTCCTCCCATTTCACACCATACAGAATCCTTAGTAATGCTTTTTTGCACTAATGTCACTTATAAATCGTAATTCCGATATACCACTGAATGCAATGGTAATAGTTACCATCAAATTATAATATCATAAGCACAGTCTAAATGTATTTACATATACATAGTGAATATTTGGTTAAAATGTGATGTTTTTAAAGGAAATTTTATTTTTTTTAAAAAAATATATATTTTGAAATTTTGAAATTTGAAATTTTAATTTTAAAAATTTGGCAAGTCTCTCCTTTCTCTTCCTACTGAACTTCACCCCAATCCCACCATATCTTAAAGCATTTTAGAGGGAAACAGATGAATGCCACAGCTCATTTCTGCCCAAAGGTAGGTGTTTGAGAACCAGTGGTGTCACCACCCCACCACCCCCCATTAGGGTGTCACCTGGTGCCATGCTGCAGTCTAACTTTTTTATATTCTATATTACAAAGTGTATTTCAAATGAGCAGTTAAAGAACTATATTCTTATGAAGTGTCATGAATGTTGATAATTTCTTCACATTTATATTCTGTTAAACAATAGATTCTATTAGCAGTGGTTTTGAATTCCAGGAACCTGAGTCCAGCTCAGCTAATTCTAGCTTTCAGGTAGTCAATGCATCAGCACACTGATAAAAGCCTTTGAACTTAAGCAGATTATATCAGGCTAGAATTTTTGATGTAAATAGGAGTGAAAATTAACCTTCCCTCTCAAAAAAACTGTGGATATCAATCTTCCATCAACTGTATGCTTCTTTTCATTTTTCAGTTTGGTATCATTTGTTCTAGATAAGGATAAATGAAATGAAGTTTTCTATGTTAGGTTTTGCAGTTTTACACAAATGACACAGTTTAACAATGTTGCAAAACTGGCTGAGGGTCAACAAAAGCATTCATTCTTCAGGGTTCTATTTATGCTAGACACAGCCCTGGTAAAATTGTTTCTATGTACACTTTGGAAAATACCATATGTACCCATGCTGTGCAAAATCATGCTGCTATCCATTTGAAAAGGAACCCATAATGAATACTATCAATTTGGGGGCATTCACACTTATGTTTTTGTCCCATGGAGATCTGGATCTCCATGATGATGAAATACAGGATCGATGTTCCCACTACTTTTAACACGAATGAATCACTCTGGTGCATTTAAATCCTCTCCAGCATTCACATATGTGCCACTTTTCTTCATCATGGAGGTGCCTCCATGACTGGGAACAATCCCCGCAATCCAGATCAATTCAGTAGCTTAGGGCCTTTGCAGATTGCCAGAAATAATGCAGCTTGAGTCCACTTTAACTGCCCTGGCTCAGTGCTAGGGAACCATGGGAATTGTATTTTTTTTTCTGAGACAATGAGCCTTTTCTGTCAGAGAGCTCTGGTGCCACAATAAACTACAGTTCCTATGATTCTCTAGCACTGAGTCAGGGCAGTTAAAGTGGACTCAATTTGCACTATTTCTGGCAGTCTGCAAAGGCCCATACAAGCCACCATATTCCCTATTACCATGTATGGATGCGAGAGCTGGACAGTTATGAAAGAAGATAGGAAGAAAATAAATTCATTTGAGATGTGGTGCTGGAGAAGATGGACAGCCAAGAAGACAAACAAGTGGGTCCTAGAGCAGATCAAGACAGAAATCTCCTTGGAAGCCAAGATGACAAAACGTAGGCTGATGTACTTTGGACACATCATGAGAAGGCATGAATTGTTGGGGAAAAAAATAACACTAGGAAAGTTGGAAGGAAGTAGAAAGCACTCAGGTCCTCTGGAAGGAATTTGCTGCAGCCAATAAAAACTAGGCTATCTGCAACCACCCAGAAGGCCTTCTCTGCAACCACTCCCAGATTATGGAATGGCCTGCCGGATGAGATCTGTCATATCACCAATTTAACCAGTTTTTAAAAAGCTGTTAAGACGGATCTCTTCTGGCAGGCCTTGCCTGAATAATTATCCCAGCCTCAAGAATCAGTCTATCTCTCTCCCGCTATCGTTGTTATTGCTGCCACAACTGCTGTTATTGTTTCCTTTATTTTTGTTTTGGTTTGTTTTACTGTGATGTATTTTAAGTATATTTTAATAGCTTGTTTGTTTAATATTATTTTAAGGGGTGGGTGGGTTTATGGGTTTTATATTGTATTTCTATTGTATTTTTTAAATTGCAAGCTGCCTCGATTGTGTTAGCAGGGGGTGGGATAGAAATAATAATAATAATAATAATAATTAATATGAGTTTGCAGGAGCTGGGCAGAGCAGTGGAAAATGGAAGATCTTGGAGATGTCTCATCAGCAGCGTCATTATGAGTCAAGATCAAAGTGAAGGCAGTTAATAACAACAAAAATCCTTGAATTATTGGGGAGCAATGTGTTCTTCATGTAAGATCCAAACTGGAAAATCCTAAATGTAGATAATAGAAGCAGGCATGTTAATAACCATGTTACAATACTAGTTTTCTGTTTCAGACACTTGAGATTTGTCTGAATTTTGTTTGAACTTCCTGATTTTTGTCCTAATCATGAAGCATTTGTCCTTTTGATTAATGTTGCCTATATATATATATATTGTGGGTAAAGGAGATCTGGACAAAAATGAAGATAGATTGAGAATTTCAGAACATGTATTTACTGCAACTGAAAAAAGGGCCTTTAATTGTACATTTTTATGGCTACAATGCACTACTGATTTGAATTAGATGGATGCTCAGAAGATCAAACTTGCTACACACGAGGGAGAGCTTACTATGTATAAAATACTGCTTCACAAACCACACGGGGATACAAGTTTTTAGATGTAGATACAACAAACATGGCATTTTTCTTCTTTCACCAGAGATTTGAAAAGTCAGACACTCAGAAAACATGCTTTGCTTCACTGGTAAAAATTATACAATTCATAGTCCTCTTAGCAACAAGAGTGTTTGAACTGAAAGCAATTTCCTAAGACAGGTTGTGAGAAAAAGCTAGCATTGGAAGTGTAGAAATTCGCCAGTTAGTATGCTGTGCAACTAGAAAATACCCATATAAATACACATAGTAAGCATTTTCATAACACTCCAGTGGAAACATTTGTTTGATCCTGTTACTGAAATGATGCTACAAGAGTGACTATTGTGAAATGGGCGCAAATTCTCCCAACGGGTTTTTCAGTCAGTGAGCAGACTAGGGAAAGTGGGCGTGGGGGCGGTGTAGCCTTGGTTTATAGAAACACCTTAACCTTGATCAGG
>CM034708.1:90468995-90479759 GCA_020142125.1 Phrynosoma platyrhinos | reverse complement strand
TAAAGATGGATCTCTTTCGGCAGGCCTTCCCGGAATAACTTCCGGCTCTAGGAGATAATTTTATTGCCCTTCCCCCCTGCTGCTCATGTTGTATTTGCTGTTTTGTTATTTATTTGTTGTTTTTGGAGCATGTTGTTTTAATTAATAATTAGTTTAATACTGTTTTAAGGGGTGGGAGGATTGGATGGGTATGTGATTGTTTTAACTTCTGTATCTTGTTTTTAATTGATGTAACCCGCCCCGATTGCTCCGCAGAGGGGCGGGCTATAAATAAAAATTTATTATTATTATTATTATTATCATGCCTTTCCAGTCTAAGGATTTCCCAAGATACTTTATAGAATCATTTAAAAACACACACACAAAAAACCACCATTAACAATTTTAAACCTAAGCTAATTAAAACAGCAACAAAACTGTGCATCTTGGGCCTTGCTGTATTGCTGCCTTCTCTGCACTGAGTAACTGGTAGCTATACATATGAATTGATTCACTCCACAGAAAAATGTTGCCTTCAAAATGCCATGTAATTGGAAAACTTTCTGTTGTTCTTGGTGACAGAGTTCACACACTCATACCAACTGTGGTTCGACATGGGCATGATCAAGGTATAGACATGACTGTAAAGCATCCCACTTCTGTACCAACTGTTTCCCAAACAGAGGGACAAAGTGCATGAAGAGCTGAGGCCAATTGACAGCTTTGTTCATTCTGTCTAATCAATATTTGTTTAATCCCTTACTAAGGATACTTAAAGAGGAGAGTATCCTTGTCATTATTAAAGGATGAAATAATACACACAGTGCTGGAATTGGGAAGAAATTGACTGATGTTGTGCTAGACTGGATCCCAATGACCATGCTCTATACACCCAGCACAAGTGTCCTCCTCCTAACTTCAAAGGTGACAGAACCCATCTCATTCAATGCTCAAAAGCTAAAAAAAAATAAAAAATTTCAGTCCTATGTCTGGCTCAATCTTTAGATTCAACCTTTGCATCCTTAATGGTGCTGTGAAAAGTGACTGTCCAGCTGAATTCTCTTATCTCTCTGAGTCCAGAATGAGTGCGATTGACTACATAATCATTTCAAACAACCTTCTCCCTATGCCAAGGAGTTAAAAGTCATGCCTAAGTTTGAAAGTGATCATCTTCCCATTTGACTATAACTAAGTAACTTCACTCAGGAGACGCACACCAAGGATTGCTACCAACTCTCTCTAATTCCACCAGGAAGGACTTATATGCGAGCTAAATGGACTCCTCAGCTAAATCAAACAATAGCCGAGGTATTGACCTCTGACCACATTCAATGTCTTCAAAATGACCTGATATCAATGGAATCATCTGAAGATGTTCTGAGAAATTACAACAACCTTACCCAAGTGTTATTACATTATCTAAACCAGCAAAATAGTGCACATTGGAGGCAATAACAACATCACCATTCCTCAAAGACGTGATTTGACAAAGAATGTGTTGATGTAAAAAAGTTCTCATGACCACCTATCAAGGCTATGTATCCGATACTATGCCAGAAATAGCAACAAAGCTACTCCAGCAGAAGAGAGATGTAAAAAAAATTGGCCTCCAAGAAGTCATGAAAAGTAATTGCACACAACTTATTCAGACAGTCAAAACCAACAAATCCGCTTTATTCTGGCATATTACATCCAGCTCCCAAGGCAATGCACCATCTATAGTGGATTGTCACATCCTCCAAGGGATCTGGGAGGAACACTTCCAAACACTTTATCAGGACACTTATGTTGAAAATGGTCCTGCAAGCCAAAATATAGAGAGTCTCCCAAGGTGGGAACCAGTGTCTGAGGGAGAGATCAAGTACCTTGTAGACCTACTGAGAATAGGGAAGGCTCCAGAGGGAGATTAATACCTTCAGAAGCCATTAAAAATAATTAGGAATTTTGGGCCCCTATTTTGGCATCTGTCTTTACCTGCATTTACAACTATGGTTTTGGGGACAGAGAAGGGGAGGGGCAGCTGCATGATTGGTGCCCCAACCCCTTCCCCAAGTCGTCCTCGTAGCAGCTGGCCCTCCACATGGCCGGCGCTCTGAGAAGGACCTCCCGCTGCAGCGTCCACACACGCTGCAGCGAAAGAGTCGCCGAAGGTGCACCACAAGCTTTTGTGGTGCACCTTTGGCCACTTGTAAAAGGAGCACCAATTTGGTGCTCATTTCCAGGGGCAGTGAAGGTGCGCCATGGGGCTGAGCTGTGGGGATACGGCCGCTCGTCTGCTTCCCCACCCAGTCGCTGAGAAGGGTGTCAAGCAAGGCTTTATTGTAGCTCCACTCCTGTTCAACTTTTACATCAATGACATGGTGAGTCATCCCAGCAACACAAATTTCCATCCTCTGAAGTTAAAGAGAAGGCATACCTCTGCTCTGCTTTATGCAGATGATGCAGCAGTAATTTCAAGAACACTTTTGGTCTAAAAAGAAATACTGAGAGCACTAACACAGTATTGCAGAAAGGATCTGCTTGAATTTAACCACTAAAAAATTTAAATCATGGCATTTTCTTTTTTTAAAATGTATTAATTTTTTATAAAAGTGACATATAAATTTAACAATGCAAACCACCACATCTACAAACCACACACACAATCTTTGAAGCATACATACATATATACAAACATAAATCAGACTACATTAAACACTTTTGTTGTTATATTTTCCAAAAAGAACTTTAAATTAACTTCCTAATAGATATTTGCCTTATCTAAATAGGATTACTTGTACCCTCTGCTTATATCAAACTGTTTTTTCCCCAAAATAATATGCTATTATGCCATATCATATATATTATTAATTCATTAACTGCTTATTCTTTCACAATCATTTTCTTATCCTTTTCCTTCAATTAAGCTTTAAATAATGTAAGAGAGCTTTACAGATATCCATTTATTCTTCTTCCCTCTTCCAGTATTTTTTTAAACATTTCCATTCCTCCTCTATGTCCTCTTCTGCTTTCTTGTTCATCAATGCTGTTAATATATTCATTTCCATAGCTTCTTGTAACTTGTCAATCCAATCTTCTTTTGATGGTATTTTAACTTGTTTCCAGAACTTAGCATAAAAGATTCTCGCTGTAACCCTATATAGTATTACATGTCTATATTTTCTTTCACACTTTTTGTCTATTTTGCTGGTCATATTTAATAAGAAAAGTGTTGGGTTAAAAGGAATTTCTATTTGTAACATTTCCGACATTAAGTTTTGTATTTTCCTCCAATATTTCCCTCCTTCTCTACATTCCCACCAAAGATGGTAGAATATTCCCTCTGGTTTTTTGACATTTCCAAAATTCATTTTTCCCTGTTTTGTAAATTTTATTGGAAAATCCAATAAAAAAGAAAAAAGATTGATAAATGTCATACAAGAATATAGAAATGTGGCTGGATTTCAAATAAAATCATGGCATTTACTAAAAGGCTCAAGAACCAAAACTGAATTATAGATGGTCACAAAAAAGAACAGGTCTCCTGCTTCAAATATCTGGGGGTAATCTTTCACGCTACTGGTAGTAGGAAAGCACGTGGGAACTCTGCTTCCAATAACGCATAGAGGAGTTCAACAGCTACCCTCAAATTTCTTATGACAAGAGGAGGCCATTATATCCCAGCAGCATTCAAACTCTTCAAAGCCAAATTGGTTGTACAACTGCTTTATCGATCTCAACTGGGACCCCTTCCCAACTCTGCACCATTAGAACTTGTGCAATCCAAATTTCTAAGATCAGCATTCCAAGCTCCAAAGTGTGTTTCTAATACAGTTCTGAGACTGGAGTCAGACTTTATGAAAATGGAAGCCAGAGTGTGGGTGAATATATTCAGCTAATGATTCAGACTATCCTTTCCCACTGGCTTTGCTCCACTTATCCTGACTGATGTGTTCCAGTCTATATGAGAACAGATTGTGATGACTAAAATTTCTTTACTGAGTTTGTCTCCAGATCTTTTCTTTAGCATGGGATATGAAAAGGCTAAAGAGACCATCAAACAATGGATGATAGATATTGAACTACAGCTAGACCTAGCTAGCACCTCAACTTTTATTGTCAGTGACTCCAACAGATATTTGGCATCATCTATGGAATATTTAGCAAAACTCAAAATACCTAAGCACCAGAGAGCCTTTACTTTGGCACAATGCCATGCCTTCCCCTTAGCTGTTCTTGAAGGCTGATATAAGAATACCTCCTTCTCGGACAAACTATGCCCCTGTGACTCTAGCCAAATAGAAACAACAGAGCACATACTACTCCAGTGTGCATACTATAGGGACATTCACCTCAGCCTTATCTCACCTTTATTGTATAAACACCAAGGACACACCAGTCATTTCTACACTTCCTCACTGCTTTCAGACATCAATTCAGATATAATGTTGCCAGATTCTGTGCTGCTTCAGTTAAAATCTGTCAGGCAATGACCTCCACAGTAGGCTAGTATTAATCTTGCCCTGTCACACTGGGTTTTAAAAGGAAATACTGTTTTTATATGTTTTTTTTCCTCATTTTTACCTTGCTTTTACCATTACCTTTTTTTATTCTGTATTCCCAACAGCAAATGGCTGGAATCCTGTTGACGCTATACTGTTTCTAACCTGTGTTTTTACCTTGTTTTTATCTGTTTTTATCCTGTTTTTAACCTTGTTTTTACCATTGTTTTTACCATTATCTTCTTTTATTCTGTATCCCTGTTTTACCTGTGCTGGTTTATGACTGTAATAAAGATGAACTGGCTGACACTGGGGAAAACAATGCTCTATTTTAACTTTGCCATGGGGGGGGGGGATAATGGGGAAGTGATTTGAGAATTGGACTTTGGGAACCAGGGTTCTAATCCCCCTCAGCCATGGGAACCCACTGGGTGACCCTGGGCAAGTCACAATCTCTCATCTTAAAGAGAAAGGCATTGGCAATCTTCCTCTGAACAAGTCTTGCTAAACAAAAACTATAATGATAAGTCATCTGCCACATGTCAGAGTCAAGGGGAACAAAACATGCACATCAAAGCCATGTGAGTGTTGGCACCTCCTATGTGACAGGAGGTTCCAGAAGGTTTAATATATATATGTAGTAGACAGGTGAAGTTACGGATTCATTATTATAACTAATGTAAACTATAATTCTAGTCTAAATTTGTTAGGGCAATCCTGTGAAAGATCACAGAAAAAAAGGTGTTTCAAAGACCACAGCCTTCCAGTCACCAGTCACATGTACCGCTTCAGCCAAACTGGGAAATCTGCTGGCTGTTCTGCTGATCAATGGAAAAAAAATCTGGCTGGTATTTGTGCAGTTGATCATTCACCTGGCTGAAGAGGAATGCTGGAGGGAGGCAAAAGAGCTATAAAAGCTAAGTCAGTAACCATAGTAGGGAAGAAAACCTTTACCTCCTTGAAAGCCAATAGTTCCTACTGAAAAAGGCAAGGACAAAGGATGAAGGGACTTTTATCAACCCACCCAGGAGGTAAGAAAGAGTGGGAGGAGGAAAAGAAAGACATCTTCAGCAGACTGTCTCATGGGATCTGGCTTTCACCCTGTGTAGTTTGTTCACCCTTCAGAGCACTTTTGAAGAGCTGAGGGAGGCTTTGTTCAGTGCCAAAAGAGGCCTGACTGATGAACCTGTAGTCTGAGCACAAATGTCCCTGGGGTTATTCTAGCTGTAGAGAGTTGATCTTTAGAGCCTGATTCTACACCAACCAATCCTCTTCCTCAGGCTGGAACAAATGGAAATTTCAGAAGGGAGCAGCCTAATCCTACTCTGATTCCCTCCTCCTAGTAAGATTTTGGCACAACCTAAAAACTACCAGTCCTGGAGAGGGAAATCTTGGAAGGCATAATGTGTGGCCTAACCTCATGATTGAACAAAAAAGATGTGGAAGGTGGACTTTTGGGAGGGGTGTAATTGTTTTGGAACCAGGAAAAGATTGAGGGCTTTGCTATCTCACTCCACACAGATGAGACAAAGTGTTACAAATGAACACATGTAAACTATTTTATGTTGCCTTGCCCTGGAAGTCACCAATGTCGAATTCATTCACACCACTCTAGCATTTATTTATGTTCTACAATAGCTAAAAAGAACTCTGAATGTAAACAATGACATTGCCACCCTGCCTGCAATAAGATAATTTGACTTGCTTTAATTACGTGAATAAAACCCTTTACACAATTGTGATTTGGTATATAAGTATATATTGTGGTTTGGTATATATATATATTTTACCCTTGTTCATTTTTGTGGTGATCAGTATCCCATTTGCAAGCTCCTCATAGCTGAATAATATTTTATAATCTATCACATTCTTTTCTCAGTGACTTGCTTTTCCTATGACAGCTTTAATTTGCATGTTTATCTCTTTCTTCTTTCTCAGTCCTGAGTCCCTTCTTGGCAGCTCACTATGAAGAAGGTTTGGCTTTTTCTCCTTTAAACATACTTTTCTTTCTTGTATGGATTCCACTTTCTTGCATGGCTGCATTTATCCTACTTCTGTAAAGCTTAATCCAGCTACTTTAACCCTTTTTGTTCTCATAGCAGTAGACACTCAAAAGTTTCAGTGCTTTGTGTTCACTTTCTATGGAGTGAGGCTTTATGATATATCTTCAATGAAGAAGGTATGTGCTGTTGATCTTGACAGGTATCACATAAACAGACAAAGTTAAAAAGAATATTATACTCACCAGTCAAAGGCATGAAAAGAATGTGCATGAGGGAGGGGGCAGTGTCCCCTCTTTTGGTAGGGATGGAGAAATATGCCAGCTTCATTTTGTCTTACACATGATATATATATATATTTTTACAAAAGAAATGCATCTCAAATTTTTCCCTATTGTGAAATGTAGGCTTTCATGGCCAGCATCCATAGGTTTTTGTGGGTTTTTTGGGCTGTCTGGCCATGTTCTAGAAGAGAAACTCTTCTAGAACATGGCCACACAGCCCGAAAAACCCACAAAAACCTTTCCCCACTGTGTTTATGAATGAATTTCAGAATTTGAAGGAATTTATATATTTAAAAGAGAGGGAAAAAAATAACAAAATTTTCACCTATCCCTATCATATCACTGACCAATAAAATTGAGGAGTTGGAAGGGACCTCAGCAAGCAAGAAGTCCAACCTCCTGCCATACAGGAGCACACAACTAAAGCACTCTGTAGCAGTGACTATCCTGCTTCTCTTTAAAGAGCTCTAAAGAAGAAGAACCTACCACTCTACTAGGTAGTCTATTCCACTGTCATAGCATTCTTACTGTCAAGATTTCTTCCTAATATTTAGGTGGAGTTCTTTTTTATTGTAGTTTGAATACATTGGTTCATGTTCTAGTCTCAGGAACACCAGAAAATAATCTTGCTCTATTTTGTACATGACATCTTTTCAAATATTTAAAAATGGCTTTTTCAATCTTCTCTCTGCCAGGGTAAGCACATCCAGCTCCTTAAGATGTTTCTCATAAAACATGGCTTCCAGTCCTTTATCATTATGGTTGCCCTCCTCCAGACATGTTCCAGTTTGTCAACATCTTTTGTGGGGCATGTGCTCAGAACTGAGCATAGTATTCCAACTGATGTCTGACTAAAGCAGAATAGAATGGGATTAATACTTCCCTCAACTTGGACACTTTATTCCTATTGATTTTGCCTAGAATTGCATAGGCTTTTTGCCCACAGCATCACACTACAGACTAATAGTTGGTAGACAAAGGTTGTTTTTTTTAAAAAAAATAGTATGTGGGATAATCCTTGAATTTTATTTTATTTTAGATAGAATTTAGACCAAACCACCTATGGCATGTGAGTTCTGTCATTCAACACAAGACAAATACCAGCTACAAGAATCAGTGAGGATCAATTCAGATTTAGGTAACAGCCTGCAGGAAAAATAGCAAAGCCACAAATGGAACTACAACCTAATCTAATTCACCCCTACAATTTCACAGTGTAATACAGAGAGAGAGAGGGGCACACTTTTGCACAATTTTGCCTAAAGGGCGGAACCTCCAAATCCATCAACTAACATACTTAATATTTACCATCTTCAATGTTTCCAATGTAAGAATAGTGAATCTGTATTGCCTCAAATTGTCCTAAAGAGACTCCCAAGATATTATAAAGGAGATAGCATTGACTCTTTCTTCACAATCTTTGAGAGAACTTGTGAAGAATTAAAAATAATGAGGAAAGAAGATCACAAATCTGTGGAGGATTATCAGAAATATATGCTGAAATGAGGGAAGAAGAATCCCAAAACTGACTTGTTCAAATAGATGGTAAAACAGAGATTTGGGTTAACTCCAGAACACCATCATAAAGAATTTAGAAGTTTGAAGAAAAAAGGCAATGAAACTTATGCTCAATTAGAATGCACATTAGAATACCTATTAAAAAGTTGGATAAATGGATCTGACGTAAATTCAAAAGCTGAATTACAAAATATAATAGGTTTGAAGCAATTTTACAATATCACCCCTGAAGAATATAAATGGTTGGATCACTAGTCCCAGCTTCTCCCAACCTATCAGTTTGAAAGCATGCAAATGTAAGTAGATAAATAGGCACCACTTCTCAGCGGAAAGGGAACAGCATTTGGTGGAGTCATGCAGCCCCGTGACTACCACAGTAGTCCTCGGACAACGCTGGCTCTTCGGCTTAGAAATGGAGATGAGAAGCACCCCTACAGTCAGTTATGACTAGACATTTATGTCAAGGGACTACCTTTATCTTTACCTTTACAAGATCGAAAACCTCAGACAGTGACTGAAGCAGCCCAGATTATAGACCATTTAGTCTTAATAGAGAAGAAGGGAACAAAAAAGTGTCAAAACCTGAGGTAAAATCTCATTGGAATGACAAAGAATTATAAAAATTGGCAAGCTTCGAAGGATAGACCTGGGGATGGAAAAAATTTAAAATCCTGGCAGCAGAATCAAACAAATGAGTCTGAAAGGAAAAATGTTGGTTTGAGAGAGTGTGACTCTAGGCTAATAAGAGAAGTAGTTGGACAAGAGAAAGTCACCCAGATCTCAGTTATAGAACATGTTATGAATGTGGTAATAGAGAACATTTAAAATATGATTGTCCTAAACTGAATAATAAAGAAATAAAGGCAGGTGCAAAAGCACCATATTATATAAAATCAATCAAGCCTACAGAGAAAGACTGTTGTCACAAGAAGAGTTCTGAGCCTGGAGTTGCCATGGAAAGGGCAGTTGAGAGAGTAACTGACTCTGCAAGTTCACAACTCTGAAGAGTTGTTTATTTGTATCAACTGCACCCCGGAACAAAGCTCAGAGGAACAAAAAAAAGTTATAAAAATAAATGATACTTGTATCTGGGGTTATAGAGACTCTGTAGCAGTAGTGTGCATAATTAAACCACACTTAGTGGAACATCAGTACATGTGCCTAGATGAGACCATGATTCTGAAGGGTTTAGGAGGGCCTGCATTTTCAATTCCAGTAGCCCAGTTAAATATCACATTCAGAGGACATAAGATGCCATGAAGGTTTGCAGTCCATGATGATATTCCAGTGCCCTGTCTAATTGAGAATGAGTTATATAGGCACCTTCAATATATGCCTTATTTACTACTAGGCAATTAGAAAGGAAAAATTCTTCAGAACAAGCCAAATTAATACATGAAAAAGAGAAAGGGAAAAGTTTGGTCATGTACAATGATGTTAATATGACTAATAAATCTGAGGGAGAAATGACTGAGGTGATCAGTGCAGAAAAGCTAACAGAATTTAGTCAAGATCAAAAGAATTAGTAAAGTTTGAAACTTTTGTTCACTCTAATTGAGGAAGAAGACAGAGTTAAGTGAGGAATATATTTACAGATTCAAGGTCATACAGCATAAATTATACAGAGAAACCTTGAAATGCAAGCATAATACTCAAAAAGAAATACATAGACAATTGTTGCTATGAAATATAGAATGGCAAACAGAAAGGTCTAGGGAAAAGTAATGAAAAAGTAATACATAAGAAAGTTTTGTAATGAAAAAGTAATACATAAGAAAGAAGGGAATAGAATTAGAAATGAAACCACTTAATCAAATTAGAGAGGAAGGATATGAAAGTGGTTGGTTTCTGTACCACCAAATTAACTCAAGATTCCGGATAGATAAAAAAGAAATGGGAATAACTATTGAGAAATCTGATCTAGAAAGAATTATATGGGATGAGAAATCTAGTAAGATCTCGGGATTATATAAAAAACTATTAGAAATATATACGGAACAAGACTTGGTTAAAGAAAATATGATTAAGTGGGCAAAAAACTGTGGGAAATCATTAGAATTAGCCCAATGGGAGAAATCTTGGAAGACAAGAGTGAGATACACAGCCTGTCAAGAGATCGAAGAAAATTTCTATAAGATTATGTTCAGGTGGCATCTCTCACCAGATAAACCAAGTAAAATATATAGACATACAAATAACATTTGTTGGAAGTGTGAGCAGGAGAAGGGAACTTACTTTCATATGTGGTGGGAGTGCCAAGAGGCAAAAAGGTTTTGGGAAAAAATAAATGATATATTAAGAGAGATACTTGGTGTGTATATACAGAATAGATCTGAAACAATGTTATTAAATATGATAGAGGACAAAATAGAAAAATCGCATGGCAAGACTGTTTTTTATATGTTAACAGCGGCTAGGATTGTATATGCCAGGTATTGGAAAGTGAAAAAAAATCAGTGCAGATAGATGATTGGATAATAAAACTGTTTGATATGATTGAAA
>CM034708.1:90441959-90453987 GCA_020142125.1 Phrynosoma platyrhinos | reverse complement strand
GTGATGGGGAATTTTTGGATTATTTTCATTGGTCAGAAAGCAGGAATACGGTGACTGTGGAGAGTCAAAAGATTGCTTGATTGCTTCTTTTTTAATTAAAGAGGCTACAGAATTGCAGTCAGCTTGATTTTGGGGAAAAACTGAGCTATACAATAAGAATGGTTGCTTATCAAGCAGGTATGTTGATGCATTGTATAACATTTCAAGGCTTGGTGCCATGGAAGGATGGGGAATTTGTGGAATGTTTTCATTGGTCAGGAGGCAGGATTATGGTGGCAGTGGGGAATCAATGGATTGCATGCATGATTCCATTGGCACAGAAGTGGAGCATGTTTCTTTTTATTTAAAGGAAAAATTGAGTAAATTAATCTCAATGGTTGAATGATATGCAGATTTGTTGGGGCATTCCAAACATTTTGAAGGCTTTGTGCCACAGATAGCCAGGGAATTTTTGAAATATTTTCTTTGGAAAGGAAGCAGGAATATGGTAGCCACAGAGATTTGTTACATTGCATACATGTTCATATTCCATTATATGAGTTGCATAAAATCTCCAGTTGGGCAGAGACTTAGGGCCTCTGCAGACCAGCCCAAAGGTCTGGCCTAGAGACAAAGATGGTGAGGGGTAGCTGCATGCCAGCTGCTTCAACCCCAGCCCGGTGACGTCCTGATGCCGCACACCATTATGCACGGTGTGCAGCGTCAGGATGTCCTCCTGGCACAGCATTTTTGCATGCTACGTGAAAAGGGGCACTAAAGAGCTGTGCATCAGCTTTAGGGCACCCTTTTGCTGCCCCTGAAAGGAGTGACATTTTGCCACTCCTTTCGGGGGCTGCAAAAGGGAGGATTGGGGCCGTGGCCTCAATCCGCAGCTAGCAGGGGCAGCTCAGAGCTGCCCATCTGCATAGCCCCAATGTCACCTTAGTGCAGTGGTTCTCAAATAGTGGGGCGGGCCCCCCAGGGGGGGCGTGAGGCTCCGTAAAGGGGGGCCCGTTACGGCTGGAGAGAGGGAGATTGTCCCAGCACAGCCCCAGTAGCAGCCCGACATGCTCTATCCCAATTGGTCAAACCCGCCCATGTGACTATTTACAGTCGCACGGGGGGGGGGCGTGAAATGTTTTCTTCTTTCCTGGGGGGGCGTGACAGAAAATAATGGAGAAGCACTGCCTTAGTGGAAGATGCAATAGGGAGAGAAGAGATAGGCTTTAAGAGTGTTACAAATTGGTGGATGGGGAATAGGGAAGCTTTGGACAGGGCAACATTGGCTTCTTCACAGGACAAGAGCTGAGAAAGTGTGACCTACTTTATTCTTGATTTAGGGAATTGAGTGCACAAACCACTTTATGTGAGGATGTATCTTTTCCTCTGTGTATAATCAGAGGTTGATTAGGGGGTGGGTTGGTTTTTCTTTGTCGGGATATGTTATACGGGTTTTATTGTAAGCTGCTTGGATTGTCTGGCAATAAGCGGGATATAAATAAATTTTATTATTATTATTATTTTATATGTCCACATACACACACACACACACACACACACACACACACACACACATATATATATATATATATATATATATATATATATATATATATATATCAATAAGAGTATATGTAAAGTCCCCCATTTAGTGTTAGGGTGGGAAATTAGGATATAGAGTACCAAAAATTTTTATTGTAGTCCAATGATGGGCCTCTTCAGAGGCTGATTACAGCACACATTACTTTCTCAGGAGCTGAGAGTGTGTGACCTCTCCTGCAGATGCTGTTTCCTGCAGTGCAATTGAAAATCACAATTGAATAACAAATGGAGGCTATTCAGTTACAGTGTTGTTGCCACTTTTACCAGCATTGTGCCCACTCATACTCCACCCATAGTAATAGGCCAAAGTGGGCACAGGGAAAGAAAAATATGGCAAAGGAAGTATTGTGAACAATCTGTTTATTATGGGCAGGAAAATGGGAAGGTATATAGAATTGCCTAATTTCCTGGGACTCATTATCATTGCTGGTGCCAAAAAATAATAATAAATGCTTCCCTTATAGCTACTCCCTCCATCTTTTCCTCATTCTCAGTAAGAAAGTTGGCAGTATTCACTGTGTATATTGGAGGTTGAGGAGGGTGACATGTCAGCACTTTGCTTCACCATCAGACTCAACCATATTGTGTAAATCACACATGCAGCAATAAGAGCTCACATTTTTCCTCTGCCACCTCCATGGGGGCTGTTAGGCATCTCCACCATGCCTTAAGTTGTTCAAATACCCTCTCAACCACATTTCTCACCCTATTGAGACATTTGTTGTACACTGCATGATGAGGATGCAGGGTACCCTTGAATGGCACCATGAGCCGTGGCTTAATGACACAGGCAGCACCAGCCAACAATAGTGGTCCTACTTGTTGCCCAAAGATTGTCATTGTGGGCTTCCTGGGAACCTAGATACCTGCCCTCAATGTGTCATAAATGGGAGAGCTATAAAAGACAAAGTATTTATGATTTGACTCTGCCCACCTGGTCACAATGTCAATAAATCTCCCAGTGTGATCATATGTCCCAGCAGAAGCATTGAATATCTTTGTTTTTTGTTGATGAACTGTCCAACCTGATGAACTAGAGAAATGATGTTACAGTGGCAGCCATCCACTGATCCGATCACCTGTGGAAATCCCATCACTTCAAAGCCAACCATCACCTGTAGGGGCAATGGGAAAATGGATGTGCCAATAAGTAGTGTGCACAGCAAAACCAACAATTACAAAAAACAAAAAAACCCATATCATATCAAAAAAAAAACATATTGCAAATGCAATAAGTAGTGTGCACAGCAATGTAAACATGTGAATAGAGACACAAAATAAAATCATAAGCTAAACATCAAGATACAACGTAGCACAAAGAAGCTAGCTGCAAATGCACACCATTCTATAGTCTCCAAGGTACACAGTCTTCTTCAGCAGCACCAATTCCATGGCAATAACCACCTGGATAATTGCTTTGCAGGCTGTCAACTTCCCAACACCAAATTTTGTTGCTATAGTCACATAGGATCCTCTGTGTGGCAGAAAATACACAGCAATAGCAACTGATTTGGCCTGGCTTAGACGGGTGTCCTTTCTTATAAGATGTGGGTGCAATTCTTCCATGATCATATTGAAGACTGTTTGCGTCATGTGGAACTGCTACTTCCACATCTCATCAGGCCACAAAGCTGTTGCAAAAATGTACCATAATTCTTTTGTTTTGAGGTACAGCCACCACCTCCTGGGCATAGGTTCATAAAAGTACTGCATATCATCCAAGAATGAGTTGCCTCACTCACATAGGAAAATGCAATCATGTCATCATCATCATCTCACCTCCTCTGCCAGTTAACGCTCTTATCATTTGCTGCCAAATCCTCATTCGAGGCTAATTCCAAGAAAAAATTCTGCGCTGCCTCATCCAGAGGCAGATGAGTAAAGTGGATGTAAGTATGTTAACACTGCTTGCAAAACAGCTATGGAGATAGGATCCACGACTCTTGCCTGCAGACCACGAGGATAAGAGACTGGAAATAGTGACAGCAGATGTGTGGGGGCATACCTGTGAGTGCTTCTGTCACTGGAATGACAAGTATGCACGTCACCAATGACAGAGAGATGCGAATCGTATGATTGACATTTAAAAGAACCTGGGACAGATCAATTGCAATCGATTCTGAGCCTGCATTATATAGCAGCACAAACACTAGTGGGAATGATAATCATGTCAACAACAACAAAAAAAGTGAATTCATGGAATAATGAAAAACTCTTTTTCCATAGTGGGAGCTACACATTGGATTCAATCGATTCAGCAACCCAGTGTCAAAGCGAATTGCAAACTGTTTTAATGTAAATAGGAATGGGCCCTCAGATCATTTCTCATGCTTCTTACAGTCAACCTTGCTTCTTTCACATATCCCTATTTCAGAGCTGAGTCAACAAAATATTGGTATTGGCTGGATTTGAAATATTCTAAACTCTCATCCACAGTTTTTTTTTTCCTTTTAATAGTGCACAAGCTATTGTCTCCCACTTCTTGGGATATTTTGTGCCTCAGTCTATATTGGCTCATATTGAGGATGTTTATCATTCCAAGAAGGTACACAGGTTTTGAAACAAAGATCCAATATGTCATTGTGTCTTATGCATGTATTATCAAACTGATTATTTCATCATGATACCCATTCAAAACAAAGATGCCTTTTGTTGTACTATAATTATTTTTTTTTTTTAGCTTTGCTGCATGTTGCATGCATATTATTATCCACACTGGTGAAAGTACACAATATCTTATGCACCAAGTTGTCACTTTTTAAATATTCTGCCTGTTTAGCATACTCATCCATAGCAGTCAATATACAATTCTTGCATGGTACTATCAAGAAATACAATGTTTGAGCATCCTTACTTTTTTACAACACACAGAAAGAGAAACTAAAAATTCTACTCTCTTCTGGCAGTTCACTGCCCCCCCCCCACAAGCTTTTAAAAATTTCCTGGCTTGGGTGGCATTCATGGAGGGGGGGGGAGAGAGAGAGAATAATCAGAACCTAATCTTGCTTCAACATTTTTTTTTCCTTTTCACCTTTGTGGTAGGAAACAGGGCATGAAATGTTTCTCTCAAAAATTATTTCAGTTCTCCTGAGTCTTACTGTCTCTTATTCAGTCTTATCCTCTGGTACAGAAATTTTTTAGCTGTTGAACATTTTGCACATTTTTTTTGTTCCCAGATGTCCAAATGTTATTAATTAGGACAGAGATAGGTTTTATTCAAAAGCAAATAATGTTTGCATGAATAAGATTCTAAATATGAAAACATCTTCAACTTCAGCAATAGAAATATGCCAGAAAATGTAGAGGACAATATGCACACACTTCATCATGCATCCATTCCTCTTTCTAAGATTTTGATTCCTGAAATTTGAGGATCCAGGTAACCTCACATCATGTTCTCCCTTGGGAAATAATGCATAGAAGTGAAAGGATGGCTCATATAATACAAAGTATAACACAGAGACAACACAAATTAGGAATGGCCTGTGATATTGTGAACATTTTCCCATTCCAATTCTTTTCTGAAAAAGTATATAAACATTTCCCTAAATGTGTTGTGAGAAAATACTCATTTTTTTAAAAAAAAATCTATTTGGCATAATTATTCCTTTTTTATTTTTATTTTCTTGATGTAACTGCTGCTGACAGCTTTACTTTCTTCGTTTCTGCTTTTTTTTCTTCCTGGATCTTTCACATGGGTAATCCCATCTTGTCAGTAATCTTGTGTAAAGAAAAGCATCATGTAGTTAAATTATGTAACCACAATATTTGGTTATATTATGACACCATGAAAGCAGATATAGTCAACTCATAGTAAAAAAGAAAAAGAAAAAAGAGCAATTAAGTTAATAGCTGAATTTTTTTTTCAAATCATGAAAAAATAATTAAATTATTTAATGTGTTGCAAATCTATTATCCTAGAATGGTGATATCTCACTACACTGTTACAGTGCTATTATTCCATTAGAATTGCTGTGGTTGCTTCCTGTGGAATTTTGGGGTTTGTAGTTCAGTGTGGGCTAATAGCTATCTGGCTGAGAATTCTAAATGCCCCTCCTTAAACTGCAAATCCCAGGATTCCACAGAGGGTAGCCATAGCAGTTTATTATTATTATTATTATTATTATTATTATTATTATTATTATTATTATTATTATCCTGCCTTTCTCCCAAAGTGGGACCCAAGGAGGCTAAAGGGGAATGAGTGTAGTATGATACTGTCCTACATTCATCTCAGCAATGGTCAATGCTTGAACTCCCCTGAAAATGGCATTCTTGTAGAATTAGCAATGACATGTTAACTTAGATATTCTCTGAGAGCAAAACTATTTCAGTTGTGAGTTTAGGGGTTTATATTAATTTTTGCCACAATCTACTGAAAGTTGAATTGTCTTAAAGCCATTGAATTCGAACATGATGAGCAAAACCTCAACCAGATTGACAAATGGCATTTTGACTGCAAGCTCTATATCTACTAGAAAAAAAGTTCCATTGAATTCCATGAGTCTTACTTCTGTATAGACACATATAGGCTTGTTCTGTTCAAGCATTTAACATTGGCTGGTTTATGCCCCTAGTATGCTATATAAAAGCTGGTAACCTTATCAACTATTTTTGGCTATTGATGTAGAATTTGGGAACTGAAGAACAGAGACTTCATAAATAAAGGTGATATGTTTGTGCCCATCTATTTATCTTGTTGCTTACAATGGCTGTTCTTTTGTTTTCAGTTTATGCAAGCTTTCATAATTTCTGCCTTGTATGCTAAAATAAATTTTAAGGCACCAATCTAAAAATGTGGAGTGACTATTTCCATGAATAGTATTTGTGAGCTACAATGCCCCCAGAACCATAATGGCTACTAGTCACATTGTAGCTATTTAGCTGTTCTGGGAAGGCTTTACAATTCTAGCTGCTATAGTAAGAACTATTGTACAAGCAATATTTTTGATTTCCTTTACAAGACACATTCTGAGATGAAGGAATAAAAAAAAAAATCCATCCAAAGTCCACCCAAATAGATAGCAAATCTAAAATCCATTCAAATCCTTGACAAAATATGTCCATTGGTTGGCAAGAAAAAAATGTGTCTACTAAAACAGCCATCTTTTGAAAATATATTTTTTTCTTGCTTTTCCATCTTGTCAATATATTGTTCACTAAATCAATGTCTATGTTTGCTAAATTTTTGGATATATTATGAACTAAATGTCTCCCACTTTAGTTCATAATATCCTTCTACCTAGTATGGAATCATAGCAATATGAAGTTGAAGGCTTTCACGGCTGATATCTATAGGTTTTTTTGTCAGTTTTTTTGGGCTATGTGGCTGTGTTCTGAAAGAATTTATTCCTGATGTTTCTCTTGCATCTGTGGCTGACATTTTCAGAGAATCTCCCCCCCCCCATAAAGGTATTCATATTGATTTCATGTTCATTTTCCTTGGTCTTTTGTGTTAGTCCAGATTCTTCAGCCTGTCAGGCAGGAAACTCATTCTCACCTTTATGAAATAATGATCCCTGTATAAATACACAGAATGAACAATTAGTCTGTACATGTTTACTTTGAAACAAACATACAGATAAATAGAATGCTTCTATTTCATTTCCTCATCCTAGTCTTTATTCAGCTTAAAGATGGTGATATATTCCCTGTGTCCATGTCAGTATCACATACTATCAAATAATGTGATGTAGTACCTAATGTGCAGAACTCAGGGGAATCTATGACCAGGATCTTATACTTTTAGCATACCATAAATATATGTACATATAGTTATGCTGGTTTTCTTAGTTGCATAATTGATTGTACAGTAGATTCTACAACTATTGTGCAATGGTTGCTTATCTTCCCATTCACTAAATAAAAATTGAGGAGAAGGCTATGTGTGTATCTGTGAAATGATTGGCTACAGTAAGGATCACACATATACAATGTGTGAAAAGCAAAACCACTTGTGAAACAAATTTTGCACTAGCATAGTGGTCCGACAGTATTCTGGGCCACTCACTGGCATAGAAATATGGTAAATGATGAATTGTTGGGAAACCCTTACATGTTCATAAAGATTTCAAGCATTTTTCCAATTAGATTCACTAGGACATAACCCATTAAGCATTTAATATATTGACATTAAGTAGATTTGAGTTCCTTTTTTCTTGTGCTAACATGACAGTCTTACCAGTCAAGCTACTACACTGGTTCTGATCTTCAAGGGAGGAAAGCTGGAAGGAAGATCCCAAGGAGGATGACTGAAAGAAATCATAACTGAGATTATGAGATCATTACAGTATGAAAGTGTGACAGCCATGAGAGTGAAAAACAGTTTAGGACAGAATTGAACAGTTGCTCTAAAGAAAGAAGGCAAAATATGAACCAGTGTTGTTGGAAGCAGTGGTTGGGCATATCAGTTAGTAGGTGTGATACAGTAGCCCTAGTCTTTGAGACCAATATTGTAATCACTGCATCAGAGTTCGGGGTCATTTCTAATGCCTCTTTCTCAGTGGACATGTCATATATCTCTTATATTTGCATATAATTTATTTTTAGTCCCTATATTACACTAGCTTTCCTTACCCCTTTCTTCATCTGTGTAAGAATAAAATACCTTTTTTTAAAAAATGATGACAGTTGTATTTGACATGAAAGAATAGATTCAGTTCAACCCTCCTTTCCCTCTTCCCCCGAAAGTAAACTGAATATAAAAAAAACAAGCAAAGCAAACTAGGTCGACAGAGCAAGAGAATTATTATCCCTTGAATCAGGGCACAGACTCACCTTGCCGTAATTCTCTAAGGCCTCATTATTTTCTTCACAAGTTAACAAAAAGCAGCCATATAAATCATAAAACTAGAATTCCAAGTTGCATCATTACAAATGTTTGCTGACACCCTTTACTAGGATTTTATGAAGAAACATAGGCAAACATGCTGCAATTTGTTCTAACTTTAAGGGACAACAACAACAACAAGAGTCTGTTCATCATTACTTGGTTGGTTCACATTGCAAGAACAAACACCCATCACTGGCTATTCATTAATCATTTGCAGAAACTATCCCCAAAATGGGAGATGTTCTTCTCTAATGGGAAAGTAGTTGCTATAGAAGTGATGGCCTCATTCTGCTATCCCTAATCCAATATTTGTGTCAAGAGGATGGAGTGCTAACTGACCCTATAGTACAAAGTGGGTGGATTTGTCACAGAGCAGTGAAAACCTCTTAATTTGGATACATTTATCTGAACTTATTGATAGCTGTTTGGCTTTCTTCCAGATTTTTTTAATACTTTGTTTATGTGTTCATGCTTTTACATTGTTTGTTGATTTATGGTGACTCCATAATTTAAGCAAGAATTCTTTATCGGGAATGGTTAAAGTAGTATGTCCGACAATCAACCACCCACCCATAAAGTTACCCACTGAGAGAAAAAGGCTTTGCTGCTGCACCACCAAAACCATGGGAAACTGGAAAAACTACTAATATTTCAAGCAGGAAATATTTCAATATTTCAAGCAGGAAATATTTCAATATTTCCTGCAGGAAATATTAATAGCCCTACAGATGAAGGTAGAGGAAGCTCCATAGATGAAAACAGGTCTTAGGCATGGAAATTCCTCTTCTGTGGGAAGACCACATTCTATTGATCTGTCCTTACTCTAACCAAAATCCTTCTTGCTATCCTGAAGGGAATCCATCCCACTTCTTATCACTGAGAAGTGATAGTAGGGATTCCCCTCCTGGCTTTGTTTCCTCTCCTCTCCCATTCATAGTCTGAATCAAAAGCATTGGGCTGGAAAGTGTACCCACCACTTTAGCTGAGACCTGTTGACACTGGTAATGGGACAGACTGGAAGGCATCAGCAATGTACAAAAAGGAGTCCCAATGAAATCTTGAGGAAATCTACCCTACACTCCATTCAGACCTACATTCTGTCTTAGTGTTGTAGTGCAATCACCCATTAAAGTAGTTAGTGACTGCTCAGATTGCTAAAGCCAACACTGATCCTTCTCTGTAATAATGAGATGTGACTACTTACTACTATTTACTTTTTAATTGGGAAGTTTGAACATTAATGTGACTTCTTAAATTAAGCAGAATGCTTCCCTGAACTAGATTTTTTTAAGAAAGAAAGAAAGAAAGAAAAATATATCCAGCCTATTGAAGAATTCTGAGCAATTTGAATTGTCACTTTAATGCTTGCTTATGTTACTGAACCTCCTCCATTTTTATTATATATTTTAACCATGTGGAGTTCCCATGACCCCAGCCTGACCCTTGGGAGATGGCAGCCATAATCCCCTAGATGTAAGGTCATGTAAGCAAGGTAAAGTTGCATAAGACCACTAAAGATTTCCTGGAAAGGCAGCTTTTGGGAGTTGCTCTTGGGAATATCCCATTATGTTGGACAAGATACTGAATGGTGTTTGTTTGTCTCAGTCTCACACTTAATGAGACAGTGATTATATCTGATTGTACCCCTTTTCTCTTGCTTCCTTTCCTTGATAGTTTTGAAACCAAATGCATTGTTTAGACTATGCCCAGACTTAAGTAAACAATAGTAAACCAATCAAGCCTTTGTCCACCTATTGTTCAACTCATGGCCAGGAGGCAGAATTTCCCTATAAGAATCCTTGGATTTTAGCAGACCTCATGCTACCTTGGAAGTGCATGCTGAATATCTGTCGGTCTGCACTCTGAGATAGTTCCTGCGACCCCCCTCTCTTGCCGGCTGTGCCCCTTCCAACGGAGCCCATCTACATTCGCTGCCAGAAGCCCAGAGGAGTCCTCGGGTGTGAGTATATCTCCCTCTATCCTGGTTTTCCTCTTTGCCTCCCCTGCTCTCGCTCTTCCCTGCTTATTCTTCTAGTGTGTGTGTGTGTGCCATATTTGGATGTTTGCTATTTTTGTGTTAATAAATATTTCAGACTTTAATTGGAGTTTGGTCCGTTTCAGTGTCTTTCCTAGCCATAATTCTTACGTCTCCTGTAGACAATTGTCTAAGATCTTAGAAGCGAAGTTGGGCACTTCCCTGTCATTTGAGCTAATTACAAATTCCCCCAAATTAGGTCTTGGTTTCGCAACACTTAGTACTAGTAATAGTAGTAAAATTTTATTCGGTCATTGACCAGCAAATACAAATAGCAATCAAATCACAATAAATCATAATTAAACTTCAACTTTAGAAACTTCTAGATTATATCTAGAACATTGATAACATAATTTCAAAATCATTAGAAGCAGAAAGTATGAGTGTTTGTTGTGACTGTTTAGTTGTTTATGCTACTAAGTGGTTTTAATTTTAATTTTATGATGGTTTGGATGCTTTTAAGTTGAATGAATATAGAAAGCCCAACATATACAAAAGAAGGGAAGGAAAAGAGGGGAAGAAAAAAAAGAAGAAGGAGAGGAGGGGGAAAAAACCAAAAACCGTGTAAGTAATATATAGCATTATAAAATTCTAGTATTTCTCTAAAACATTAAAATCTAATTTCTATGACAAAAAATAAAATATAGTTGTTATACACAAAATGCAGGTGCAGAAGACAAGACAGAGGCCATGTAACGCAGTCCCTATCTGACTCCAGTGTCTTCTCAGTTGTCTGTCGATGTCCGTCAATATTTCAGTTTCTTCTCTTCATTAAAGGGTGTATTTTACATACAATGTAACAAAATTTTGCCACTTTGTATACAATACTAGGTATCTGACAATTCAAGAGGCTACAAACAAATAAGGTGTCTGAACATCTTGGAAATTTTTCCAGAAGAGGGGTAATCAGTTGGAGCCGAGTGTCTTTATAAAATTGACAATAAAGGAAGATATGTTCAAGCATTTCAATATCTCCATCACAGGAGCAAAGCCGTGCTTTGAAGGGAATTTTCTTGAACCTTCCTTCCAGAACCGCTGAGGGGAGGGCGTTAAATCGAGCAAGAGAGAGAGCTCTTCTAAATTTAGGTAAGGTGACTTGAAACAAGTATGAGGCAGGTTTAGAGATCAGGATTTGTCTATTAATCAAAATATGACCAGAAAAGGCAGCAATCTCTGTCTGGCCTTCAATATCAAGCAGTCTTTGTTTTATAGCTAGTTTAGCCTGGTCAAAATTTAGTTTCAGAATAGAATCCCTCGATAGACCCAAAATTGTCAGTTTCCCATTTATGGCCAATTCCCAAGAGGATTTATAAGTATCTACCAAAATAAATTTGGTTAGTCCACCTTGCTTTTTATTTAATTTGAGCCAATAGGATAAGATATAAATCCACATACTTGTTTCAATTTTACTGACTCTAGCCTCTCTCCTCAATACTGCATTTGGAACATTGCAACCAACTTGGAAAATTTTCCTTAGGAAATTTGTTTGTATACGTTCCAAAGGCAACAAATCATTATAAGGTCCTAACTGGGCACCATACAACAGTTGTGATCTAGCCTTAGCCTGGAAGAGTTTGATT
>CM034708.1:90420821-90431307 GCA_020142125.1 Phrynosoma platyrhinos | reverse complement strand
CAAATTGGATATTAAATATTTTTTGTATTGTGTTGTGTATTTCCCCCCCAACACTTCTTTATTTTAGAACATCGCCACCACATGTGAACCCAAGATCCTATATTTTGTTTTAAATTTGTTGATATTATTGTTTACTCATTTTGTCATGTGCAGTGAAGGACCACCCATTTTGGGGGTTACACCTTCACTTATACACGTGACAAATTTGTTAATGTTTATTGCCTTGTAAATAGACCCTCTATAGCTAAATAAAAGTTGTGGCCTGTTTAAACCGAAAAGGAGGCATCTCATGTCCTTTGTGTCAATGCAAAGACACCCCCTCGATGAGTTGGGAGGGGTTTCTTGTTGTGCTGGCCAAATTAGGACATGGGATGCCTGGTTGGTCAAAAGCGCGCAGGGGAATGAGGACACCTGTGCGCTTTGTCCAATTGGGTTCTTTGGTTGCTACTCTAAGTCTCCTGGTGCCACTAGTCTCACAAAACTTGAGATGAGAGTTTGTTCTTTATAGCTCTGTGCTGACATGTGGAGGCAGCCATTTTCGAGCTTGAACTGAGCGACCCATCCTACCCACCCTTTATTAAGAAGCTATAAATTGTTACTCTCAGGCTTAGGCTGGTCGCCTTCGGGGGCCAGGAGGGAATCTTTTCCTGGATGCTTCCCTGGGTTTTTCACCCTCCCTGAGATTATTAATCAAAATTGATTTTGGGAATGGGTTATGGTGTAACATTTCATGTTGTTCTTGTTATTGCTTTGTCACAACTTAAGAGTAGGGTCTATAATTTGAAAAATGCTTGTCTTGTACTCAGGGGGCAGGTAATGACCCCCACCCCACAGGAAAATTAATCTGGCTATTTAAATTAATTGGTGTAAAATTGGCATAAGAAAAATTTAAAAGAAATGACGTATGCAGTTAAATGCATGACGTCGCTAATTTGTATTACGTCATATGATGTAATATGACATCACTTCCGCAGGAGAGGGGTTTGTAAATTTGTTGATATTATTGTTTACTTATTTTGTCACGTGCTGTGAAGGACCATCCATTGGGGGGGCTTTATACCTTCACTTACACACGTGACAAATTTGTTAATGTTTATTGTGTTGTAAATAGACCCTGTACAGCTAAATAAAAGTTGTGGCCTGTTTAAACCCAAAAAGGACATGGTGTCTCATGTCCTTTGTGCCAGTGCAATAATATGATACAATTATCTACCATGCTGTACTTAAACAAACCAATAACAACAGCCTTCTCCCCACCCTCCCACCCCAACACAAACACTGCAAATAAACTGCAAAGGAAGATTGGAAAGAGAAATAGCAGAATAGAAATGTATCCACAAATGTCAGTCAATCAACAATGGGTTGAACAGAGATCATGGCTTCCTGACACACTATACATATTATGGATATTATCACATGGGCTTTTTCCCATCATTTTTATGATGGGACAAACACATGTTTAACTTCAAAGATTGGTCTTCCTGCATTTGCCCATCTGCAGCCCTTGCTTATCCTATGCCTTTTCAAACATGGGAAAATCTTTAAATGTGTGGTTGGGGAAATGATGGGATAAAAGCTCATGTGATAATCTAATTTCACTCTCGCTAATCTCTCCCCTTAATCTCATGGGGGCACTCTTGGCCAGTTCATCACATCTCTTTTCTGGTTTCCACACTACATACCAATACTCATTCATATGGTTTGCTACTCACCTTGGTTTTAGGCAATATCCTTCTGCCTGGCTTTGTCCTCCAATAACCATTGTTAAAATTGAACTTATCACTGCATCACCATATCCACAAAATGTTGCATTTCTATGGTCATTCTCATATACAGTCTTCCCAGACCCTTCACTTCACCCCATGCATCTGATGAAGTAGAATCAAGTATATGAAAACTCATGTTACCAGCTTCTTTCTTTCAGTTTGTCACAAGGGTGATACAAGATCTCTTTTCATACTGATTTTCCAGACAAACATGGCTATGTCTTTGAATTCTATTACCATGCTGCTGTTAAATGGGAGGCACCCCTTTTTTAAAAAAGCCATGTAAACCATTGCTTTTCTCATTCTAATTCATACATTTTCCCCCTTGCCTGTAAAACTTTTCAAAATCCTTCTGTAAGTGATGTGCATGCAAAGTTTCTGCAATTGGTAAAAAAATTGTGCAGAAACTTTTTTTCCTCAAATTGCAGAAAATTACCTCCCTAAGCAATCATCTAATTCCTGTGTAGAAGGTGAAAAGTGAACTGTCAACTGGATGTCTTGATATTTAAGATTCAATCAAAATGAGTAATTTAGCAAGATTTCCCTACACCCCTTAAGAAAAAGGTGGCAATCCTAATTCAGCATAATAAATATTGTCAATAAGAATAAATTAATTTAAAGCAATATTTTTACAAGCTAATTACTCAAAACTTATTCTTGGTATAGGAAAATCTACATAACTTGGAAGCAACTCACTAATTAAATTGTTAAGTTGTTAATTTGCTAGATTCTTTTAGCAATTACATCCAATTTACTCGATTCGTCAGCTAAAGCAAAAGCTTAAAATATGATTTGGTGAAATAGGTTATTCTAATTTTTTAGTGTGGGTGTCTGACACATTCAGGAAAATAGGGAGACTTGCTCCCTTGGGAAAAATGCATCACATAGCTATGTTGATAAATAGACAAACCTGCATGAGCATTGCCAAAATGTCCCTCCAAAAGGACACACCATTGAAGGATTCCAAGAATGAAAGCCATACATGTAAATCTTGTTTAATGTTACTGGTAAGCCATATCCTGTGATGTGGTTGAAAAACGCCAATAGTTGCCAAACACAAATGCCTAAGAAAGGCATGGCCTGAGGCAATTACCCTGCAGGCAAAATGTAAGTGGCAAATCAATTGTTAAAACTCTCAAAGGCTGGCTTTGCATGACTGCAGGAACTTATAAAGCCTTTCCCTAATATTTGTTAATTTATCTTGGTGTAGCCTGGAACACTGATTTATGGTGTCAATTTCGATGTCGCAAAACATTAGACAGGTGGTGGGACCCTTCATCTTCTCATGCAATAAAGGGATTCCTAAGTTTTCAGCAAGCAGTGTGAATTACTGCATCAGAGTCACATTGGCCAGACTCTGCCCTACCAACAAACAAAAAATTGTCTAAATAATGAACCACTCCTTGAAGCCCAGATTGCATATGCATGATCCATTCTAGAAAGTTACAAAAGGCTTCAAATGCTGAGCAGGATATGGGAAGGGCCCTGTCCCTATAGAATTTGTGTTTGAATGAAAAGGCCAATAACTTGAAGTCTTGTGGGTGAACTGGTAACAGTCTGAATGTGTATTTAATATCACACTTTCCAAGCTCAGAGCAAAGCCTTTACTATGCACATTAGCCAGGGCCAAATCAAAGGAAGTGTACTGCACTGAGAAGAGAGAAGAGTGCAGTCATTAATTGAATCACTCCATGGAAATGATAAGTGATGGATTAACCTATATCCCCCCCCCCGGATCTTTTTGGGAACAATACCTAGTTGAGACGCTCTAAAGTTAGGAAACGGGGGTGAGGAGTAGGGACTGCATCCATAGTTGACAGTGGACATGATCCCACCTAAGTGTTAGGGTCTTAGCCACCTTCATTCTTAAAGCCTCATCATATTGAAGCCATGCAAAGCTGACAAAGTCCATGTAAGCTCTATGAATTATGTCAATATAATGAACGAGTGAGTATGTTCTGTCTGGCTGTGACCTGGCTATAACTCCTACATAGATAAACATACCAGATAGCCAGTTTCATCAGTTTCTATCTACCTTTCTCTTGTGTACCTTGTCACACTCCTTTTCATCCATACCCTTCCAATCCTTTTTCTCCACTTCCCAATACAGAAGTGAGAATTTGTCAAGAAATTCTCCTTTAAGAATTTTTTCAGCCATGGCAGGTGTCAAATGTTCACCTAAGACAGAATACAGATCACTGTCTGGTATAGATGAATAATTAACCACCAATGTAGATTGTAATGCAGCCTGATTGTCTGCTGTTAATTGTTGGGTAGGAAACATGACTGGAAACTTAGTATATGTATAAGTGGGTGTAAGGGAGGAAGGTAGATAGGTTGAACCAACAGAAGGAATCCCATCTACTGGCAACCCTAGAGGCAGCATGGAACCCTGCTGCGAAGTTGATGCATGTGTGCTGTCAGTTCCCACAACCAAGTCTGTGACCAGTCAATGTAAGGAGTCTGTGGCATGGAATAAACAGGAGGTGTACCTGAACCAGGAGTCAGGGGTATAAATTAAACTAGTTATCAATGAGCTGATATAATGCAATCTCACTATTAAACAGAAATTGTGTGCTAAAGTCAGTTGACTATATGAATAAAACCATGATATAATGGCTTGGGATTTAATAAAGTAAAGTATAAGTATATACCTTATAATCACTGATAGTTGGGGAAGTTAGTTCAATTTTTATGTATTTATTTATTTTATGATTAGCATAAAAGGCTGAGAGTGTACAACCAAGATTACTATTTAGTCCTAACAAAATGGCTATCAGAAGGCTCACATAGAAAACAAAATGGCATCCAAAACTAGGTAAAACAAGATGGTGTCCAAAGACAGGGAAAACAAAATAGCAGCCAGACACCGAAAAACAAAATGGCACCTAGAGGGGAAAATGAATAGCACCTAAAACTCCAGCCCACTGCCACATAAAAGGCAGGGCCCCCAAGTAAGGCCTTGGGGGCACAATAGAAAATGGCAAGATTGTGCATCACCGGGACAGATGCCAAGGCTGGAAGAGGCCTGGTGCACCCATCATAAGCCAGGAAGGACTAGTAGGGGCATGAGGAAAGACCAGCATGGACTACGTGCCTCTGAGAGAGCAGCCAAAGCTGAGGAGAATGGCTGTGGATGGGGAAGGCTCTGTGCACCCACAAGCAGCCAAGAAACATGGGCAGGGGCAGGAGGAAAGACCAGCGTGACCACGCACTGAAAAAAGAGCAGCCAGGAAGGCCCGGCAAGCCTGCACTCAGCTGCATGAAAGAAAAAGGGCATCAAGTAGCCTACCAGCATGACCATGCATTGCTGAGAGGGCTGCTGCAGCTGGAAAGAGCAGCTGAGGCCAGGGAAGGCCTGGCATGCCCTCTGGAGATTGCAGGAAAGCAATGGCAGCCTGATGAAAGTCCAACACAACTCCAAGCCACTGGGAGGGCTGCTGATGCTGAGGATATGTCCCAGCCAGGAGAAACCCAACACATCAGATCACAGCTGCTGACAGCCAGTAGAGGCCTGAAAAGACCCTTTATGACCAGGGGTGACCAGAGTAAAGACTGAGGCTAGGGAGAAGTCCCGGTGTGAACACCCACACCAAGGAGCAAACTGATGCTCCAAAAGCACAGTGTGAAAGCCAGCAAATGCTCGGTTTGATTGCCAGTAACCGAGAAAAAGGTGGTGAGCCACAAAGGAGGCCCCCACTTTGCACCCCTCAGCTAACAATCAAAGAAAATAATAACACCCTGTTAATGTGTTAAGCAAGGTTGGAGACCCAAGGATCTGCCCATGACTGGAGCAGCTGAGGAAGCAGGGCTGCAAACAGCCATATACCAGGTTTTCAAAGTAAGAGTAATCCCCCCACCAAGGGAGAAGCGAGGGAAATGGGGCAAAAACTTAGCCACAGTAGCTCCTTGAAGTATCAAGTGATGTCCCTGCCTTCAAAGGAAAAGAGGCAGAGTGGGGGGGCAGCTCTGCTTAAATACATGATACTATGCCCCCATCACATGCTCAAGCTTGGTCCATTGGACCATGATTATTTTTAAAATGATCTGGCCTCATTCATGAAGGGTATCAAAGGCACACTCTCCCTCCATTGGCTCCACCTTTCATCTGGGTGTGAGAACTTTGTTCAGAATAAGTCCCTACTACAGCATTTTCTGTACAAAAATATCATTTTCAGCTCTTAAAATATTGCTTACTGAACAGAAAATGTTGTTTCTATACAAAAACATTAGATGTGATTTTTGTGCAAAATAAGTCCAGAAATGTGAATAATCTTTTGAAAATAACTTGATTTTTATAGACTGTGAAATAAATAATTGTTGCAATTGTACATTCCTTCCTTCAATATGTGTGCCTGAACCTGAGTATCTGGAAGATGCTACAGGAAGGGCTCAGTTTGATGGGCTCCACAATCAGGGGCCTGATTTGATTGGTCTGGCATAAAGGGCACCAGGCTATAGTTTTTAAAGCTATAGGTTTCTTATGACTTCAGGAGCCTTCTTTGAAGATTTCCATGGACCCACTCTGCCACCCTCTAAGTGAGCTGTGCTGGTCAGTTTGGGGCCAAGTAGAATTTCCCCCCCATTTCCCCCCCTACCCTACACTGTACCAGTGTGAGATTGTCAGTTGGCTCAGGTGGTATCTGTAAATAGGTTCTCATTGTCAGGCTATAGTGAGGGTAATATCAGAATTTGATGTACACCTTAGGATCTTTTTGGTGAAGGGTTGGGCTATGGAACCTCCTCCACAGGCTGTGGGGCTTGAGAAGCAGGAAAATGGCCTCCCCTTGTGGTTAATAGGGTGCATGCTCTCTCATGTGAAATCTATGCCAGCTGGAGAGCAACCTATGACATAGGATTGCCTTCAGGATCAGGTGTTTTACCCAATGGAAGGCTGGGGAGGTGGTGACAGGTTGACACCTGGCCTTCAGCTGGACCTGCATCAGGTTGTTCCCCCCACCACCACTTTTCTTGCTTATCTCCAGGTTCAGTGTAAATAGGCTTTCGATCAAATAAGAAGAGCCATATGAAGCTGAACCTCAAATTCTAAAAAGTGAGGTGGAAGCTCCAATAAAGGAATTGGCAAAAAAACAAATCATCAGGAACAGATAATATCCCAACTGAACTGCTGCAATCCATGGTGTCAGAGTCAACTACAATGCTAACTAACATATGTCAACAGATATGGTAAACAAAATGATGGTCAACAAACTGGAAACAATCCCCATCTACAAAAAAGGAGACACAAAAGATTGTACCAACTATACGACTGTAGCACTAATCTCCCATTCAAACAAAATTATGCTCAAAATTCTGCAACATAGACTGCAACCATACATAGAGAGAGAAATCCCAGAGGTCCAAGTGGGGTTCAGGAAAGGAAGAGGCTCTAGGGACCACATTGCAAACATATGATGAATAACAGAGTGCACCAGGGAGTTTCAAAAGAAAATCAGCATGTACTTTATAGACTATAGCAAAGCCTTTGATTGCATAGATCATGAAAGGCCATGGAACACCCTTAAAGGCATGGAAATGGCAACCCATCTGATAGTTCTGGTGGGGAATCTATACACAGGACAAGAGACTACTGTCAGAACAGAACATGGAGAAACAGAATGGTGTCCACTTGGCAAAGGGGTCAGACAAGGCTGCATTTTATTATACTACCTGTTCAAACTTATATGCAGAACATATTGTAAGAAAAGCAGGATTGGACATAGAAGAAGAAGGAGTGAAAATAGAAGGAAGGAATATCAACAATCTAAGGTATGCAGATGACACCATAATACTAACAGAAAACCTCACAGCCCTGGAATACCTACTAAGGAAGATCAAAGAAGAAAATGCAAAGGTAGACTTAATGTTGAACATAATGAAAACAAAAATAATGACCATGGAGAATCTACACAAATTCAACCAAGACAATGAAGAAATAGAAATATTAAAAAGAATTCCCATACTTGGAATCAAACATTGATAGAAAAGGATACTGCAGTCAGGAAATCAGAAGAAGACTAAAAATGAGGAGGGTGGCTATGAAAGAACTGGAAAGGATTCTAAAAAAGCACAGATATACAACTCAGCACAAAAGTCTGAAACCATGTATGGACGTGAGAGCTGGACAGTCAAGAAATAAGATAGGAAAATCAATGCATTTGAGATGTGGTGCTGAAGAAGAGTTCTGAGGATCCCATGGATGACCAAAAAGACAAACAAATGGGTCCTAGAGCAGATCAAGCCAGAAATGTTCCTGGAAGCCAAGATGATCAAACTTAGGGGTGCCCCTTTGGAGCAGTGTCTTGGTGCCCCTTTAATCGTTGAATGAAGTCCACAGCAACTGCATGCTGTATCACCAGTCCAGCATTATTTTCACCCATAAAGGGAAAGGGTGCCTTTGCTGCTGTGGTGGTGTTTTTTCAGGGTTTTTGTGGTGCAGCACATCTAAATGCTGTGCTGAAGAAAGAGAGAAACATCGCTTGCCATGGGGTCGCTCGAGTAATGTGACACCAGTGTCAGGGTGGCGTTTGGGTGTGTGACACATGGTTGCCACACCCATTCTGCCTCAATGCCTGCAAAAAGTGTTGGTCTGTACAGCCCCTTCGGCTGTTGTATTTCATACACATAATGAGAAAGCATGTCTCACTGAAAAACAACAACAATAATGCTAAGAAAGGTGGAGGGAAGTAGGAAGAGAGGACTGCCACATGCTAGATGAATGGACTCTATCAACAAGGTCACGGGTATGAATGTACAGGAACTAAGCAGAGTAGTGGAGGACAAAGAGTCTTAGAGATGTCTCATCCACAGGGTTGCCATGGGTCAAGATCAACTGTAGGACAGTTAACAACAACAAGGGCAAATAAAGAGATTCCTTTTTAATCCGATGTCTTGTGTGTGATCTCATTTTTTGTGTGGTTGGTCATCAATTGAAATTAGCAAAGAATTACAGTAGATCCTTGGTAGCTGCTGTTTTTTTTTTTTTTTTTCCTGCAAGATTTCCCATAGATACTAAAATTTGTGGATGTTCAAGCCCCAGTACATACAAATGTGTAGTAAAATGGTATCCATTACATAAGACAATGAAATCAAGGTTTGCTTCTTGGATTTTTATGGGGGGTGGAGGTGGGGTGAATATTTTTGAACTGGCTGGTTGAATCTATGTATGCAGAATCTGTGGATTCAGCGGACTGACTGTACATCCCTAATCTAAGCCTAAATTGAATTGTCTGTCCCAATTAGGCATTGACCCATTGATTCAATGAGAACTTGGTAAACCAACCAATTAGTTTTATTGATTTAAGTGACTCTATTCCAGCTGAATAGGGCTCATTTTCCAAGCTGAAATGCTGTTTTTCTTTTCTTTTAAAAGGAAATTGAAAACATTTGACAAGCAGCCCATTTTGACAACCCTAAATGATTTGTGAAGGCCCACCACCTGAGGGTTATGTATACGCTATGGATATATAATAAAGCTCAAATTGTTGATAACTGAAAAAAAGCAGTAAAACATGTTCTCTCTCTAACCATGTCTCTGTCTTTGTCTCTGTCTCTGTCTCTGTCTCTGTATCTCTCTTTCTCTATCTCTCTGTGACCTAGCATTTTCAGAGAAATAAAAGCCAAATAAAAGACAATGGCTTATGCAGAAAGATAAAGAAAATTACTACAATGACCAATGCAGCGATATAGAACACAACAACAAAAAGGGAAGAACAAGCGATCTATTTCACAAGATCTGGGAAATCAAAGGAAAATTCAAACCAAGGACTGGGATGATCTATGACAATAAAAATAATGTAATTGAAGACCAGGAAGGAATAAAAAGATGTTGGATGCAATACATAGAAGAATTATACAAAAGAGATGACAAAATGAAGGACACATGGAATGAAGATACATATGAAGATGAACCCCAAATTCTAAAAAGTGAGGTGGAAAATGCAATAAGAGAAATAGTGAAAAACAAATCACCAGGAACATATGATATTCCAATTGAACTGCTGCAATCAACATTGACAGAGACAACTCCAGTGCTAACCAACATATGTCAACAGATATGGAAAAAATAATAATGGCCAACAAATTTGGAAGTGATCAATATACATCACCATCCACAAAAAGGGAGACACAAGATACTTTAGCAACTATAGAATCAGAGCACTGATCTCCCATGCAGACAAATCATGCTCAAAATTCTGCAACATAGATTCGAACCATACATGGAAAGAGAAATCCCAGTGATCCAAGTGGTGTTCAGGAAAGCAAGAGGCATCAGGGACCACACTGCAAACATACAATGGCTAATGGAGCACACCAAGGTATTCTAAAAGAAAATCAGCATGTGCTTTGTAGACTATAGTAAAGCCTTTGACTGCATAGATCATGAATGGCTGTAGAATGCTCTTAAAGACATGGGAATACCAACAAATTTGATAGTCCTGTTGTGGAATCTGTACTCAGGACAATGGTCTACTGTCAGAATAGAACATGGAGAAACAGAATGGTTCCCAATTGGCAAGGGAGTCAGACAAGGTTGCATCCTTTCACCCTATCTGTACAACTTGTATGCAGAACATATTATAAGAAACCCAGGCTTGGACACAGAAGGAGGAGGAGTGAAAATAGGAGGAAGGGATATCTACAATCTAAGATATGCAATGACACCATAGTATTCACAGAAAACCTCACAGACCTGGAACACCTACTAAGGAAGATCAAAG
>CM034708.1:90389550-90413688 GCA_020142125.1 Phrynosoma platyrhinos | reverse complement strand
GCCCTGTCCTCAACAGCTTGCAGGACTTCTTGAGGGAGATGAGGGCTATCTGGGGAGACCCAGTCAAAATGGAGACTACAGAGCACCAGATTAAGATGCTCCAGCAAGGCAAGGGCTCTGTGGCTGAATATGCTACTGCCTTTTGCCTCACAGCACAGGACTTGACTTGGAATGAGAATGCTTTGCAAGCCCAATTTTGTTGGGGTTTGGCTGAACTTCCCTGCTCAGAGCCTCCTGATACATTGGCTGCCTTGATCTCCCAGGTGACTCACATTAAATGCCACCTCCCAGCCCACAGGCAGGCTCGACAGTCCGACCTGGCTCTTCCTCCGTTGCCTATGCCACAGACTCCTGCAGCTTCCCCTGAGGCTGCTTCTCCCAGGCCTGCAGAGGAACCGATGCAGCTGGGAGGAGCTCGGCCACAGCTCACTGGGGCTGAGAAGGAACGGAGGAGGAGAGAGGGCCTCTGTTTGTATTGTGGACTTGCAGGGCATTTTGCCAGGGAGTGCCCTGCCAAAGGTCGCCGAGCACTAGTGCAGGGAAACGGAAGGTCCCAGGTGTAAATCAAGTTCATCACCTGGGAGCATCTCTTGAACCTTCTCCCCTCCGTTCAACCTGCAGTAAGGACCCTTTGCTGGTGGAAGCCAACCTCAGGCTCCCTTCCCAAGAGCTCATTTCCCTGGGAGCCATGATAAACTCGGGAGCTTCCAGCAATTTCATGGAATTGAGATTTGTTACTTGCCACCAGATCCCTCTGGAGGCCCTAGTCAAGCCAAGATGGGTGGAAACCATTGACAGGTGGCTCCTGCAATCTGGTCCAGTGATGCACCAGACCTTGTTACTGCACTTGGAGATCCAGTGTCGAGGAGGTCCAGTTCCTGCATTTCCCCTTGGTCCTGGGGATGCCCTGACTCTCCAAACATGATCCTCATATCTCGTAGGCCCGTTGGGAGGTTCTGTTTGCCTCTGAGTTTTGCCAAGAGCACTGCTGGCCAGAGCGGATCCCGGCGGTGGTAGTAGCAGATGCCAAGGAGTCCTCAGTGACACTGCATGAGAAGTACAGAGACTATGCTGATGTTTTCAGCAAAAAGGAGGCAGATCAGCTTCCATTGCACAGACCTTATGACTGTGGAATTGACCTGGTACCAGGGGGCCCTATTCTGGCGGGATGCCTTTTACTCCCTCTCAGAGGATGAGCTGGCAGCTCTGAGGGATTTCTTGGAGAATAATCTTCAGAGGGGGTTTATCAGACTGTCCAAGTTGTTAGAATTGGGTCCCAAGGGAAAATGTAGATTGTGGGACAGTGCAGCAGACATGATGACACAGCATTTGGCCACAGCTGAGTCATGCAGCCTCATGCTGATGTCACAGGACATGACATCATGGAGGTAGTCACCTGGTGCTGGAAAGCACAGAAAATGCTGCAAAACTGCAGTGTCACTCAGGTGAGTGACAGGTGTCCAGGACAAAGAGGCAGGGCCAGAAAGCCATGTGGAGCACAGGCTATATAAGGCACAAGCCTCTAGACACACATGTGGATGTAGATTGTGGATTGTTGATGGTGGATTGCATATTGCGTATTGCTGTTGGAGTTGCGTTGGTGTATGCTGTACATATCTGTATATAGAGCAACAAAGATTAAAGCCTCATTCGTGAGACGTCTGGCTGTAGAGTCTCTGTGCTCTATCTGGAAGGGGAGAGGAGTTTCTCCAGCTGACAAGCAGCCTGCTTCATACTAGAAGTCTGGATCCTGGTGCTTCACGTTACATGGTCTCCACTTGCTGCGTTACCACACCTAACACAAGTTCCCTTGCAGGAGCCCCTGTGCTCTTTGTCCAGAAGAAGTGAACCAACTTGGTGTAGTGGTTTAAGTGCTGGACTATGACTATGGAAACTATAGTTCAAATCCCTGCATGACCATGGAAAACCAATGGGTGTTCTTCATCAAATCACATGCTCTCAGCCTCAGGCAAGGGATCTTCTATAGATCAGTATATTTTTGATCTATGTCTGTTTTGTGTGTGGTCCATTCCATACTGTTTTCCTTTTCATTTCATTTTTAAAATACAAACACATTAAAATTTTATGCACTTCTACCTTAGATACAAATTTCTGTACATATAATTACTTGTATGTGCATTTTTGAACTAAAAATTGTATCTCACAATCTGAAGAAACATATACTCTGAAAGATAAATATGTTTCAAACTGTTTATTAATCTGTGAATTGCAGAGTAGGATTGATTTATTTAAAAATATGAGCTGAACATCATTATTTAACATCCTTAGCCCATTAACAGCCCTGTCAGTGGAAAACAAACATTATTATGACATAGCTTTTGAGGGTCATTTCAGTCCTAAGGTGCTTCTTTCCAACAATACAGTACTTGAGATTCATAGTTTCACCATCATACAAGCATTGATTCTTACTTCTCATTCAGCCTTAATTCCTGAATCATAACACATCCAGATTGATGCTTACACAGTCCTTTGAAAGGACTTATACCAGAGCTGCCTGCCATATTTCAAAACTGGCTCCACTCTGATCAATATCTTATTTGACTTTCACAGGGGTCTCTTTTTTTCTTATTTTCCTTTACTGAGACAACAGAAACAATAAATGTCAAGTTGAAGATGGCTTTGTAATCACACCACTTTCTATTTCATCAGTTTCCCTCTCACAGCAGTTCTTCAGGCTTGAGCTACTTTAGACTAGAGTTCTTGTTTCAATATAGCGCTCCTTTCAGAAGTCAGGGAAAGTGTGCCCTAAACGCGTAGGGTGCACTTTCCCTGACTTTTCTGCCACAGCGTGTGAGGACGCTGCAGCGGGAGGTTGCCCTGGGAGTGCCAGCCGTGCGGAGGGCCTGCAGCTCCGAGGGCAACCTCAAGAGGAGGAAAGGGCGCCGATCGTGTGGCTGCCCCTCCTCTTCCCTGCCTCGGAGACAACTTTATTAGTTGTCTGCCGAGGCTGTTAGTTAACTCAAGCCTAAGGGCTTGTCTAGACTAGCCAGAATATTATGGGCCAAATCCCAATGCTCCAAGAGTATTCTGGCCCCAAAGTTACCCAAGGTTCCTTTCATTACCTTTGCACACTGTAATGAATGCTGTGTATACCCATTCATCCCAGCTGTGTCACCTGGATGCATCACCACTGGTGCAAATCACTCCCTCTGAGGTCAGGAACAAGGTGCTCAGCATCAATCTCATAGTTAGGTACCTTGTTTCTGACCTTAGAAGGAGCAATTAATCCCAGCAGTAGTACCAGCTTTTAAAGTCCTTAAAATTTTCTCAAAGGTCCTGTAGCTGCATATCTTATTTGGTTGGCCCTTTTCACCATATAACACGTTACTCTCTGGGGCATTTGCATCTTATATTAGCCATTGTTCTCACAATTGCAATGACTTTCAATCAGTCAAAATCAAGTAGGGAGAACCTTAGCAGTTTTAATAAGGATTTACCTATATTCTGAAATTTCTTCAGAAAGGAGATGAATGGAATGTTATTTTAAATCAATTCCATTATAGGAGAAAGAGAAAATGACATATTTTGCCCATGAAGGTCAGGGCTTTGAGTTCTTAACTAGTAAAAGAATCTAGGATTGGACCCCAGTGTAGTGAACCAATATAATTAGGGTTGCTACTGTAAGAGGAACTTGAACCTAGCTTTCTCAATGAATTTTTTGATTTATTTGGGTGTTCAAACATGCAAAGACACTCAAACATACACTCATGTGCACAAGAACTCAGGAATAAATAGGAAACAGAAGGCTTTCTAAGTGTGATAATTACCTGACAGAGGTTGCTCCAACAATGAATGAAGATGGATAGCCTGAATCATGTATGAAAGGAAAAGGAAAACTGGAAGAGCCAGGATCCGAGTCAGATGACACAGTGATGCAGTGTCACCATAAATTCCACGCCTGAGATTTGGGGGAAATTTTATACCCTCAAACCTAGTATGAGGTGAAGATTTTCTACTGTATATCAAAAAATTCCAGATAGATCGTCTTTGTAGTAGAAAATTTCCAAAGAGGGAAGATGGGGTGTTGATGTTATCTCATTTTTAGCCAGACACATCCTGGCTGATGCTCAGAAATCTCCTAGATGTGAATGTCCTGTTTTGCAGCTCCTAACCCTGGCCTTTTGATCTGTTAATGAATTGTTGAGGCAGACGTGACCACTCAGGTATCTACATTAAGTCCTTGTCTTGAATCTATGGTGGCTTGGGCTTTTCTGGTTTAGAGCAATGACAGGAGACCCACAAAGGGGGTTTTTATATTAAAACAATGCTTGTAACCCTACCTCTTTCTTTTCCTTTCTTTTTTTCCCAAAAGGCAACACAGTTTTAACTGTTACCTGACAAAGTACAAAATGGTTCTGTCCATGATGCAAATAGAGGTACCTATCAAACTGCCAATGATGGTAGGGTTGTTTCATTGTATTGCTGAATACAATTTCATTGTATTGCTGAAGAATTTACCAATATTTATACATTTCTTAATTACTAGAATGGCTAGAACTTGAAATTTAGCAACAAGAACGTGAATTCAAGATGAAGTGAAACTTCCCCATCTCTAGTGTTAAGGAGGAAAATTCTCAGTCACTTGTCATTGGCTGTGAGTTAATAATTAACATCTGAGCATTCAGCAAAGTTCTTCCCTTCTCCTTTCATCAACAGCTGCAAACCCTTGAGCCAATTGACCTTGTTGTTCTTTGTGTAGCCTTGTAGAAAGCAAAATCAAAGCATAACAAGCTGTATCATACTTTTCCCATGAAAGCTGCTTGCAGCTTTAACAAACTTTAGCTCAGAGATATTATATAGCAACATTATCAAAATATTTTATATCAACTGAGCTCGTCACACACATGTGTGGGGTACAAAAAAAAAAAAACATGTGAAATCTCCTAACATACAAGTCTGAGATCTTCTGACACATCTAATAGATTACTTCAAGATAAAGCCAAACCATTCAGTTACATCAGGACCAGGTTAGCAGGACTCACTCATCAATATTTTAACCTGTTCAGTGCTGTAATGAAAACCCTTGCTTCAACAAACCTTGCAGAATAAATGCAGTCTGTCTACAGAGAGCAAGCATGTCAGTTTTGGGATATCAAATTTCAAGTAAACATGGACTGACTGGGATATCTTACCAAGTCATTCACTGTCATCTTTGTGTACCTCAAAAGGCTGTTGGAAGAAGGAAGCAGAAGGCTATATATGTTAACTTGAACTTCATGGAGGGTAAGTGAGATATAAATGGTGGCACAAGGGAGCCCTGGTCATGCAGTGGTTAAATGCCTGTACTGCAGCCACTCACTCACAAACTGTGAGTTCAATACCAGCCAAAGGCTCAAGCTCAACTCAAGCTTGGATCTTTCTGAGGTTGCTAAAATGAGTACCCAGCTTGTTGGGGGCAATTAGCTTACACATTGTAAACCGATTATGGAGTGCTTAAGTGCACTGATAAGCAGTATAGAAATGTACCTGCAATTACTATTGCTATAATCTAATTAATGTAACTAGGGAGGCAGGGGCTTAGTGGTTAAGATGCCAATTCTGATGATGGGAAGATTGGAAGATTGACTGTTCGAAGCCCAAGTGCTTTATAATGGGGTGAGCTTCTGTCACAAGGGGCCTCGGCAAACGACTAATTGAGTCGTCTTCGAGGCAAGGAAGAGGAGGGGCAGCCGCACGTGCGGCACCCCTTCCTCTTCCTGAGGTCGTCCTCGGAGCCGTCGGCCCTCCGCATGGCCGGCGCTCTGGGAACAACCTCCCGCCGCAGCGTCCACACATGCTGCGGCGGAAAAGGCAGAGAAAGTGCGCCCTACGCTTTTAGGGCGCACTTTCCCTGTCTTGTGGAAGGAGCGCTGATTTAGCGCTCTTTCCAGGGATGCCGCCGGAGCGCAGCGGTGCGGAGGCTGTGCTCCGGCAGCGCTCCATCCGGCGGCGTCTCCAGCACCTCTGTCTGCTTCCCCCCTAATCTCAGCTTCTGCCAACCTAGCAGTTCAATGTCATGCAAATACAAGTAGATAAATAGGTACCACATTAGTGAGAAGGTAAGAGTGTTTGGTGCAATCATGCTGGCCACATTACCAGATTCATCTTCATAAAATGCTGGCTCTTCAGTTAGTAATGGAATAACTTGCAGACTGCCAGAAATAGTGCCAACTGAGGGGGGTTGCAGACTGCCAGAAATAGTGCAAATTGAGTCCACTTTTAGGGTTAGTGTTAGGGAATCATGGGAACTGTAGTTTATTGTGGCACTAGAGCTCTCTGACAGAGAAGACTCAATGTGTCAGAAAAAAAACAATTCCCATGATTCCCTAGCACTAACCCTAACCCTAAAAGTGGACTCAATTTGCACTATTTCTGGCAGTCTGCAACCCACCTGAGTATACTTTAAGGGTTAGTTTTAGTGCTAGGGAATCATGGGAATTGGTTTTTTTTTCTGAGACATTGAGCCTTCTCTGTCAGAGAGCTCTGATCCCACAATAAAATACAGTTCCCATGATTCCCTAACCCTAACCCTTAAGGAGGACTCAATTTGCACTATTTCTAGTAGTCTGCAAAGGCCCTTAGTAACAGAGATGAGCACCACTCTCTACAGTCAGTTACTAGATATTCATGTTGAGGGACTACCTTTATCTTTACCTTTAATTTCTTTAAATAATAATAATAATAATAATAATAATAATAATAATAATAATAATAATAGAAGACAATATTTGCATGTCAATTACAACCATAACTCAATAGGACATTGAGCTACATATCTCAAAATGTAACAATACTTTATTTATACAAAATTTTCATTTACATAAAACACTTTGTTATAATGCCATTCATTTTCCACATTCATACCTCAGGTGCCAAAATAAAAGTCTTTTATTAGTTTCTCTTCCAACTCCAAACATTCACCACTTCCTTTGGTTCTTTCCATCTTCAATGCTTTGTTTTTTCCCCATTTATAAATTACTATCAGATTTTCCCTTTTTTACTGTCCACTTAACATCTCCTTTTGGTTTCTTCTGTCACATTTTTGTTCTCTCGAAGATTTCTCTTCTCTTTTATTTTTTTTCCTTCTTCCTTTATTTACATCTTTTTATTATGGCTCCAGTAACATCATAACTTCTTTTTTATTTCTTTTTTTAAAACAATTTCTCTACATATTTTCTAACATATATTTTGACACTTGATCCCATATTTCCTCTTTTTCACTTTTTTATCATTTATTGCAATTGAAACCACATCCATTTCTTTCATATCCAATTATTTAAGAGTCCATTCTTCCACCTCAGGAGATATTTTTATTTTCCAGTGTTGTACATATAGTAGCCTTGCAGCTGTAACTATATAAAATATTAATTTACCTTCTTTTTTTCAATCTCATTATCTATATGGTTTATATATATAATTTCTGGTTTACATTCTAGTTCAATATTTAATATATATTTATTTTTTTAATTTATTTGTTTCCAATATTTATTAGCAACTTTGCATGTCCACCACATGTGGAAGAATGTACCTGTTTCTTTTCCACATTTCCAATATTTTGTTTAAGATATATGGTCCCATATATCTTATTTAGTTTTTTGGGTGTTAAATACCATCTATAGATTATTTTGTAGTAATTTTATCATAAATTTTGATTCATTGTATAATTCATCCTCAAATTCCATGCTTTTCCCCATTGGTCTAGATTTTTACCATAGTTTTGTGCCCATTTTATCATCACTTCTTTAATAGTTTAATCTTCAGTATGGTATGTTAATAGTATCTTACATAATTTTGATATTACTCCTTTTTTATCTGTCCATAATACTTCTTCAATTTCTGTTTTTTTTTTCCGTGGTGAATCCTTTTCTTTTGTATCTATTTTGGTTCTTTCTAATAATTGTCTATATAAAAACAACTACAATTTTTCCTGTTTTAATTGTTCATTTGATTTTAAGAGGAATTTGTTGTTTTTATATATTAGTATATCCTTATGTTTGAGCCATTCTCCATTTTTCCAAGGATCTATAGAGTACATTGCATCATGGGGTGAGGCCCGTAGTGGGATTTTTGGGCAGATTCGTTCTTTATACTTTTTCCAACTTTTATTAAACTTGTTCTCAAATAATGGTTCTGAAAATCTTTATTTGCTTTTGCCTTATCATATAGAAGTAAGCATGCCATCCAAATCTTATTTGTGTACTTTCTAGTTTAAGTAAATTTTTGGTTTTGAGTTTTATCCAATCCCTTATCCAAGCTAAACAGCTTGCTTCAAAATAAAGCCTTAAATTTGGTAGTGCAAATCCTCCTTTTTCTTTTGCATCTTCTAGTATTTTTATTTTTATTCTTTCTTTTTTCCTGCCCATATAGATTGCATGATTTTATTTTGCCATTCTTTGAAAATATTGGGTTTTTTTAAATTATGGGAATAGCCTGAAATAAGAAGAGCAGTTTGAGGAGGATATTCATTTTTATCAGGGCTATTCTACCTAGGATGGATAAGTTTCGATCTTTCCATTTTTGTAAAACTTTCTTTATTTTGCTCCAAGTTTTTTTATAATTATTTTTTAGTAAATCTGAGTTCTTATTTGTAATTATTATTCCTAAATATTTTTTTGTCATTTGTATTAAAACCAGATTTATCTTTCAGTAGTTCTTTTTCTTTTCCATTCATGTTTTTAGTCATAATGTATGTTTTTTTCTTTATTTATTTTAAGTCCTGATATTTCTTCAAACAGTTTTAACAGTTTTAACTATACTTTTATTATATCTTCTAATGATATTATGATGTCATCCGCAAAGGTCCTGATTTTCAATTGAATTCCTTTACATTTCACTCCTTGTATTTCTTGTTCTCTTTTATGTTATAAATTAGTGTTTCTAAAAGTATAATAAAAAATAATGGGGATAAAGGGCATCCTTGCCTCATTCCTTTTTTATTTGTATTGGTTTAGTTTTTTCTCCATTTATCCACGCTGTTTGAGATTTATAAATTGCTTTTATCCACTCTAAAAGCTCTTCACGTATTTTTATTTTTTCTAACACTTTTATTATTAAATTCCAGCTAACATTGTCAAAGGCTTTTTCTATGTCTAAAAAAAGAAGTGCAATTTTTTTGTTACTATGTAAGTCAAAATGTTTTATTAAATCAATGACATGTCTAGTATTTTCATTTAAATGTCTTTGTGGTTAAAAAAAAAAAACACACATTGCTCTTCTCCAATTACCATATTTTCTGATGTATACGATGACTTTTTGACCCTGGAAATGGGTCTCAAAAGTTGGGGGTTGTCTTATACACTGGGTAGAGGAGGAGGAGGAGGATGAGAAAGAGGGGAGGAAATGGAGCAATGAAGGCAACAGAAGGGGTTGCAAAAGGAGAGAGAAAATGGAGCAATGAAGGCAAGAGAAGGGGTTGCAAAAGGAGAGAGAAAACGGAGGGATCCCAGGAAGAGAAGGGATTGCAAAAGGGGAAAGAAAATGGAGCAATGAAAGCAAAAGAAGGGGTTGCAAAAGGAGAGAGAAAACAGAGCAATGAAGGCAAGAGAAGGGGTTGCAAAAGGAGAGAGAAAATGGAGCAATGAAGGCAAGAGAAGGGGTTGCAAAAGGAGAGAGAAAACAGAGGAATCCAGCAAGAAAAGGGGATGAGAAAGAGGAGAGAAAATGGAAGAATCCAAGCAAGAGGAGGAAGAGGATGGGGGGGAGAAAAGAAGGAAGTTACTTCTAAGACTGTTGTTGTTGTTGTTGTATGTCTTTTAGTCATTTCTGACTTATGGCAACCCTAAGGCAGCCTTATCATGGTGTTTGCTTGGCAAGGTTTCTTCAGAGGGAAGTTTGTTGCCTTCTCCTGAGGCTGAGAGAGTGTGACTTTCCCAAGGTCACCCAGTGGGTTTCATGGCCAAGTGGGGACTCAAACCCTGGCCTCCAGAGTCATACTCTGATACTGAGACAAGGTGACCAAATGTCTTAAATGAAAAAGAGGATGACTCACTACAAAAAATGTAGGACACACAAGAAAAAAATGTAGCAAAGCTAAAAACATAAATGTAAAACCATGCTTCTTGCGCTGTGCTCAAAATGGAGGATGTTTTGGAATTCCTCCTGGAGAGAGGGTTGACATGGAGGCATGTCCTGGAAAAGAGGAGGCTAAGTAGCTCATTGAACCACAAATCAAAGAGCTCTCAAAATATGGAGCCATGGCAGTTAAAGCTGTGTCAAACTGCATCAGTTCTTCAGTATGGATGCAGCCTGAGTCTGCACTGCAGAAATAATGCAGTTTGATACTGCTTTAACTGCCATGGCTCCATCCTATGGACTCCTAGGATCTGCAGTTTGCTTTGTGATACCAGAGTTCTCTGACAGAAAAGGCTAAATATCTCACAAAACTGCAAATCCCAGAATTCCATAGCCTTGAGCCAGGGCACTTAAAGCATGTCAAACTGCTTTAATAAATTTCTGCAATGCATTTGAATTAAAATTACCACACTGAAATTAAATCTGATGTTTTGTTTTTTAATTTTAATTTGGTGAGCATTGGAAGGGGGGGGGTTGTCTTATACGGCAAGTATATCCCAAACTCTATATTTTGGCTGGAAACTTGGGGGTCATCTTATATGCCCGGTCGTCTTATACGCCAGAAAATACGGGTAGTTTTTTAGGTATCGTTTTAAGCCTGTTTGACAAAACAAAAGCAAAAAAAATTATAATCTATGTTTAATAGAGATATTGGTCTACAGTTACCTGGCAACTGATGGTCTCTTCCTTCCTTAGGGATTAAAATTATGTTTGCCTCACACCATGTTTTCAGTATTCCTTTTTCTTTTATTTCATTAATTGTTTCTGTCAGAGAGTTTATTAGTTCCTCCTGAAAAACTTTATAGTATGTGGCTATAAAGCCATCTGGTCATGGAGCTTTGCCATTTTTTAAGTTTTTGATTGCTTCTTGAACTTCTAGGTAGCTAATAGGTTGATTTAATTTCGCCGTTTCTTCATCTTTTAGTTTTTTTAATATTATTTTTTGCAAGAATTTATTTATTTTGATTTCATCCATTTTTTGTTCTGTAAAGAGTCCTTTGGAGGTGTTTCTAGAATGGAAGAACCTTGAGTATAACTTTGAGGAATGCACAACCATAGGTGCAATCTAGACTTTATTATTATCCAGACTCCAGAATGGTGTGGATTGGTAAATGCACATCAAATAATGCATCAAAAGTCTCATCAATATCTACTACAATATTCTAAGGAAGAGGGCTTTTGTGCCACACTATTTTCTTGATTTTGAAGAATATATCTGGGAAATGGTGATCAAGTAGGCATTTCCACTTTATAGTCTGAAGGGATTACAATAAGTTAGTAATTTGGAAACAAAGTAACAAAGACTTGTGGAGTCTTATGAATACCACCTGTTGCAATTTTTATGCAATCAGCATAAAAATAACATACACTTTTGGATGGGTACAAAAAGGTTTTTAAATGTCAGGTGCAATTTTGTATGCTTATTTTCAGTGCTTTCTAATCTACAGTGAAATATAATTATTCATACTTGCCCTGTGTGTCTTCAAGTCATTTCTGACTTATGAAGATTCTAAACCAAACCAATCACAGGATTTTATTGGCCAAATTTGTATAAAGACTGAGAGAGTTTGACTTGCCCAAGTTCACCTAGTAGGTTTTCATGGCTAAACAGGGATACAAATCCTGGTCTCCCAGTCCAAACTCAAACCACTACACCATCACTTTAAAAGTCCCCTAAACCCCTTGAGATGGCTTTTTGTAGGTATATGTCTACATCTACATAAACAGATGTCATATCGTGATGTGGAAAGTTATACATTATTACCCCATAAGCATATGGTGAGTCTGCAAGAATGTTCAGCTGCTGTACTTTGCTTCCCCAAAGCCAGATTTCTGCTGATGCTTTTGTTGGCTTGCCTTGCAGCTGCATTGACCTAAGGCAGGTGGTATGCCATAATCCAAACCCTTCTGGGAAGCATCTTCATCCAAAGAACACACATTCTAAGGAAGAGGGCTTTTGATTGAATGATAGTCAGCCATTGCCACGGACACCAGGCCCAGACCAGATATCTTTTAGTCTTGTTCAGGTGCACTATGAGGTAGAGGGATGAGTCCTCACCAGCTGCCAGCTCCATCAGATGAGGTAGGAAGGCATGCTAGTGCATCCCACATTTTGAAAAATAGCATGCTTGACTCAATAAACAAGGTTGTTTCTGGATTTCTGGACTGTGTGAAGTAGATCGGCTGAGAATCACACATAGAAATCAAGAGGCTTGACAGTTTTTCCCCTACAGCAAGGGTAGGCAACCTTTCCCCATTAAGGGCTGAGGGACTTCAGCTCCCAGAATCCCAGGAACTATTGGCCAACATGGGACTATTGGCAACATGGCTGAGGCTTCTGGGAGCTGAAGTCCCTCGGCCCTTAAAGGGGAAAGGTTGCCTACCCCTTGAGGCACTATTGTCACAGTGGTACAGCAGAAATGTAGTAGTGAAAATATGATTATGTCACTGGGAGCTCCATTGGTGTATCCAGGCTGGCAAAGTCCTAGTGTGAGGCAAACATATGCAGCTTGGTGATCATGTACCAACTTGGTCTTCCAGAGAGTAGAAATGATTCTCTTGGTCCTTCCCTGCTGAGCAAAGTCAAAAGCTTTATAAGGCCTGGCAATGTAACTGAAAACCAGACTCTGGGCCTTTGCAGACTGCTAGAAATAGTGCAAATTGGGTCCACTTTAACAGCCCTGGCTCAGTGCTAGGGAATCATGGGAATTATATTTTTTTCTGAGACATTGAGCCTTCTCTGTCAGAGAGCTCTGGTGTCACAATAAACTACAGTTCTCATGATTCCCTAGCACTGAGGCAGGGCAGTTAAAGTGGAGTCAAATTGCACTATTTCTGGCAGTCTGCAAAGGCCCTACATCAGGAGTAGGCAACCTTTCCCCTTTAAGGGCTGAGGGACTTCAGCTCCCCTATTGCTATTACTAGTGCCAACATAATTCACTCTAAAAAAGGTGGGTAGTGAATCAACATTTTCATTGAGCTTTCTGCAACAACTATAAGACCTCTTTTTATCATCATCATCCTCATCATTATCCTCATTTATTATGATCAACAGATCCAATATATCCAATAGAAAACTCAAACATAAAATTTAAAAAAAAACACCCAAAAAGGAATAAATAGTACAGTAAAAACAATAAAATGATTGCTACCAGCTTTATCTAAAACATGTAGATAGCTCTGATCCTCTTTTCCTGTCACAGAAATTGAGCAACAGCCAATGTTACATTTGGGGACTTATCCTCCACTAAGAACCTGATATGAAACTGGGCATAACATCCAACAAATTTTCTCAGTGGTGGGATAATCAGATTCTGGTGTGTCTTATTGTAAAAGCTACAGGGTAAAAGAAATGCTTCATTGACTCTACTTCCATATTATTATAAGGGCACCATCTCTCCCCAACAAATCTGCTTTGGAGCAATTCTGTGCAAAAACATTGCACCTGGTGTGAGAAAAAAGTTTTCCTTGGATCTCCTCAGTTGGCCCTCTATGGCAGGGGTAGGCAACCTGTCCCCTTTAAGGGCCGAGGGACTTCAGCTCCCAGAATCCCAGGAGCTATTGGCCAACATGGGACTATTGGCCAACATGGCTGAGGCTTCTGGGAGCTGAAGTCCCTCGGCCCTTAAAGGGGAAAGGTTGCCTACCCCTGTTCTTAAGCATCTCATCAAACTACAATCTCTGTATTCCATAGTATGGAGCTATCAAAGTGCAATAATTATGTAGTTTGGATACATTACAGATGTGCACACATTTCTGTATCTTCAGTACATATGTAGAATAAGAGATGGACCCACCAGTCTACTTCTGTTTTGCATCAGTTTCATATATGTTTCTCTTTCTCTCTCTGTGTATGCATTCACAAATGTGTGTGTGCATGCACATAATGGCAGGGTAGCTTACCAGACATCCGGGGATTGTAAAGTGTATGTTTCTGGCCTGGTACATGATAAAGGTGGAGAGGAGTGATAGGAAAGGGATAGGCCAAACAATCACTGGAGTGAATGGTCTGTGTATGTGACTTCAAGTCACCTATTTATGATGACCTCATAAATTTCATAGTGTTTTCTTAGGCAAGAAAAACTCAGCAGTGGTTCTTCCAATTCCTTCCTCTTAAATATAGCCTACAGTATCTAGTATTCATTGGCTTCTATCAATTTACTAACTAGGGCTTGCCCTGTTTAGCACCTCAGATCAGGTGTGATCTGGAGGAAAGTGAGTTAAAAATATTGGGAGATAGGAGAAAGATAACAGAGTGTCAGAGAAAAAGCATGAGATTGAGCAGGAAGAAGGTGTGTGATTATTATACAGGATCAACTGGAATGGAGATGAAGAAAGAGGAAAGCCTTTGGAAAGGCATAGGGGGAAAGAAAAGAAATATCATGAATATGGATGTGAGATTAAAAAAAAATAACCCATATGAATGGGTGTTAAATAAAATGCAAAAATGAAGTGATTTGAGGGGAGAGATTCTACTTTAGAAAAAAAGTGTACCATAGATGTGAAAAATCAATTGGATGCCATCCAACATTCCCTCAGAGTACCATAAATATCTACATGCAGACATATGTTATTCCAGCACTACACAACCCACATAGAGAATAGCAACATTGTGCAACATATGCCAATGACTGGGTACCGTTATGTAATGCAGAAAGCTCAATGTTCAATCATAATGCATAATTGCAGTTGTAAAGTACAGTATTGAAGTGCACAACTTCACATCCATCACTCTCAACAGAATATGTCTATTGTGCAAGGGTGAATAATTCACCCTGCATGTGTAATGTGACTTACACACATGCATCTCACTAACAGAATGCCAGCAACTGCTTTCTTCTTAAAGCCCAAATTGGATTTTGTATCTGCAGTATGAACACAAGTTATCTTTTAGGGAGATGCAAGTAAAGAAAATAAATATTAACTGTAGGAAGAATAATGGTGTGATATAAGTGTATCAAAGATTATTCTATGCTGACTAGATAAAAAGTTAGGAAATGTTTATATATAAATCCTATAGTTTTAGACCTAATGTTCAGCTATTTTTGCCCCTAATGTAATCAAGGTAGCAGCTTCTGAAGAAAATATAAATCAAATGGGTTATAATCATTACCTGTAGACTTGAACAGGCATCACTCACAGTATTATGCCATGGGTAAAGATTACCCTTTTGTGACTTTGACTCACCCAGTTGAGTGTAAGTACACAGGAGTTTCAGATGTCTGGGGTTATATTACATCTTGTACATCATTCATGTCAAGTCCCCACATCTGGCTGCCAATGTCTCACAGCTTGCTGCCTCAAGAATTTAATCTTCTGTATATTATCCCTGCAAGGCAGAACTAGATAGCACATTGGGAGTTGGCAGGTGACTACAAGGCATCAACTGCAGCACACAATTTAAATCTAGGTTTGAGATGGAATGGCATGCTTGGTTTTATTTTCATTTTTGTGAATGTTATATCTGATATATAACACTTTAAAATGTGTGTTTCAATTGAATCCTGTGACTTTTTCATCCCTGATTAGTGTGTGTGTCTGTGTGTGTCATCCAAGGCAAATAATTCCATAATAATGTGAAATCCTAAAAACAAATGAAGTCGCTATAATCAGTGAGAATCAAGAATCAGGCAAATTAGCCCAAGAACAGTAACAACAAAGAAGGGGAAAGGTGCTAGTAATCTGTCTGTCTGTCTGTCTGTCTGTCTCACTAGCACCTTTTCCCTTCTTTGTTGTCACTGTCCTTGAGTTAATATGCTTGATTCTAGATTCTGATTGATTATAGTGATTTCATTTGTTTTTAGGATATTGCATGATGATGGAATTATCTGCCTTAGATGGATGAAGTCTAACTCAATATGCAGTAGAGAGAATTGTCATCAGAGCTGTTCCTGGTCATTGGCCCTGAAATGCCATGTGAGCATTTTGCTACTGCCTGTCTGGCATTGCCACCCTTAGATTCAAAGAATTACACTCCAAGAACCCCAGTGGAAAAATGGTTTCCTTATTCCAAAAGCCTTTTAATACAGAGGTGGAGCTAACCACACCACCTGAGTTGCCACCACATTTAAGATTCAGAGTGGAGTCAAACCTATATTCCTATGAATCTCCTGCTTGAGTTCCAAATAGAGTTGTTGTCTAGATTTTGCTTTGCTTTCTTTGCTATAACTTTACTTTGCTTTACCAAAATATTTTTTTTACTTGTGCCCTGGTAGTTTGGTTGGATGCTTCATCTTGTTACCCAAATTGCATCACAATTGATTTTGATAGGGGAATTAATTAACTCAATGGGAACAGCAAGAGGGTTCTAAGGCAGGGGTAGGCAACCTTTCCCCTTTAAGGGCCGAGGGACTTCATCTCCCAGAAGCCTCAGCCATGTTGCCAATAGTCCCATGTTGGCCAATAGCTCCCGGGATTCTGGGAGCTCAAGTCCCTTGGCCCTTAAAGGGGAAAGGTTGCCTACCCCTGCTCTAAGGTAATGTTAAACGTGGGGACTGTTTAGCCTTTTTATACCAGGTCCAAAGAAACTAAAAACTCCAGAGTGCAAGGTCCAAATGTAATTTTATGGTACAGTATAATAGGATTCCAGCACTCACACAAAGGCATACTCACACACTTGTACAAGAGCTAATGAAATGAAGGTAGATTAAAATGGGGTAGTGATTAGAAGGATGGGATCACACTTTACCAGATCAGAGGCCAGGCTTCCCAAATGGAGGAACAGATGCAGAGTAGACTGGATTCAGATTTCATTCGGCTAGCAATCTGAGGAGTTTCAGCTGAAATCCAACAACATGTGTGCCTGATTTGAACTGAGACTGAAGTGTAATGGCCCAAACTGACATTTAAATTTCAAAGGATACCCTTCTGCCAACATATTTTTAGTGCTTCCTGGCTAAATCACCCTGGGGCACCTTTTCTGGGCTATGTTAACAGGCATCCCTTTCAGAATGGAGTTTGATGTCAAAATTTGATCAGAGGCTAAAGGGGGACCATCCAGGCACTAACAGTATATCATAACTTCAGTGTGAGAAAAAATTAATCATTTCTGCTTAAGTTAAAGGCACTTAGGGCCGATGCAGACGGCCCATATGTGGCAGCAGAGAGCTGCTCCAGGGAGTGGTGGATCAGGGCCACAGCAACCCCACACCACTGCCCTGAACCTTCCTTTTGCCCCCTAAGAGCTGGTGTTATGGCTCTTCCACACCCTTTCAGCACAGCACAGCGCACCTTCAGCAACTCTTCCGCTGCAGCGTGTATGGACGCTGCAGCGGGAGGATATCCTCGGAGCACTGGCCATACAGAGGGCCAGCTGCTCCAAGGATGTTTTGGGGAAGGGGTTGGGGTGCCCAGCGTGAGGCTGCCCCTCCCCTTCCTTGCTCTGAAGATGGCGCAAAGCGCCGTCTGCTTGGCCCCAATAATCTGTATTACCCCTACAACAGAGACGTTTGCGGGTCTCCCTGGAACAGGGAGACAAGTTTAAATTGAGTCATGGCATGAGGAGGCTTGGAGGCATGGCCAGAGGTGATTTGAGCCCAGTCTCCCCACAGCTCTCCATTCTGGATCAGGTGATTAATGGAAATAGAAGCAGATTGGCTGAGCTCCTGGACTTCCTTGGCTAAAGTTACCTCTCCTTTTTCATGGGGGATCCATTCCAGACCCCCCTGTGAAAAAGGGAAAACACAAATATTCAAGCCCTGTTGGCTTGAATGGAGGTGCATGTCCACAAGCATGCACTCCATTTTATGTTCCTCCATTCATTCCTCAAGGATAAGCGAGGGTCGTGGACTTCAAGTCCACAAAAATGGAGGGACAACAGTACATGGTTGTTTAAACTGTGATGTCTATTGCTGCTTTCACTGTTTGGGGTTTTTCCTCTCTGCTGTTTTTGTCAGTTACCTTTTGTTTAATTTACCTGGGTTTCATGGAAGGGTTTTTATGTTTTGTTTGTTTTCCCCACCCAGCTCACCCACCTTTGGATGTGGCTTTGCCTGGCCCTGTACATTCTTTTGACTGTTTTTTTCTGTTTGTTTTACCAGGCTTGGCTATTTTGTTTGGGCTTGAACTTTTTCTGGTTAAGGCCTGCCTTCTGGGTTTCTAGCCTTTTTGTTTTGAATAATTCGTGGTGGCTTGGTGTTGCAGAGCTTGGCTTGGGGATTTCCCCCCCTGGATTGGGGGCTTTTTGGTTTGATTCCCAGGCAGCCCCCCTTTTCAATTTGGAGGGCTTTTCCCTCTGTTTGCTTCCCCTCCCCCTGTATTTTTTTCTTTAAGGTTCCCAGTGCTTGAGCCTTGCCTTTCAGGCTTCTAGTCTTTTGTGTCTGGACAAGTTTTAGTGGGTTTGGTGCTATAAAACATAGCCTAGGGACTTCTTTCCCCTCATCTCCCAGGGTGATCTGAGAATCTGGGTTGTGATTTGGGTACAATTTTGAGGCCCACCTGGACCCAAAGTATCTTTTATTGACTCCTGACTTCATTCCTCAATTACCCCACCCCTTATTTACTGGGGTCTTGGATGTTACACTCTCTTAGCTTCAAGGACAGGCTAACCACTAGTTGTTTTTAAAAGTCTCTTTTGTGTCTCCTTTGTGTACCCACCACTTTTGTTCTTGTGTTGGGAGAGATGAGGATTGTTTGTTGTTTCAGTCTCCACTACCAACAGTTACTTTCATTTTCCCTTGTCTGCTGTTTTACCATGCTATGTCGTCAGGTTGGGCCTGGGCCTGCTTGGTTGTTTGGGGGCCTATTACCATAAATTAAACAGGGCTCACACTAAGACACTTTCTTTATTTAATATCTACTATTTTTGTGAGGTTGAATATAGCTTTTTGATACTGATAATATATATAAACATACTTTTCCCTTACTTGTTTCCTTCTCCTTTGCCTTTCTCATTTTCTTTCTTCCTGATTTTCTGTCTATTAGGCCTTCGTGTGACACCCTACACTTTTTCCTTCTTTCTTTTTCCTCCTTTTTTCTAAGGACATAGAAAGGAGTTTTTCCTGGTTATATTTTACTTTAACGTTTTTTTAAATAAAATTTGATTCTACAGCGTTAGTCTCCAAATCACAATCAAATCGCAATTTTATAATTATATAAATTAACACCTCCTAAGTATCTTCTGTGTAATTCACTTTTGATCACACACATTTTTTCTCCATCTTATTGTTACTCACTACTTTTCATTTATCCACACTGTACTCACAGGGTTTATCATTCCTTTTCACAAATTTTCCCTCCTGACTAAATATTCCTTATACTTCACAATTCCTCACTTTTTGATACTTGTATCCTAATTCCACCTGCTATTGCAAAATTTGATTATAGGGAACCACTCTATCTCCGTGATCTCTGTGTCTCTCTGATTCAACTGGGCTGTTAAGATGTCAGTTTTCTTCATTTCTGCTAACTTCATTAGCCAGTCATCAATTGTCGGTAGCTCCTCTTGTTTCCATCTCTGCAGCCATTAACATGTAAAGTAGGACTTGCCAATGCTTTCTCTCTATTTGCTTTTTTGAGTCTCTTAATTTTTTTGGTTCTGTTGGGATATTTATTTATTTCCAGTCAGTTGCAATTATTGTTTTAATTCTGTTTGTTCTGTATTTCTGAGGAAGCCTTTTGGATTTAGATTTAAATTACTTGATTGTTTTGCCATAAGCTATATTTCAGACAAAAAGTTTCATGGGCTTTTCTTTTTATATTGGCCTGCTCTATTTACCAGTTTTGATTTTATGGTGTTATTTTAACATTATTCAGTTAGATAATTTTGTCATTCCTTGTTTCAAATTAGGAGTTACTTGCTACCTACTCAATCCTCCTAGCCTCCAATGAAGGCTTCTAAGTGCTCTAAATATAACTAATACTTAACATAATAACATCTCATTTTATGTCTTAGAATGAAAATGTTCTTACCTTGGCTTTCCAGTGGCTGCTGGTATCCCAACACCTATAAATTCTGAAGTTATGCCTCACATTGATCAAGGAGGGTTCTACATCTATGAGTGGTTTCACCATCATCTGAACAAGTACGCTCGCCTTGGCTCACTGCTGCTATCACAACACCTGTGAGTTCTGAAACTATACCTCATATTGATTAAAGAGAGTCACTACAACTGAGTGCTTTCATCTAGTGAGTCTGCTAATATATATAGTGAACCATTTGTGATATTCATGACCCTGGGGTTCTTCTAATCAAACATATCTATATGAGGGGGTATCATAAGTAATAATTAACACTCAGAAGTTATTATGGTATATTGATGAAATTTAGTCAGTGTCACCATTGGTCTTTAAGTGCATGATGTTGAGAAAATCAGTTCTTTATGTCTTTTATTTTTGTTACAGGTTGTGCCAGAAGTGACTGAATTTCAAGATGAAGAAGATTAAGGTTCACAGCATGATAAAGTTCCTGCATTTGAAGGGTAATATTGCCTGGCAAATTCATGATGAGATGATGGTAGTTTATGGAAATAATTGCCCATCTTATGACACTATTGTGATGGGGAAAAGGAATTTCCAAACTGGTCACATATCCCTCACAGATGAGCCAAGACCTGGAAGACCATCATTGATGGATGATGAGGCCACAATGAAGAAAGTGGAGTGTTTCATCCTGGAAGACAGATGAGCAACCATCCAAATGGTCATGAATGAAACTGGTCTCAGTTATGGTAGTGTATGGAAAATTATTCATGATGAACTGCATATGTCTAAGGTGTCTGTGCACTGGATTCTACATTTGCTAACCCCTTTCCAGAAACAAACACATGTGACTTTTCAATACAGATGTTGACACTGTTGGAACAGGATGGAGAATATTTTTTTGGTCATCTGGTAACCATGGATGAATCTTGGATTTATCGGTAGAGACCAAAACCATGAGCATGGAGTAGAAGCATGCCAATTCCCCTCCGCCTCAAAAAGCTAAGGTGCAAAAGTCAGCAGGGAAGGTCATGCTCTCAGTTTTTTGGGACTGTCGTGGAGTCATTCTCACAGATTATCCGGCAAAGGGACAAACTATCACTTGCAAAGGGACAAACTATCACTACAGCAATCTTCTGGACAAGTTGTGAGATGCTCTGAAAAAGAAACCCCACACTATGCTGTCCAGAGGCATTCATCTCCAGGCTGACAATGCAGCAGCTCACTCATCTTAAGTTGCAGTTCACAAAGCAAGGGTATGTGGCTTTGAGATCTTGCAGCATCTGCCTTATTTTCCTGGCCTCATACCAAAATTTTTTTTGTTCCCCAAAATTAAAAATCTGTTGCCAATTTGACAACATAAATGACATCATTCATGAAGGGGAAGATTAGTTTAAGGAGCAGTCTGCATACTTCTACAATAATGGTATTCAGAGGGTCAAGAAATGCTGGGAAAATGTGTAAATCTGGGTGATGACTATGTAGAGAAATGTTAACAACTACAAATTAAAACAAACCTTCTGTCAATTTTTTAAGGTGATAATTAAAACTTTACAATATCCCCTCATATGTTTCCTCTCCACACACACACAGTTTGGACAAAGGGCCAATTCCTTATACATCGCCCATTGTTCAGTCTCCTTAAAGTTTGACTTCTTCACTGTTGATGCCTTGACCCTTTTCTTCTGTGGCCACTGTCCCCCATTCCATAGAAGGCTAATGATATGGGCCCATTTGGGCCTTGTAGTGAGATGAGATATGATGCTATCACACATTTTATCATCCCTGATTTTTGCCAATTTCCACTGAAACATTATTATTATTATTATTATTATTATTATTATTATTATTATTATTATTATTATTTTACAGTCAAAGTGCTGAAAAGCTTTAGAAATATTACACTAGTTAAGCACTCAGATTATCTAACTTCAGTGTTAACATTCTTTTCCCCATCTCTTGATCTCTATTGAATCTGAGCCCTGGAAACAATAGCTGCATTTATTTGCTGTTAGCTATCTTTACTGCTTCTGAGACATTAGAAACACATAGCCTAGTGCATATACATTCTGTTTAATGATGTACTAAGTTAATTTAAATCATTTGACCAGGGGAATGATAATGAATATTCTTTGGTGAAGCCAGGAGCAGCAGCTCCCAGGAAATAGGAATTAATCCATTGTATGAATCTGCAAAATAAGATCAGTTTGTACAGAAACCGAACTTGGGACTTCCAGATATTTTTACCGCTCTAGAGGCACTTTTGCTTTAATTAAAACATGCTTTACTTTAGTTAGGTTACACTGGATAACTAATTTTTGAGTCAATTAGTCCTATGTAATAAAGCATCAAATGCTTGTGCTGCTTTCCTGGCCAGTGTATCTTACAGTCTAACTGAAGAACCTGGCCAACTGACCTTTAGACTGGTAAAAATTGTGCAGCAATTGAAGACAACTATGGTCTGTCATCAAAAGAAATTGCCTGACGTATTTGATAAAAATGACTACAGCCAATAATTTTTTTTAGTTATAAATACTTACATTCCACTTTATTTAAGTACAACTTCAAAACCTTTCCTTGCAATTCCCCAACTATGATAAAATGCTTTTAACAAGTCACCAATTGGTGATATCTGTGGGTAACAAAAATGACAGTTATGAATCTGGATAAGTTAAGGCAGGGACTGATATCAAATATTAGTTTCTGAAAGGCCTTTTCCTATCATCTGTTCAAATAAATCTGGGTTTGGCAGGACTAGGAATAATAGCACACCCAACCACAAATCTGTGATAGTGATAAACCAACCCCAGGAAACTGTGTGTCTGTGACATGTCAAGGTACTGACCAGTTTTGTGCAGACTCTACTTTCTGAGGATCTGTAGAGGTTACCTATTCCAAATATTTTACTTTTTTAAAAATTTCCAATTAGTTCGGCCTTTCAGTTGGTCTCCTTCAGCTGTTACAAAAGTCCTGATAGGGTCTGAAGATTCCTCCCCCCTCCACTTAAATACATCATATACCACTCAAATGAACTTTATAAATCTGCCCAAACTACAACATATACATCGATAAACTATACATCTTTGAAAAGTGTTAGAGCCATTACAAAAACCAAATGGCATAACATTAACTTCAAACTGTCATTTCTCAATTAAAACAACAACAACATTGCCTTAGATTTATCCTAAGGGTACACTTCAACAGGGAGGTTGAACCCCCACTAGCCAAATCAATAGTGGAAAACCACTAAGGTTTTGACAATAAGTCCAAGATATAATCTGTTTGAAGGCAAGTACAACCATCTTTGTGAAGTTAATGTGGCAATAGTCAAAACTAAACCTGTCTACCCCTCTCTTCCCCCCCCAAGTCCAGAAATACAGGAACTGTCTATGAACTTGTGGAAAGATATAGTACTTTTCTGCCATTCATTCAGGTGTTAATCAACTTCTCTTTGGAAGTCAATAGTTTCTGTCCAAGGAAAGCTGAGAAGAGAAACTGAATTCTACTTCCCACCTCATGCTTTCCCATTAAAAACAACAACAAACTGTAGTCATTGTTATTACTGCAGTGGTTGTTGATATTTTTATTCCATCAAGATTACAGAATTTTGTTGAGTAGAAATGAGTAGAGAGGGCATCCACTCAGTCCACTATGTTCACTCTAAGCTTTTTATCTCCATCTCAACTACTTTTCTATAGTAAAACAATTCTATAGTAAAATATTGCAAACTTTGTTGCAATGACTACAGGCCTTTGCATACTGCCAGAAATAGTGCAATGTATTTTTTTCTGAGACATTGAGCCTTCTCTGCCAGAGAGCTCTGTTGCCACAATAAACTACAGTTCCCATGATTCCCTAGCACTGAGCCAGGGCAGTTAAAGTGGACTCAATTTGCACTATTTCTGGCAGTCTGCAAAGGCCCTACATACACAATCATTGCTTCAAACTGGGTATGGAATTCATTCCTGCAGGTAGTTTGGTTGGCTCCCTTTCTTTTTTCCTTCAGTTTGGATTGGGAAGCACCTGTTTTGGTGTGTGGATGATGAGTGTTGTAGTGATGCCTTCTGGCACCCAGCAGAGTCTTCAGGACAAGGTGGCTGTTGTGACCCACAGCCACTGTGTAGATTTGCCATCAACTGGCTCAGCTTC
>CM034708.1:90362364-90374822 GCA_020142125.1 Phrynosoma platyrhinos | reverse complement strand
ATTTACCCATAATAATGCGTGTGAGTCCTTTGTGCCGACGCAATGAGCACAGAATAAAGACCATTTGCCTTGGTCCATAAAAGATCACTGGAGATCTTTGTGAGGGCTATCTCAGTAGAGTGCCGTTGGCGGAAACTGAACTGAAAGGGATCAAGGATGGAGTTGGCTTCGAGAAACTCAAGACAGCATAAATAAATGATCTGTTCCAAAACCTTAGAAAGAAAAGGGAGAAGAGAGATTGGATGATAGCTGGACAAAGAAGAGGGGTCAAGAGAAGATTTTTTCAAGATGAGGGAATCAAGAGCATGTTTAAAGTCCAAGGGAAAAGAGCCTGTAGAAAGAGAAAGGTTGAAGATAGAAAGAAGTGAAGGAAGGAAGGAAGGAAGGAAGGAAGGAAGGAAGGAAGGAAGGAAGGGGCTATAGAGATTAGGAGAAGAGGGGGAGTTGGATCAAGAGAACAAGTTGCAGGATATGGAAGAGTACAGCAGGGTAGAGAGTTCATCCAAAGAAATAGGAGGAGAATTGATTAGTTGAAGGTTCCAGAAGGTTAGTAGGGGAAGACAAGTTAGGAGGAACTATTTCAGATCTGATAGTAGTGATCTTAGTGATAAAGCAGTTAGCAAAGTTGGTAGGGGAAAATAATGGAGAAATAGAAGGACAGGGTTTTAGCAAGGTGTTGAAGCAGGAAAACAAACACTGTGGGCACCTTTCATTGGCACAGATCAATGATTTAAAATAGTTTGTTTTGCCATGGACAAGGCGCATGTGAAGGATAAAAGAACAAATTTATAATGAATAAAATCGGCCCACTCCCTAGACTTTTCAAAGTTTAACAAGCTTACTATTTGAGAGATGATTGAGGATGGCTATTTCCTGAGTTCTTTCTTTTACAGTGTAAAGACATGCAGTTTTCCAGAGTCCAAACAGTGGGGAAAAAAATAATTGTAAAAAAGAAAAAGAAAACAGAAAATAGGTAAACCCACCCTCAGTCACCTTGTAAACAATATTACTAAACTCCCTTCTCCAGCTGAAAGGCATTTAATTTTCATGTGACTGGCAACATTCCACCCACCCACCTTTAGGGTTATCAAGGCTCTTGAGGAGGAGGAAGAGGAGGGCATTCAACCCTGTCCTCAAGGAAAGGTCACACAAACAAAACACAGCCACCAACTCAACAAACTCTTTTAGCATCTTGGAAAGAACAGAGGAGCAAAAAGTCACTGAACAATTTTTTATATACTACTCTCCCCAAACCATTGCAGTTTTGTTATGACAGAGGTTTCCCCTGAGTGCAATGTAATGCTGTCACAAAACAGTCCTAGCATTGTGATTTCTGGCACTTTCTAACTTGCTGTTTAATTACTTCGAAACCTAACAAGCCATGGTTAACATCTATGGTCCATGAAATTCAGATTATTTTAAGAAATATATTTACCACTTTTCAGGAAGAGGTTCCAATTTTATTAAGATCAAATTTGTCTTAGTATTGTTCACTAACAGATTTCTCGGAAACACAAGGTCCTTTAACAGAAATAAGTAAGTTAGCTCAATAAGAATGTGAGTAGTAATTTGAAGGAGAAAGGGTAACACAAGGGGGATATGTTGTCTACCTAATTCAAAATTGTAAGGTCAAAGTCTTTCATCTATTGCCATTTGGGCTTCTAGGCTACAGAAGATATAAGACAGGATGTGCTGTGTACATCAGTATGTATATTGCCAGGGGAAATAGTTGAGATATGCATCATTAAAAGGGCATTAAAAGCTGCCACATTAAAATATTGTCATACCTCAATGGGAGATTTCAGCTTAATTAAATAGCATTGAACATCAAGCTGTATCCCATTAAAGGTAATGGGATATAAGGATGTCTGTTAGAGTGTTTATGTTTATACAGGTGTCTGATTTATAATTTCTTCATACACATACTTCTAGAAATAGAAGAAGTGCTTTGTATTAGCAAAATATAGATACGTCTGCCCAGTTTAGTCTGTAACAATGGTGAAAGCTTGGAAAGAAAACTATTCTCAAACTGAGGTCCACAGATGCTCTCAGAATTCCTCTGGTGTTTTTCAAGAACTTTTTGGGAACAGAATTCCAAAAACACCTAGGGACCCAGATTTAAAAACAAGTGATCTAAAGCAAATATTTGCTATATATTACATTTCAATGCTGGTTGCAGTTTGGAGTACATTGTTGGGTAGATAGCGATTGACAAAGATCCATAAGACACATACATCTAACTTTGCTGACTGGGGATCTGTCTATAAATCTTGCCAAGATTAATGAATAAAATCGGCCCACTCCCTAAACCACCTTCCCCTTTCCTCTTGGTAGGAAGTTCATACAAAACAAGGTCCAATCCATGAGTCTGGCATGAACAGACCAGACAAGTTTACACCCATTCAGTACCAAAATAAGGGTATACTCATAATGGAATAAAAAGGTTCCTGTTTGCACTGAATCATCCTGAAAGATCTGGAGCTCTCTGTTCTGATATTAGGTATCTGTTTAAAATATGTCCCACTATGCTGTCCAGCACTGTTGCTGCTGTTGCATGTCACTCATTCTAAAGTCAGAATGAGTTTCCAAAAAATGTGACCAATGCCAGGCACCTTGTTCTGACCTCAGAATGAGCAATGTGTTGCAGGACTCATTTGTAAACAGTTGCTTGGCATCAGAATGGTAACAGGGGTAAGTTGCTGCAACATAAGGCCTGGACTGGGCTGCCACAAAATATCCTGGTCAGTGCAGATAGAACCAAGGATATAGTAGAAATCAGTTCCAATTGATTTTTTTAAATAAAAAATTCAAACTGTTCCCATACTAGTTTAACTAGATGAATTGAACACATTTAATGTTCCAAAATCTGTACATTGTTCTCAGTAATGGCAATGTCTAATATGCACAGTTAAGGAATACAACAATGCTTTAGTCAAAGTAATAAGTCAGATGATGTGTTTAAGAATGCATATGGCTTGAAAAAACACACTAAAAACCTATAAATGGTACAGTTAATGACAGGCATGGACTGGATATGGAAATGAATAAAGGAGGAAGTTCACAGATGGATTTTTATGAATATAAGTATGCTTTTGTTGTGTGCCTTCAAGTAATTTCCAACTTATAGCAAAACTAAGGTGAACCCATCATGTGATCTTCTTGGCAAGATTTGTTCAGAGAACATTTGCCATTGTCTTCCTCTAAGGTTGAGAGATATGACTTGCCAAGGACACTCAGTAGGTTTCTATGACTGAATAAGATTTGTACCCTATTCTATGACTGAATAGGATTTGTACCCTAGAGCCAATGGACTAACATACTATAGGAATAAGGGAACTTTGTCTCTCTAGATGTTGGACTACAACTCTTTAGCACCAGCTAATAAAGTAAATGATCTGGAACTATGTGAGTTGGAGTCTAATAACCTGTTGAGAGACACAATTTTCCCACCATATTGGCATAGGATCTAAGAGTGTGAGTTCAGCATCAGCTTTGAATCATAAATTGTGATATGGCCTTAGACAAATTACATTCCTTATCCTTTGCCCTCTCTTTTTGACATCTAAGAATCCTGGTATCCTGAAGTGACTGATATGAACATGACTGAGATCATCCAAAAAGTATGTGAAGTTCTTTTGGAATGATGTCGCATAAATACATATAGATTGCAAGTATTATCTCAGGTTTTAAATAAAGATAGATTTTTTCAGCCACCCATATCTATTAATTAGTATATTACAGTTCTATGTTGAGGTACATATGGCTGTGGCTGATTTTGCTCTAATTCCCAGACATGTCAGTTAGACATATATTTTATTATTTCATTCATGATCTGTCACATAAATCCTTTTACCAGTTTTTGACTTTATATTAATTGAATAGACTTTTATATCCTATGGATTTGTCACCTAGTGGTGTAAAGCACACACATAATTTTCAATTCAATTCAGTGCAAAATACTTCAATGCCATTTTAAATTTCAGATTCATATTTCATTCTGTGAAGGGAACTAAATATGTCTCCAGGACCAACACTGTTTAATTGTTATTCTTATTGACATATCCCTAACAAGGCAATTATTTTGAAGTTCACTGAAATCTTTAAGGCTAATCAAATTCCATTAAGCATTTCACAGTATCCCAAAATCTGGGTTAGAACTTTATATTGGCTTCGAATTTACTTTGGTTAATGAAATCACTTACCTATTTTCTGCTGCAAAATTGTACTGTATGACATGAAACCTGAAACAATTTCGTCATTGAAGAGTGGATGTCATCTATACCAATGAAACAGAAATAAATATATACACTGCTAGTTTTAATACAGCGATACCATCAAAAAGCAGAAGAACAAGTAAAAACAGCAGCAAAAAAACCAACAACTGTTGTGCAGGAGGAGATGTGGGGGGGGGTGTCCTGATTTGTGGGGAAACTGCATGGACCACATTGCCAGCTCCCACAATGTCCCAACAACTGATATGCAGTCAATCTTCTCCCACTTCTTGGAGGGACCAGCCCATAATGGAGCTTTCACAGCTACAAGCTGTGCCACACCATTATTTTTTCTGGTAGAATTTTCTGGTAGAATTCAAAGATGTAGCTGTGTTAGCCTTTAAAATCAGTATGTAAGGTGCTTCAAGATCTCTTTACATTTTTTTTTTGTTCCACTGCAAACACACACACACATGAACACAGAGACACTTTGCCAGCATCTAGCAATCACTCCATCTCCCACCCAACCATTGGCCAATTGGACACCCCACATGACTAGCCTCTTGATCACACAGTCAATTGACTGCCTGGATGGTGCATCAGTCTGTCCAATGACACATTGGCACAGCACTATTGTGGTTTCCTCCTTTACATATCCCCGTTCTCTCTCATCCCCATGGCCCACTGTTGGACTGGCTTGTTTGTTAATGTTTTTTATTAAATTAATTGTATTGTTGGCAACCTGACACATTTGTTGTTGTTTTACTCCATGGGGTGTGTTATGGTTTGATTGTGCAGCTGACCACTTGTGTGCTTGTGTGATCAATTTGCAGATGGGTGACAAAAAAAAAAAAAAAAGGCCACCAATCATACTGTTGGCTCACCAGGTCCAGAATGGCTGTTCTTGACCACTTCCATTGGCCACATGTTCTCTTTCCCATTTGCACACCAGTGCACAGTCCATACATGAGTGCAATGGTTCACTCTTTCCTATCTGTGCCAGAGCAAACTGGGATTTATTTTGCTTCAATATTAAGCCCCAGAGCACAGCTTGGGTCTATTTAGCTCCTGCTTTTACCCCAGTGTTATCTAAAAAGATAAGTTCCAAAATGGGGTAAGGCCATTATTTTTAACCCTGTGTGGACAACCCCTTTGTCTTGTGGAACCAGAAAAGCTAACAGTTTTATTTGGCACAAGCTATCATGAACTACATTTATGCTAAATGAAACCTGTAAGTTTTTAAGGTGCTTCAAGAGTCTTTCCAGTTAACACAAGCACTCTGTGCAAATTGTTGAGCAGCTACCATTACAAGAAGTGCAGTAGAAAATTTTGCTAAAGATGAGACTGGCTAAACACTTCAAAATCCACACATTTCTTTTTTTAAAAAAAATCACATAAATAACTTGAAATTCAAAAACAAAATAACAGTGTTGGCGGGAAACATAAAACTGATAGATTCATCCATTCTGGCTAAAAAAATTAAGTTCTTTGTTTTTAAAGGAATGATTTTAAATCTCTTGGTATTCATCCATGGTTCGAATCCTAAATTAGGATTATCATCTTTTTTTATTCTGATAGTCTTATCTTTAACAACTAAATGGGAAACAAATGTAACACAATCTCTCACATGATAGGAATAGTAGTACCTGTTAATTTTGGATGGTGAGAATTTGATTTGATTTTTGATGGCTTGAATTTTATAATAACAATCCTGAAGTTTTATTGTAAATGTATTTTACTTTATTTACTTTATTGTAAATTTTATTATTGTATGCCTGATAAAGGTTGAATAAATGAATGATTTGATTTTTTTTTAACTAAGAGAAAGCCAAAATGACCAAGATTTCTTTTAAAAAAAAAAAACATGGAACGCGGGTCTGCCAGATTCAACCATTTCTGTTGCTAAATAATTATCAATGCATATTTTATTCTTCTAAAAAAAGCAAGAGCAAGTGAAAGAAATGATAGCTTTATCTAGATGCCAATTAATGTTAAATATCTCAGTTTAAGACAATTTAATATAATGGAAGACAATGGGATTTGCAGGGGAACTCCCTGCATGTTAACTCCAAAATAAGACTCTCTTGTATTAAGACTTGTTCCTATGTAACTGTGCAGGAAACTACAGTCTGATCTAATTTTCTCAGCTTAAGTGACTCAGAGGTGTAAATCTTTTCTAAAGCCACAGCTGTTCAGTGACTCAACACAGGAAGAAGTATCTTAAGACCAACAAAGAGGAGGAAATTGTTTTTCTAAGATTTTAGAATCTGGGTGTTGACCATGTGCACAAGGCCAGGAAAGCACAGAACTAATCTAACATGATTTTTATCCTAAGTAATCTTTATATGTATTAATTTACTTTTCTATGCTAAACTTTATCCTGATTGCTGGTCTTTGACTGTAATAAAGAATTTCAAAACATGATAGAAGAAAGAATCCTATAAATATGAAAATGGATATGTGCCAGAAGCAGAACACCTGCTACTGACTATATCCCATGGATAATTGTGCTAACTCATTGCTTGTAGGTAATAACCCACTGGCAATGAATGTTCAAAAATAGCTTCAGGTCTGATTGCTTTGTACAACTGGACCTCATGCAATGGGGTGAGTACATACTATACTCTATCACCAGTTCACAGAAATACTATGTAACTTTGCTTTTCTTCTTCCCTCCCTTGTCATTATGGAAGGAAATAATTTGAAGCTCTTTGCTTCAAACAAGTTTAAGAAGGGGTAACTTGAATGTTTTATATAAGGCCTTCATTGTCCAGCTACTGCACTGGTGAGCTTTTTTCCTTGATGGAGAAATAGGTATGCCTTTTCACTGTTGACACAGGAAGCAGAAACTTCAGGCCTAATCTGGACCATTATTTTTACTTAAAGACTATATGATAAAAGTTTGGAATGGCTACAGATTTTAGATGAGTTTGTGGCTTAAAAAATAGGGCTTGTGGGAAGGTTCTGGGAGGCAGCTTCTTAGATTTTTTAAATGTGTTTTTGAAGTTTTGCCCCCAAATTGCCATTTAAAAAAATGTTTGGCCATTTCTGCCATGAAAGTGGCATTCAGGGACCATATGTAACCTGCACTTTCCCCACTCCTAAGTTGTAGAACCTTCTTTCCTCCCCCATATATTCTTTCCAACATAAACTACAAAAAGACATTGGAAAATTGCTCTTCCTATATATAATATTGAAAATGCATACAATTTAATGCATTCCACATACCCATGTATCAAAGACAGAGTGGTATACTGGTTTGACTACAACTTTGAGGATCAGGGTTCAATTCCTCTTTCAGCCATGGAAACCCACTGAGTGACCTTGGGTGAACCACATGCTCTCAGCCCCATGGTCACAGGGTCATCATAAGTCAGAAATGATTTGAAGGCATACAACATCAAAGATGATGCCATTTACATGTGACTGTTTACCTGTGACAAGTTTCAGGTTCCAAATGATATACTGACATCAATATGAACTATCAGATGAACTCAGTCAATTTGCAACATTAAGAATGGTGACATGGAGCTTCCTTTAAGGGTTGTGTTTAGGTACAATAATAATATGGTTGTAGTGCTTTCACAAGTGTATTACAAATGTTAAGAACCAATTCTATTAAACATGGTGAAGTAAATACCTGAATATTTGGTGTTCTTGACAGTGGAATGGTTTTATTTGGACATGTAGAAAATTCATTTTGCTAGTCACTACCACTTTGTGTAGGGGTGTCATAAGAAAGTAGAACTAGCTGTGATTATAGAAACTGGGAGTTTTCAAGATTAAATTGCAACAAATATATGGGGATGTGTGAAAGTAATTTTACTACTTTACTCCCTGCCCAGTACATAATTCAAAAACTATCTGAACCCTGAAATATAGATGGCCTTCTGTATCTATAACTTCTGCATATATACTTGGCTTGAAAATATTTCCCCATCCTCCACCCCCACCAGAAAAATCCAAAAAGCACACATTGATTTTGCTATTTTATATAAGGAACACAATTATATACACTGCCAGTGTAAATAATGAAACATGAGTATCTATGGACTGTGGTATTTGGTGTGTGTGTGTGTGTGTGTGTGTGTGTGTGTGTGTGTGTGTCTTGGAATCAAACCCCACAAGATTCCAAGGATCTCCTGTAATGATAAGAGAGAACATACACCATGAAGGTTATTAATATGAACAGGCAATTCATTTCCAAATAAATCAACTCCCTCTATACATAATGTTGATACATTCTTCTCACCCACTCAGGACATCCATCTAGAAAATGAGTATGTAGTGGTCCGCAGGAACTTACATGTATGCATATCATAAATTGTAATTCACAGGAAAGTGTAGATCTTTCTCTTTACCTATCTCTTCCTATTATTATTATTATTATTATTATTATTATTATTATTATTATTATTATTATTATTATTATCATTATTATATTTATTTGTATCATGCCTACCTGCCAGAATTGGGACTTATGGCAGTTTACAGTTTAAAAGAACAATACACTTAAAAACATACAAAAAAGTGAACACTAAAATAGTAATAAACTATTCACAATATTTTTGTTGTGTGCCTTCAAGTCATTTCTGACTTATAGGTTACAGCATCTATATACTGTACATGAAACCTGTGTAATACTCTCTTGAAAAGCAATTTTTTTTCTTCAACTACCCAGTACTTTTAAAATTATTATTATTCATTGAACATTTGGTAATATTAGTCAGAGGTCAAATAATAATATTCCAGTGAATCAATTGATGAGCCTGTATGTGAAAAATATCAACTTGTGTGAAATATATGCTTTTGTTTTTGTTTCCTTTGTTTTAATTTTCTTTTGTTTTCTTTAAAGACTGTTGTACCATTGTCAGAATTGGCCATTCCATTAGGTGAAGTGAGGCAGCTACCTCTGGCATCAGAGTTTAGGTATTATGAAAGGGTGATGAATTGTTGGGTATTTACTTTGTTATTTTTCTGCTTGTTATGCCTTCATGGGGGAGAGGTGTTTTGAGGATTTTGATACTCATGTGTCAATATAATTTGCTACCTCTTGGTACTGTGTTGTTTCCCTTGGGCAGTAAAATGTCTTGGGTATGGAGGGATGTCACTGCTTCATTTTGGCATGGGAAAAATAATCAGTTTTCTCCCTGCTAAATGACCATGGGAGATTTGACACATTTTGAAATTTTAGGGTCAAAATTTGTCAAAGATCTTTGGATCCAAAGACCAAGATTTGGGAGTAAATATGTGAGGGAAGGTTGTGAGCAAAACCCCTTCCAATAATAAGCCTGAGGGGAGGGAAGCATCTAATTAATCATTTGTAAGCTACTCTGAGAGTCTTTGGGGGGTTGCAGATTGCCAGAAATAGTGCAAATTGAGTCCACTTTTAGGGTTGGGGTTAGGATTAGGGAATCATGGGAACTGTAGTTTATTGTGGCACTACAGCTCTCTGACAGAGAAGGCTCAATGTCTCAGGGGAAAAAAAACAATTCCCATGATTCCCTAGCACTAACCTAACCCTAAAAGTGGACTCAATTTGCACTATTTCTGGCAGTCTGCAACCACCCTTTGTAGCTGAAGAGCAGGGTATAAATACTCCAAATGAATAAATAAATAAACAATATTGCTGCTCTCTCTCTCTCTCTCTCTCTCTCTCTCTCACACACACACACACACACACACATAGACAAAGAGATGATCATTTGGAGGTGCAAAAATATCTTGACAAGTTAAAATACTCTTTCTTATCATATATTTGCAGATTTTGTTTTTTACATTTCTTACCTTGAGATGGCCCTTGTATGAATGTGTAGTAGGAACATTTAGCCTTTTCTTTGAAAAATACATTTAGTGTCACTGTGATCATGATTTGGTAATACTATCAGTGCTATGGATAACATATGAAGCTACTCTGTAGAATGTGTGTGTGTATCAAATTCATAAATGTGATCTGGAAGACATGAAAGGGCATGGCTAATAGATTTCTCTCACTAAATCAAATAAAGGTTTTAATAAAAGAGAGCCTTCCACATGCTACTGAATTATGAGCTCTGTTCTACTGACAATAACTTGGAGTGAAACCTAAGTGCTTTATGGGGTCCTCAGAATCTCCAGATAGAATTATAGCCTCATAAATGCAATATATCCCCATTTGATTATATAAAATATGTCACATGAGTTTGCAGGAACTGCATATGAAATACCTCTCAATTCAGTTCCCATTTGTTTTCCTTTATAAAGTAAATGCTAGGGTTAGAAAGTGCATCAAAGTCTTTCATTTCAGCCTTATGCATTCTGGAGGCTTGACTCTTCGTAGTCTTTCCTTTCAGTAGGTTTATGCTAAAGAACCTAAGAAATTTGGCTTCTTCCGAGATTTGTTATTGTAATCTTTTTGCTTTCCTCAATATTATAGTAAAAACTTCAACCTTTGACTCAATCTTTTTTTTTTCTTTTTGTATGAAATCCCTCTGAGAAATTTGGCAATGAATTCATGAACATTCATTTTACTCCCTTTGAAATTTTCCAAATGACTTTTCACATAAAACTATTGATTGGACAAAAAATCCTGCTTCAAGAGATGTCAGTGTCTTGTGCACACCCCTCCATACAGCCATTTCCAGGTTTTTGGAGATACAGGTGGCAACATATTCAGCTATTGTCCATTAGCTGGACATGCCATGATAAACACCCATAGGGACCTGGAGGGACCTTGGGATGTCCTTACAATGACATCCTCTCAGCATAATACAATAAATACAATATCTGAATACATCAATGCTGATCCCCCTCAGTCTCCAACAATCCAAATATGGCCATGTTAGGAGTGCTGCATGGCTTAGAAGGCTGTTTATGTGTGGGGTGGGGTGGGGAGGAAGCTTTGGCCATTATGTGCTTGGAACAGATGTTTGACTTATTCAATGAGTAAAAAAGAAAAATGAGTTGCACTATTGTATATCTGATTTATCACTATCATAGGGGTGAAGCAGACCACCACGATTGCCTTTGAGTGCCAGACCAGGGCTGTGGCAAGTGCACACTGCTCCCAAATCCAACTTTTTTTTCAGGCCAAAATGCTACTTCATTTTGGTCTGGAAAAAGGATGCTCTAGCTGCTGCAGCAACACTTTTATGTACTCCATGTGCCATATGAACACTTTGCCAAAGAATCACTGTAATGTCGCCTGCAGTGCGGTCAGGCAGATGGTGTGAAACCAGCTTGGGAGTGGCATTGGGGTGTGTATCATCCAAATGCCATGCCCCATGCCACTCCTAATCCAGCACTTAGTGCCAGTCTGCACAGCCCCATAGTTTACTAGCAGAATGCCAGCAGTGAAAGAGAGAGAGAGAGAGAGAGAGAGAGAGAGACTAAGTTGAATGCAAGTGAGTTGTTGTTAACTGCCCTTGAGTTGACTTTTACTCATGGTGACCTTGTGGATGAGACATTTCCAAAAACTTTTGAGGGCAAGTGGGGCAAAGTAGATGTTTAATTCCAACTTTTCAGCAATGACTAAAATTGCTGACACACTAGTATAAGAGTGAGCAAAGTGTAGTTTTAGAACCTGAAGATTTGGGGCCTCTGGCCTTCCCCAAATTCTCTCAAACTATTATGAATTACACACATGTTCCATGTGTGCCAATCAAACTTTGACATACATTGCAGACCTTCCCTACACTAAGATTAAGCTTACTCCTCCCCCAACATTGCCCCAATTCCACTCTTCCTCCTCCTCACCGTCCCTGGTATTTCTGGTATATGTGTTGCTCCTAACATATCCTGGAGTATAAAATTAGCCTTTAGAACCACTGAAGTTACCCAATCCACTTTATGGACATCATTATGGTGTTCAGTAGGTAGGCATATAGAAATATACCAGTATGCCCAGACAAGATTCCCAAAAACATCTTAAAGCCAGATGATCTATCTTTTAAAAACACACACACTCAGATTATCTTAAATGACAAATTTACTTTATTTATTTATTTATTTATTTAAAAAGATTATGTCTACCTTTTTGTAGTATAATTTTAAAAAAAATTCTTTCTTGTGTGAGAAAGTCTTTTAAAATAATGGTGTCCAAAGATTATTTGTACTTCAAGATTTATTCTGCATAAAATTCACATAAGATCTTTTTGTGCCAAAATTAGCATGTTCTGTGCAGGAGAGGGGAAAAAAAAGGATATTTTCTGCACACAAAATGAGGCTTTAAAAACTGCCTCCTCTCCCTTCCACCAGGGCAGAAGAAGA
>CM034708.1:90344677-90356949 GCA_020142125.1 Phrynosoma platyrhinos | reverse complement strand
TCATATGTTGGATAGCTGAGCCTTGGACTACTCAGTTGGCACTGAAGACACTTTGAAAATGTTCAGCCCATCAATTCAGGATGGAGGCTTTATCATTAATTAGTGTTTGACCATCTGTACTGTATAAGGAGCTTTGGACCTGATAAGTCCATACATTGTTTTAAGAGCTTCGTAAAATCCTCTAAGATCACCCAGATCTGCACAGTGTTGTGTCTTTTCTGCTATATTGATCCATCACTTGTTCTGAATGTCTCGGAGTTTTTGTTGAAGTTTACTACACATGAGACAGAAAACTGCTTTTCTTACATGGCAAGTTGGTTGGGCAAGGTATGCCTGGTGAGCAGTTCTCTTCTTTGCCAACAGCTCCTGGATCTCTTGGTTGTTTTCATCAAACCAGTCTTGATTTTTCTTATGGAAGAACCCAAGGGATTCTTCCGCAGACTGGAGGATACTGTTTTTGATATGTTGCCAAAGCACTGTAGGAGAAGGATCTTTAGGGTGGTCTTCAAGTTTTGATTGCAGATTTGCCTGGAAGTTGTCTCTCATAGTAGCTTGTTGAAGATTGTTGACTTGGAGTCTCTTCTTTAAGATGCAACCCTTCTTAGCTTTGAGCTTGAGATGAAGATTTAGGGCCTAAGCAGACTGCCAGAAATAGTGCACATTAAATTGAGGCACTGCTCTGGCTCAGTGCTAGGGAATCATGGGAACTGTAATTTATTGTGTCACCAGAGCTCTCTGACAGAGAAGGCTCAATGTCTCAGAAAAAAATACAATTCTCATGATTCCCTAGCACTGAGCCAGGGCAGTGCCTCAATTTAATGTGCACTATTTCTGGCAGTCTGCTTAGACCTTTAGTTTACATCTTATGAGGTGATGGTCTGTTTGGCATTCTGCACTGGGCATCACTCGAGTATGACGGACATCGCGAATGTTTCTCTGGCGGACTAGAACATAGTCAATGAGGTGTCAGTGTTTGGATCGGGGATGCATCCAGGTTGTCTTCAAACTATCTTTCTGCTGAAAGATAGTTTTGTAATAGTCAGCTGTTGTTCTGCACAGAACTCTAGCAGGAAGTGTCTGTTATCATTGCAATTTCCAACACCATGCTTGCCTAAAACACCTTTCCAGGCTTCAGAGTTCTTTCCTACTCTGGCATTGAAGTCACCAAGGATAATAATTGAAGTCACCAAGGGACTTTTTGTATGAGGTGGCATAGGTCTGTGTAGAATTTGTCTTTCTCTACAGGGTCGGCTTGCATAGTTGGGGCATATATACTGAAGAGAACAATATGTGGGAGGCATAATATTGAACATGATAAGCGGTCTTGATAAGAAAACTGAGAGAAAACACAAACATATTATTTTATATATGGTCTCCTCAGCCAGAATTGTATATGCTAGAATGTGGAAGCAAAAGAAAATACTGAGTAACACTGAATGGAAGGAAAAAATATGGAATTCATATCAAATGAACATATTAACAGCATTGTTAAAGGGGAAATCAGAAGAAGAGGTGGAAAATTTTGGGGATCAGAAAATAAAAAGACAATGGATGATAGAAGAGATGGAAATTAATAACAGGCAAATGTCTTAAATCTAACTAAGGGCCTTTGCAGACTGCCAGAAATAGTGCACATTAAATTGATGCACTGCCCTGGCTCAGTGCTAGGGAGTCATGGGAATTGTATTTTTTTCTGAGACATTGAACCTTCTCTGTCAGAGAGCTCTGGTGCAACAATAAATTACAGTTCCCATGATTCCCTAGCACTGAGCCAGGGCAGTGCCTCAATTTAATGTGCACTATTTCTGGCAGTCTGCAAAGGCCCTAAGTTTTAAAAGGTGACTTTTAATTAAGATTTGTTTCTAAGTATATATATATAATAAGGGTATCTGTTCGGTCACAAATTAATATCAAATTTAAGGTAAATAATCATATAGGAAGTTATGTTAAAATTTAAGTGAAAGTATGAAGAAGAATCAGAAGAAAGGAAGATGTGTTAGTAGTTTTTGTAACTGTTTTTGTTCGTTGGAGTATGTATGCATGAATGAATGCAATTTTGTATATGTTTTGTGTAATAAATAAAATATTTAAAATTTAAAAAATAATACAAAGGAGAGGAGAGGAATGATACCTAGGTTAGGATGAAGAATGTAGGATCATAATTAAGAATTTTCTTTTTTTAAATTAAAAATTCAGAATTGAGCAGTGCTGTGTTCAGTCACTAGTGAGGTTGAAGATATTGAGGCATCTCAGTGCTGCCTCACACTGCCTATTTTTGTCTGCTGATACCAGGCACCCACTGTGGTCTGCAAAACTTTGAGAAGTAGAATAGTCAATCTGAAATCTATGGCAGGTACAATAAATTGGTACGCCGTAATAGTAGTCGGCAGCACACAATTTGTTTCCCCCTTTTCAGGGCAGCCCTCTTATTTGAGATTCTTCCCTTCATCCTGGACTTGGAGAAGCAAGGTCAGGAACCAGGCACCTCACTGAAATGGTGAAGTTCCTCTTGCAGAGCATATGCTGCACAACTGGGACACGGTCATCTCCCCATAGCTCAGGCATTGCTATGTGTGCTGTATATTCTAACTGAAATCAGAAAATGAACTCAAAGGAATCAGAGTCTTGTGGACATGTAATTAGTGCAGGTGCATAGCTACAAGGATTCTGGGAAGGTGATGGAATACTATGTATAACTTTTCTCATAAGAAATCTCCAGGCAAGGAAGCAAAGAGAAGGAGAGAGAAAGGCACAGTACTCCACATCAATTTCTAGTATAGGATACTCCCTTTGCTGTGGAGGTTCAAAGCACTGTTTGGTCTATCAAAGCTAAAATAGATCTATAGAACCAGGTGTAATTTATATCTCTTGGTGGTACTGAAATTGATTGTCTCTAGACTACTTTATCATTCACTGATATCCTGTGAATAAAATAAGGAACCAAAAGCTCTCCTTCCTGAAGAACTTCTGTTTCATTCAGCTATAATGAATAATGTCATGACAAAATCCTCCAAGGCTCAGGAAACTACTGGTAGTCATAGCTTTCCATGGTAACTTTACTGCATAGTCAGAAAACCTATGCAGGCATTGCTCCTACATAAGGAGAGCTAAACTATGTAGAGCCAAACTATGAAAGCCATGCACACCAATGTCCCAGTGTACTTGGGTGCTATTTAGATACTCCTATGTTTGGCATGAAGATCTGAAAAAGATTTTGTAAACATTGTTTGCCAAAAGAATTTAGAGATGAAATGAGGCATCAGATGTTAATACTCAAGACATAAATATCTAAATAGCAAGTGAATATGCGGGAATGTTGTGGCAAGTGATCAAGGCTTACATTCATGCTTGCATCCCAATACAGCTCTATTCATGAGCAGGTGAAAGCCTGAAATTGATGTAAAGCAAAAGCAGCTTCGTTTATATACTGCTTCATACCGTGCTATGCAGTGTCTAAGCAGTTTACAACTGTGAGCTCATTGCCCCCCAACAGCTGGGTACTCATTTTAGTGACCTTGGAAGGATGCAGACCTGAGTCAAGCCTGAGCCCTGGCTAGTATTGAACTCACAATCTTGCGGTTTATGAGTGAGTGGCTGAAGTACAGGCATTTAACCACTGCACCACCAGGGCTCCTTAGAGTTACCCATGGAAGTACTGTATTGGGAAACAGGAAGCACCAAGCATTGTCATTTCTTTTCTCTTCCTTCACCTTCCAAGCAGCTTCTCTACTTGGCATTAATTTTGAAAAGATATTAATTTAACAAGGTCTGTCATTATCAGATTAAATGCCATGACATTTAAGGAGAATGTGCCTTTTTATGGTATTTATCTCTGTTGTGAGGATATTGCTTTTACTAACTTTTGATTTTTTAAAATTACTTTTAAATTTTGGGAGTGGCCTTTTATGGAACTATCCTAAAAATGTGGGATGTAAATAAAATAAGAATTTTAAAAAGATAAAAATGCATCTTTGTTCCTGCTCACTGAAGACAAATGGGACCCTAAACAACAGCTTGGTGAATGAAGCAAATCCACAAAAGATTTCCATTTTGAAAATGGGTTGATTTTTAATGAATCTGGGTGGGGGGGGAGATCCAAAACTTAGCAGAAAGTGCTGCTTTCTCCTACAAAATAGTTCAATACTTTTTCCTCATGGGAAAAACAATATAAAATGTGACTGTCCCACAAGAGAGGGCAAAATTAACAGTATTGATTTAATTAAAAATGCTTCAAGCTTCAAAAGAATCAAAGAGCAGATTACAGCAAATATTGAAGGGGAGGGGAAATGTCACATCATTCCACTCTAGGGGAAAAAAAGTCACAACAAATGTTATGGCCATATCAGACTATACTTTTTCAACAGTGTGTGAGCTGTAAGCTGATAACTGCTCTGAGTAAATAATTGCCCCTGAAACATTACATTACAGATTCAAATGACCATGGATAAATTAATATGGGTCCTGCTTACTGTTTAAATAGTAGTTGCTGTTTTAGAATGCCTGTCCTTTTCATCAGAGAAGTTGTATTGACTCCAGCAAATTAGTGGCAGTATAGTACATCTAGAAAGGTTTTTTAAAAAAAAAAATACAGCTTTTTGGAATACTGCTAATGCGATTACAACAGACAGTTATATTACTAAACTACTAGCTATTCTTAACTTACAGTGCAACTTCATTGCAGCAAATCCCATTGCATTAGCTGGAATTTACTCCCAGGTAAAAGTGTTTAGGATTGAAATCTCCTTGGTGTAAAAAAAAATTGTGTGATTTGCTACAAAAAATATCATGATGGCCATTGGTTTAAGTGTGGCTTTCTAAAAAAAATAGAAAAATGTAAAGATATGTCAAGGATAGTTAGTTATTATTGCTCAATAGAACTTCTGTGTAAAGATGCAGCATGCACCTGAATGCTATAAAAAGAGGGATGCCATTCTTACCATTTTATATCAATTTAACTGTTATGAATCAATCCTATGAAATCCTGGGATGTGTAGTTTGACAAGGTACTTCATACTAGGCACTTGGTACAAGGTGCTAGAGTTCTGTAGTAAATAATTCCAACTATCTTGCTAGTTCTTGAAAACAGCAATGAGTAATTTCAGCAATTTTCTTTCTGCTGCAAGAAAGTCTTCTTAAATGTTCAAGATTAAAAATCTTCTCACAGTCCAAGCCTTATTCTATACATGTTCTTTGCATAGCAAACAGCATTTTCTGCACATAAAATATTTCTGTTTTCTTAACATAAAATTCAATTTTCTGTCCCTCATCCCATCCCCACCCTGTATATGAATTTTATGCAGAATAAAAGTCTCAAACTATAGGCTCCTCTCTGTTCTGAATCCTCCTTCTCAGGGTTTCCAATATTCAAGAAAAAAATTCATTTTTGAAACTTTTTCAGTGTATGCAAAAGTAGGCACTACTAAAATCAATGGGGCTTACAACTTTAAGATACTAAGAAGATAACATGTCCCTGTCTTGTTTCATGGTTTTCTTTGAGAAGGGGAAAGAGAAAATATTAGAGAAACACAGCAACACAGGAGTTGGAAAAACAAAGATGATGAGGGTAGCTAGAAGAAGTGAGGATAAAATGGGAAAAGAAATATAGAAAGGAATGGAGAAAGGAAGATGGAGAAAGACAGGGATGGAGAAAGAAGAAGAAAAGCCAATGTGTCCAGGGGAGGTGGAGAAGTAAAGAGAAAGAGGATTAGGGAGAGGGAGAGGGAGAGGGAGAGGGAGAGGGAGAGGGAAAGGGAAAGGGAAAGGGAAAGGGAAAGGGAAAGGGAAAGGGAAAGGGAAAGGGAAAGGGAAAGGGAAAGGGAAGAAGAGAGGAGTGCAGCTAGTGGAAAGTGATGAGGAAAGAGAAAGAGACAAAAACAGGAAGAAGACATTTAGAGCCGATGCAGACTGGCAGAAAGGGCCGGCCTGGGGGTGAAGTTGGGGTGGGGCAGCTGCATGCCGCCCACCCCAACTCCACCCTGATGCCATCTTGATGTCGTTCTCATTTGCACAGAACATGGCATCAGGACACCCTCCTGGCAGAATGTGCGCACATGCTGCATCAAAAGGGTGCAAAAAAGCCATGGTGCCAGCTGAAAGAGTGGCATTTTGCCACCCCAAAAGGAATGTCTTTTTTCCACTCTTTTTGGGGTGGCAAAAAGGAGGATTAGGGCCATGCCATGGGATGGCTGAGAGCTGCTCCAAATGGGCCTTCTGTATTGGCCCTCAGTCAGGCAGTAGTAATTTATTATTATTATTATTATTATTATTATTATTATTATTATCATCATCATTATTATCCTGCCCCTCTGGAACGCAATCGTAGTAGAAAAAAAGAAAAAAAAAAGAAAAAGAGAAAGAAGGAACTAGGAAATGAGGCAGAAGAAGAGAGTAGGCATGAGATGCATGAGGAAAAGGGAGAAAGAAGGGAATGAAATAGTGAAAAAGCGAGACAGAAACAGAAGACATTTAGGAGTTATGGAAAGGGAGAAAGAGAGCATGGTTCGGAGAGAGAAAGAACCCCCCCTAGTGCGTGGGGAGGGGCTCTCTGTTGTGCTGGCCATTTTGAGAGGCCGATGTCATGACTGGCTGAGAGGGCAGGAAGTCCCGCCCTTCCTGCGCCTCCCAGCCAATCAGGGGGATCTCACAAGATCCCCCAACAGCCCACATAATCTCATGAGACCGGTTAGTCTTGTGAGATTTCGGGTGGGATTTGGGGACTATTTAATCCCTTGTTGCTGCTGCATGGTGACAGCCATTTTAGCTCGGTCAGCTGAGTGAGCTGGTCAGCTGCTGAGCATCTCCGATGGGTTTGGTGCAGCCTGTTTCAGAGGCTGAGCAGCCTTATCTCCAGTTGGAGGGGCCAAGAAAGAGGCTGTGGTGGCCTAGACGCCTCAGCAGGAGGCGGTACTTTTTGGGGCTGTGGCTTTGCTCGACCTGATCTATTGACTGGGAGGCACCTTGGAGAAGGCCAAAGTGTTCCTTCGGGGCTGCGGCCTTACTCGGCCTAGTCTCCCGATCAGAGCGGCACCGTTTGGGAGAGGCTCATTCGGGGCGAAGCTGAGTGGCATAGCCCCCTCGAGGCCTGGTATCCATGAAGTGAAGAAGGCCTTGTGTGGCCTGGTCCAGACAGTTGTGAGGCCAGTAGCCGTTCAGACTGAGGTTCTGTGCCTGCTTGGGACCCTCAGGCTTGGGTTCATTGTCCCTGCTTGGGATAGGATAAGGCCATTGGGGCCTCGTGTTAGTCCCTGCCTGGGACAGGTGGTTATAATCAGGGACCTGTGATTGGGATTGGTGGCTGTCCCTGCTTGGGACATTACAAGGCAGATTGTCCCTGATTGGAACATTTTTTTCCCCTGGGTTTATTATTCTATTAGGGGAAGTCCCATATATTGTTTGGTGGCTGGAGGGTTTTAGCTCTTGATAGGAACGCTACAACCAAGGGCCTTGTTATTTCAGCTTGTCCTTACTTGGGGCATTTCATCTCCCTGGGCTCATTAATTTATTGGGGCTCTTCTCTATATTGATTTTTGGCTGAAGGGTTTTAGCCCTTAACAGGAACTCTATAACCCAAGTGCCTTGTAATTTTAGTTTGAGTAAATTGGTCATTATGCCTCGCAGTAAGTCTCAATCTAAGTGGTGCGTGGCGCCTGCTGGTCCTAGTGCTGGTCAGTTGGCACCTAAACATGCGTCTAAGCCCCAGGGTAGAGATGATGAAATTGTTGCACACCTGGCCCAGTTGGGTCATACTATACAGGCATGTGTGGCGGTGTGTGAGCAGTTGGGTCAGAGGGGGGTTCAGGATGCTAGTTCTGGAACCCCAGCTATTCCAGTTCCTAATGATGATCAAATGGTGGGGTCTCAGATTACACAGGTGCAGGAGGCATTCTCACCTGGTACGTCTGTGGATAATACATCACATGGTCCCCTGGCTACCTCAGCTAGGGAGGTTTGGCAGCCAACCATAGCTGATGTGATAGAACTGCTTTAAAAGGTTCCAGATTTGGGACACACGGGAGCGTCTGCTCCTGTGTCTGAACAGCCTACATTGGCAGATTTGTTCACGTTGGTCCAAAGGGCAGTGGTTTCAGGCCAGAGCAGTGGGCCGACTCCTGAAACCTTGGAGGCACCAAACAGGGGGTTAGGAAGTGCTTCTTCCACCCTGCAACAGAACAACCGAGCTCCAATTCCACCAAACTCAGTGAAAGCTTCTCAAGCATAGGCAGATGCTTCGCAGCAGTTGACTGGCTCAGGTTTGTCTACTTCAACTAATTAATTGGTTGGCCTACTTTGGTATGGGTGCATGGAGGGCAAGCTGGTCAGAGCTGTGGAGCTGAATCCTCAACCTCAGTATCTCTGAGTACACCCTCAGCGGGGTGGGGGTGAGCCAGGTTTAGTAACCAAGGGTTCAGGCAGAGCAGCCCTCAGTGGGCAAGGTAGGTGAGTCCATAGCGGTTGTTACAGTGGGAGCTTTAGGTCTAGCTGGGGTGGACAGTGAGGCCAAGTGCAACCCTTATGTGGGTATGTCTACCCCTTTAGGATCACATCTCCCGCTTGCTACAAAAGAGAAGATTTGGAAGGGGGATTATATTAATTTGTTTTCTCTAACATTTCTCGATCTAGAACCAAGAATTATGGTGAAGGACAGAGTGGTATTTAGTTTACCGAAGGAGTTCCAGGCTCACAAACACCCTAAGTTAGAGAGGAATTTTGTGAATTGGATGATGGGCTTCACTATTTACAGAGGTGTCATTGATGAGAAGGAGCCCTCAAGGTCTCCTGATTTTTCCAAATATCAGGAGATAATAATTAAGGCATATACCAATTGTCATTTTAATTCGAGAGGATCTGCTTGGCTGCAGTACGATGAGCAGTTCCAGATGCAGGCTGCCTTAGACCGTTCTTTGTCATGGTGACACGTATAAGCTGAGTTGTGGGCAGAGGTCATGGTAGGGGCCTCCCCTTCAAGCAGGTGTGACAATGGCTTTGTGCCTATGGTCACACAGCCAAGAGGGCAGTATATGAGGCCCGGCACGGGGGCAGAAAGAGCACCAGGAGTTTCTTGGGACTTCAACACAGGTAAGTGCAAAAGGCAGTCCTGCAGGTTCAAACACCAATGTAACACCTGTGGTGAAATCACTCTGGCTTTTCCTGCTTCAGAGGTAAGAGGACTGGGGCTGGAGCAGCCCCGCAACCAACACTAGCGGGAGAAAAAAGCACCAATGTCCATTAAGTTGGACATTTTAGATGCTTGGTTGCAGATTTACCCTAACCAGAAGTCTGCCCAGTATTTACTGGATGGTTTTTTACATAGTTTTCACATACCTTATTCTCGTTTGAGAGTTCACTGTTTTGCACCTAATGCACGTTCAATGAGGGAGTTACCAGGGATTGTTAGAGATAAGCTGGCCAAGGAACTAGTGGCAGAGAGGATATCTGGGCCCTATAAACATCTGCCAATGCTGACATTACAGTTGTCATCCCTAGGTGTTGTTCCTAAGAAGGCACCAGGTGAATACCACTTAATTCATAATCTCTCCTATCCCAAAGGGGAGTCTGTGAACGATGCTATTGACCCAGCGTTAGCATCTGTAAAATATGCATCATTTGACTCAGCAGTGCAAATGTTTAGAGCCTTGGGCAAAGGACCCCTGTTGGCTAAATGTGATATAAATCTGCCTTCAGGCTCCTTCCAGTACATCCTAATGATTTTAATTTACTAGGTTTTCAATTCGATGGAATGTACTATTTTGATAAGGCAATGGCAATGGGGTGTTCCATTTCTTGCTCTGCTTTTGAAAAATTTAGTACTTTTTTACACTGGTGTGCGGTCAAGAGGTCTGGCAATCATGCAATTACGCACTATTTAGATGACTTCTTGTTTGTGGTGGTTCCCGGCATGACAAGTTGCTGGGATACTTTGTCTGCTTTTCAGATTTTGATAGCAGAGATGGGTATTCCCTTGGCTGATGAGAAGACGGCGGGCCCTGCCATCCATCTAACCTTCCTGGGTATTGAGCTAGACACTTTTGAGTGTTTATCCCACCTTCCAAGTGAGGAATTGGATCTAATGATACATCAGGTGAGGATAATGAGGGGTTAAGAATAAGGCCATACTACATGAATTTCAATCTCTAACAGGTTTGTTGAATTTTGCTTGTAAGGTTATAGTTCCAGGATGGGCCTTTTGTGCTCATATTTACAATGCCACAAAGGGGGTTTTGTTACCTCATCACCACATTCGAATTATGAGTGGGATACAGGAGGATTTGAGCATTTGGGAGTCATTTTTGGAGGAATTCAATGGCGTTTCAATTTGGAGGACTAAAATGCTTTTAAAGGCAGACTTTCAGGTTCACTTCGATTCTTCTGGTGCCCACAGTTTTGGTGTATATTAGAAAGGTTAGTGGGTGGCTGAGAGTTGGCCTCAGTCTTGGATGAATAATGGTTGGACATGGGATCTTACTTTTCTTGAACTATTCCCTTTTGTTGTAGCAGTTCACCTATGGCCAACACAATTTGCACAGAAAACTGTTTGGTTTTGGTGTGACAACCAAGCAGTAGTTCATGTGATAAATTCATAAAGCTCCAGATCCCCAAGGGTGATGGCATTGGTCAGGTCTATGGTTTTGTAGCGTCAAAAATACAATGTCTTATTCCAGGCTCACTACATGCCTGGTTTACTAAATTCTTTCACGTGTTCAGTTTTGCAGGTTCCGGCAACTGGCTCCAGAAGCAGTGGCACAACCATTGAAAGTGCTGACCCATCTATGGAGCTTTGGAGAGTAGAGATCGACAGGGTGATTCTTCAGTCTGTTGTTCCTTCCACATGCAAGTCTTACCAGCTTGCAATGCAAGCTTTTAGGCAGTTTTTAGCAGATGTGGGGGAAGATGAGGTCTGGCCCCTGTGGGAGGAGATTATACTCCGTTTTGCAGTTCACCTTAGACTGTCTGGGTTGTCCCTGGTTACCATTAGGGGAAGTTTGGCAGCCCTGGCCTTTTACTCTCCGGTGGGGGGGGGGGTTACTGATCCTAAAGTTGATTTTATGGTTCGGAAGGCTTTGGAGGGATGATTTAGAGAGCTTCCTGTGGCACGTGATAACCACTTACCAGTTACAGATACAATTATTATTCAGATTTGGCGATCTCTACAAACAGTGTGCTCTTCACCCAAGGAGGTTATTTTATTCTGGGTGGCCTTTTCTTTGGCCTTTTTCACTGACACTAGAATTAGTGAACTTGTTCCTAGCTCCTGCTCTGACATGTCAGGAAGGGCGCTTTTATTATCTGATGTTCAAATTTTGGGGCAGGGCATACATGTGTGTTTTAGACATTCAAAGACGGATCAGTTGGCTAAGAGTCAAACTATAGTTTCGTCCAGGGTGCCTGATGGTCAGATTTGCCCTATTTCGGCATTGTCTGACTAGCTCAGATTGCACCCAACTGGTCCTGGTTATTTTTTCTACATGTTTCGGGCCTTCCATTGATGCAGTTTCAATTTTGAGCTGTGCTGCAGGAGACTTTGAGGCAGGTGGGTTTGCCAGCAGCTGAATTCTCCTCTCACTCTTTTCAGATCGGAGCGGTGACTGCTGCAGCAGCTCATGGTTTAAGTGAAGCTGCAATTCAATGGATTGAGCGTTGGCGCTCTAGAGCGTTCAAATCTTATATTCGTCCATCGTGGTTTAGTTCTGGATTTGATACTGGAAGCTGAAGGGGTCATACATTCACAACTAATGTATCTTTTTTGTTGAGCAGGTCAAGAACAGTGTGATGTGTGGATAATCGGTCACAGCCTGGTCTTTTGGGCTGAGCGCCATATAATTCAATCAGGCCGAGATCCAAACTTGGGGTTAGAGGAAGTTGGGCCCTTCAACTGGTTTGGCTGTAGAGGCATGCTGTGGGGAGCTCTTCTCCTGTGTATTATTGAATTTACAGCAACTTTTCCACTCCCCCCCAGGATTCTTATTATTCACTTAGGTGAGAATGACTTAGTGAAGCTTACCAGTTTGCAGCTGGTCAAAAGGATTCTAAGGGACTTGCAGGAAAACCGATGACGATTCCCACAAACGGTTGTTTTATGGACCAAATTTTTGCCACGTCGAAATTGGTCAGGTACAAGAAAACTCTGCTGTCAATGCAGCTCATCATTGGGTAAACAGAACTGTTTGCAAGAAGTTGGGAAAATTGGGGGCTTTTGTTGTAGACTATGATGGGATAAAGTTCATTTGCCACATCTGTACAGGGGTTATGGGGTTCATCTCTCCCCGGTGGGCTGC
>CM034708.1:90331206-90344543 GCA_020142125.1 Phrynosoma platyrhinos | reverse complement strand
GGGATGACAAGCTAGGCTGGCCCCCTCCTGTGGTAGGCAGGGACCCCCCTGGGGATAATTGGATATTTGAATTTACAATATTTGATTAGTTAATGGTGATGAAGGGTTTACATCCTCAGCTTAAAAAATCTCTTACATTGACAACCTTAATGATGACGTCGTAATTTGCTTACATCATACATTTGGTACTGACATCTAATTTGGTATGGGGATGGGATGATTTGTTGACATGTTTAACAATTTCTGCAAGAACCTTCTTGACATATGCTTGTGAGGTGTGTGTCTTATTCCTGATAGATTGACTTGGTTAAAATCAATTATTACATCAGGTGTTAAGTCACGTGCATGAACACATGTGTCAAGAATGAAGTTATAGTCAAGTTAATAATTTATTATTGGAAAGATATTGTTTCTGACCCTGTACAGATAAATAAAGTTGTGGCCATTTTCTTACCCAAAAGATGGCGTGCGGTCTCTTTTGCTCCGGTGCAAATTCCCTTCAGCCTTTCTATCATATTTTGCCTGTATAAGTAGGGAATTTTTTAAAAAGGCTGATTTTTGAGGATTACCAAAATTTACAAGTTGCACATTTGAGACAGAAAGAATTTGCAGTTATTAAAATATTTATGTGGGAGGGAGCAAAATATGTAGATTTATCCTCCTTGACAAACATTCGGGGAACTGTAATCTGTCAAACTCCCATACTTTGAATGGCAATATTGATGAACCACCATGGAATAATGAGATCAGACAAGCAAGTTGGGTTAATCAAGGGCCACTTTATTGGCCTAATTATATACATTTACCAAATCCTGGAAGACCAAATGAGGAGAGTGAGCCAATGCAGGATCAGCTGGGGCCAAGTGTCCCTGACTACCTCCCCAGTTTCCCTTGGGTGAAACACCTGCCTTTCCCAGCTGGACCTCTAGTGAAAGGCAGATCCAGCCCCCCCCACCCAAGCCATATAACTTTAGAAGTGGGGGGGGGAGACCAAGGTCCATCTTAAGGATCAGGTCCTTCTCCACTTCTGGCCTTTGGGAACTCTAGCAAAGTGGTTCCATATCTCTTCCTATACCACAAGAGGGTGTCACGGTATATGCTGAAAGTCTTAGATTCTCCCCACTACCTGCCATGGACAAGAGACAGGTGTCCACCTAGTCCCTTTTCCCCATCAGTCCAGCCAAAATGGCATTCCACCCTTTTTTTCAGGTCTTCCAGGAATAAAAAAATTACAATCCTCTTAAAGGTGTACGCCATCTGCTCAGTAGAGATCCTTCCAGTGAAGCATAATTCCCAGATGTGGGATAAAATGGCCCAACCCCTCACCCATGGTCTTGTGCATATTCCGGTTCACCTTTCTCTGTGCCCAGTCATTGGTACGTTGGTTCCTCCCACCCCTCTAACGCTGGCAGGGCAGAATTGCTGACCACACCAGCACTATATAAGGCCAAGTGGCATGAATGACAGGAAAGTCCTGCTGGACCTGCACCATGAATCCCTCACCCTTCATCAAGCCTAGGTGGTTCCTTCCCAGGTGGATGAACAGTACATCAGGGGGAGGTTGTGTGCATGCCTCAAACAGAAGAGATAGCAATCTGTTCCACTTCAGTCCCCTTCTGCCAAGCCATTCCACTGTGGCCACTTCACTCAGGCCTAGCTGTGCACCCCACAGGACTTCTTCTGGCTTGCCGTGCTGCCCAGTATATCATGCTGTATCCACAGATCAGGACTCTCAACCTTTCTGCTCTGCACCTGCAATCTATATAAAAAATGGTTAATGGTTAAGAAGCCAAACATACTCTTTGTAGGCTGTGGACCTCCAGTGGCCAATACATTGGATGGCCTGTGGGGCAAGCCTAATCATGGCTGCTGTGGAAGCAGCCCCAGTGCGGAATGAGTGAGTGCTGAAGTGGGCCTTAGGAAGCCCCAACTTGCTCAGTGCCTCCAATGTTATCCTCCAAAACTGGTATTTGGTTGAGGTTGTAATGAAAGACTTAAACTTGGGGAATTACTAAAGTCCCAGTCTTCTATGGGATCTTTTATCCTATGTTTACAGAGCTGGTTAGGGAATAGATTGATAGGGAGCTTTCTAATGAACTGTAATTTATTTGGGGATTCAAACATACAAAGACATTCTAATATACACCCATACACACTAGAACTCAGGAATAAAGTAGTTAGCTTGGAGAAGAAACACAAGGCTTTCTAACGGTGATAATTACCTGAAGGACACTGCTCCAATGATGAATGGAGATGCATAGACCCAACTGTTATGAAAAGGAAAGGACAATGGGAAGAGCCGGGACACTAGTCAGAGTTTCCAAGGAGAGGAGATGGGATGTTAATGTTGTCTTATCTTCAGCTGGACACATCCTGGCTGGCACTCATAAATCCTCTAGGTGTGAATATCCTGCTTAGCAGCTCCTATGTTTGTCCCCTTTGATCTGTATTTTGCTGTAAATGCAGATGTGACCTTTCAGGTGCCTACATGACATATACCATGGTGATAGTGTCTCTTTCAGTCCAGGGCCATGACAGGGACCCAAAAAGGGGTGTTTATATCAAATCAGTTATCGTAACAGGGGAGAGAGGTCAGTGTGACAAAAAAGGCACCCAGGGTGTGCTCTCCTAAGCCTAATGTAACCCTGCATTGCAGTAACCGGACATAGTGACTTATTGGTGCAGCAACCCAGTGTGATTAGTGTCCCCCAGCCTTTCTTATCTGTTTTTGGACCACCAGATCCTGAACTGTACTAAATATCCTGAAATAGTCAAATTCTCAAATTCTAAGGCCTTTCTGCATATGTCCAGCTTTAATGCTGTAAAATGCATTGGGAGGGGGGTCAGCCTGGTCTTAAATTGCCTCTAGCCCCACCCCCATGTGGCATCACAGTGCCAGGCACCACCCACTAAAACCCCTGGCCTCATTCCATTAGGGCTCATCAAATGTGGGACCCTCCCTGCCATTGTTGCATGCAGCAGGCCTCTAGGACCCTTGTATAAGCTGATATTGAGAAGAGCAAAACAGATAAGAAGTGGTCTTTGTAAGTTCTTTACCACCCTATTAGAAACCCAGCTACACTACTGAATTCAGTGATGTAAACAATGTCTGCATCACAAGGCCTTACTATTTCTGTAAATAAAGACATGTAATTGAAAGCAAATATTAAATAGTATTTATATCATTGCTAATTGTTCTTGTTCTGTGGAAGAGATATCTCACAGCAAAAGAAGCAGCAGTTCCATTTTTATCACTGCATCAGAATTATCTTTGGGGCTGTTCACACTACATTTATAAATTGGTTTGCAAATCAGTTTAAAAGTGTGTAGTTCACACTGGTGCCGGGTTATTTGGAATGGACCCTCATTGTGGGTTTTCTGATATAGAGTTTCCCCCCATGTCTTTTGAAAAAAAATGGGTTTTGTCAGGGTGTTGCCAGTGTGAACTTGCCCTCAATCTTATAGGGAGGGATTATAGCCAGAGGATGGGCAGAGAGGTGAACATGCCTATCCCCTCTCACAGTTTGGAGTGTATGGCAAGTGTCATTTTTGTGCCCATGCCTAGTTGCTGGCTCTGATGATTTCAAATTTTCTGCTATCAGGCCCTTTAAACAACTGCTCAGCTGTTTCCCTCTTTCCTACTCCCCCCCCCCATGCCTTTGCCTAGATGTTCAGACATTGCCCAAGCCAGCGAAGGAGGGTCAAATGTGATCAATAAGGAGGCTCCATTTTTAATTGGTACTTTGGTCAGTATGAACTTGACAGAGTTAAATTGCACTGGAGAGATTCAATCAGGGTAAATGTATTGGAGTCAGATTTGTTATTGCATCAACAAATCTGCCCGGATCTACCCAGCAAAAAAAACGCAAGTGTGAATGGGGCCTTTGTTCCCAATATTCACTGCAACACAAATCAGTAATTTCCTTTACATTCACTAATTTCAAAACAACATCTTTCCCAATCAAAGAAGACAATAAAAAGAGATGCATAATGTACAAAAATATGCCATGTTTATGCGACTAAATACAGAGTAGGAGAGAGGGGGAAAAGAATTGAATTTTGCTGAGAATAGCTTGGAATAGATTTAAACAATACTAAACATGAGCATAGGCATGTGGGAGCTGAGGCCATAAAGCCCTTGGCTCAAATGCATTACAGCATAATGACACTGAGCTCTATTTTTAGAGACTGTTCTTTGGAGACTTTAGAATAAAATAGGGGAGATAAAACTGTGCATACGAATAAGCAGGGCTTTCTGTCTCTTCCTTTGTTTTTATTTACTCCAGCAAGGGTGTGCATAAACTGCCTTTCTTTCCTGGATAGGTTTGCCTTCCTCCATTCTCCTAGCATTGCCTTTCAGTTATCTATTTTCCCTTATCATGTACAGTGGGATGAAGATTGCACTTTGGACATGCATTACATGAGGTTTCACAGTACTTCATTTTTTGGGGGGGAGGGGGGGAAGATCAGATCTGTGGATCTCTTTTTCTGATCAGTACACTCTGAATATGAATCACTAACAAATATTAAATTTGCCCAAGCCTAAATTGTGGATTCTATTACTCATGTAAAAAGCTTGGGTTACTGTAAATCTAATGGACAATGGGTAATTATAGGTTCATAAGGCTTGTAACAGAATTCTATAAATGAAAACTGAATTCTGAGAACTGATTCTAGATTGCTTTTTTAAACAATACTATTTATTTATTGAAATGATAGTTTATCCCATCCTTGAGTCAGAAGAAGGAGAAGGAGAAAGAGTAGGAGACGAAAACTTTCAAAGAGGTTTACATATTAGTAAAAAGCCTGCCTTCAGAGCTTCTATGGAATCACTAGAATTTTCCTTCATGGAATCCTATCTCTCTCTCTCTCTCTCTCTATCTATCTATGTATCTGCCTAATCAGTATAGTCTAATATAATATACAGTGGGTTTATTTATTCTCACAGATATGGTGGTAAATTCAGAAAGAGTGTTCTTCCTGGAGAATATTTTCAGCTGCAAGGAGCACAGAATCTGACAGTTGAAGGACATCTGCAAATACTCATTATATCCCTATCCCTGACCCATCTATTCCTATCATTTGCATCCTACATATTTCACTAAAGCCTGACACTGTTTTTTTTCTTTCTTAAAACAAATAATAATAATCATGTTCTTATTTTAAATTCATAAGATTTATCATAGTTGTTTGGCAGCTTGAACATGTAGAGCTTGCCCTTCTTTCTACAGATTCTTAGGTCTCAGTATCAAGCTGGCTGTCTCATGTTAAGAGTGTTTGCATCCCACACAATATTAATCTTCACAAAATGAATGGAAAATTCACATTGCAGAGAATAGGCAAACCCAAGGCAGCCTGTGTGACCTCTTTTTTGTCTTAAGTTACATTTTTTTTCTTAAAAAGGCAGCATCACCTATTGAAATAACTTCGACATTATTTTTTCACATATGTATCTTATTTGAGGGATGAGTTACAAATAATAAAAGATAGATCCAATGACTCTTCACACTCCACCAGCAACATGTCTGTTTAAAAACCTTTCCTAGCAGAAGGTCATAGTGCCAGGCATCCTTCTGTACAAAGGAATTTGTTCTCTGGAGTCCTGAAATGAAAACGAGGTTTCTTCTTTTCACTTCAGTGAATCTCATGACTCAGAGGAATTAGTCTGCATCTTCAAATAATTCTCTGTAAAGTCTGACCAAGGATATTTAGCCATAGAAAGGAAGCAAAAGGCAGTACCCACTGCCCAATGATCACCAACAAATGCAGTAAAGCCCCTTAGTAACAGCATCCTATTTTTCCTTGGGGACCATGAGAATGGCATGTTACTGTGAAACACCCACAGAGCTGTGCTTGTTATTCTACATGAACATTCTCTTATCCTTGACACATTTGGCTAGAACTAGGCTGAAACTGTAAATATAAAGATGAATGCACCTGAACAAGTGATGACCTTGAGACCTTAAGAGGATATTAGTCTGTCTTCTAAAGACCACCACACATTTTGCCTTTTTTTAAAAAAGCAAACAAACACACACACATATAGAGATGCAGTTGCCTCTCAGGTTGCAATCCAGTGCTGAAAAACAAAGTTTCACAAGTTGGAAAGTGCTGATGGAAGAAAAAGATGAGAAAAGAAAAAGACAAGACAAGAAAAGGAAAAATACTAGCAACATGACAATTTGATGCAGTACGTAAGGATATCTCCCTTCTGATTAACAACAGTATGCAAACAATCCCTGCTGAGATATTCATTTGTTTTATAGAAACTATATTTTTTCCTGCCGTAAAGTTTTACAGATTTTTGGCCAAATAAGAATAAATTAATTCATCTTCAAAATTCGCCACTTCTTAAATTTGGTCTTGAAGAAATGCACATAAGCCCTGAAAAACTAAACTGATAGACTAAGGGCCTTTGCAGACTGCCAGAAACAGTGCAAATTGAGTCCACTTTAAGGGTTAGGGTTAGGGAATCATGGGAACCAGAGCTCTCTGACAGAGAAGGCTCAATGTCTCAGAAAAAAATACAGTTCCCATGATTCCCTAGTAATAATAATAATAATAATAATTAATAATAATAATAATAAATTTATTTATATCCTGCCCTTTGGGAAACCCAACCCGGGTGGCTCACAACAGTAAAATCATACATAACCCTAACCTTTAAAGTGGACTCAATTTGCACTATTTCTGGCAGTCTGCAAAGGCTCTGAAAGGCTTTGCAGACCAGCCTAAAGGGCCAGCCTGGCGATGGAGTTGGGTGGGGCAGCTGCACGCTGGCCACCCTGACTCCACCCCAATCCTGTCCTGACACCGCATGCCCGTTCGCACAGTGCATGCTGCCAGGACTCCCTCTTGGCACAGCGTGTGCACACACTGCACCAAAAGGGTACGAAAAAGCTGTCACTGCAAGGAGTGGCATTTTGCTGCTCTTCTCAGGGCAGCAAAAAAGAGGATCAGGGCCACGACATGTGGTTGCCGCAGCACCAATCCACCACTCACAGGGACAGCTCTGTGCTACCCCTTTTTGGCCGTGTGCATTAGCCCTAACTCTTTTTGATATCTTTATCATCCCCCCCCCAAAAAAAAACCCTGGAATTGGCTACTTGGGTTAATCTGTTGCTGCTACTGCTCTTGAGTTGATCCTCACTCTTGGTGACCCCCAAAGATGAGACGTCTCCAAGCCCCCTATCCTCCACTGCTCTATTTAGGTCCTGTAGATTCAGGCCTCTCTGATTGAGTCTACCCATCTGGCATATTGTCTCTTTCCCTTTCTACTACTCTCTATCTTTCCTAGCATTATTGTCTTTTCTAATGATTTATTTTCTTGTAATCTAGCCAAAGTACAGCAGCCTCATTTTTTTTTTCATTTTGGCTTCCAGGGAGAGTTCAGCCTTGATCTCTTCAAAGATCTATTTGTTTATTTTAATTTTATTTTTATTTATTTTTTGCTATCCATTGTATCCTCATCACTCTTTTCCAGCAACATATCTCAGATTAGTTTATTTTCATCTTATCTATTTTCATCACTGTCCAGTTCTCACATTGATACATGGTGATGTGAAATATAATGGTTTGGATTATTATAACTTTAGTACTCAATTTTATATCTTTACTCTTTAGGACCTTGTCTAGGTCTTTCATAGCTGCCCTCCCCATGCTTAGTCTTCTTATTTCTTGGACCCCAGAAACTCTGAGCCACTATGAGCCCCAAAACCTGAAACCACGTACACAGGGCAAGCAGATAGAGGTTAAAATTGAGGTTTGGGAGCTGCATTTAGGAAAGGAATTCACACTTCCAAAAGACAGGAAGGCTAAGGCAATCTATAACCAGGATGATTTTGCACCTAAGCTGGAATCCTACTTTACAACCCATTCCTACCTTGATATCACTATTTCAGGTGATTTCTCTTCTATGGAGATTTGGCCCCTTTTGATATATCTTTGCCTGAAGATATTTTTTGCCTATATAAGGTCCCCAAAATCCTTTGTTTGTTGAGCTAGATAGAATTCATGGTGACTCCATGTCACCCTGAATTCTGACTATTGTCTGACTGGCTGCCATCCAATTCAGTGCTCCTGAGCAGCAAAGTCTAGCTTGCTCAGTGTGGCTTTAGTGTGGTCCACTATCCATTCAGACCCACCGGAGTCATACCAAGTTTTAGTGAGTATCACCACTAGTTCAGCCTGTGGGTCTATTCAAATGCTAATTCCTTTATTCCTGAGTCTCTTGTATGAGTGTGTGAGTGAGTGCATGTTTTCACATGTGGTCCCCTTAATAAACATTCAGTTCATTGAGAGAATTCTGCCTTGTGTCTTTCCTCATACTCCCATCATCTCTGTAAACACTGGGATATATCCTACGGCTGTTTGTGTAGTGCAGCCAAAATAATTGAGCTAATTAAAAAAAACCTAAGAGATTTTGGCTACATAATTGGTGGAGAATTCTCCTGGGATTTGAGTTATCTGACCACACAATTGGACTGTTGTAATTTTGGACATAAGGGAATGCAGGATCTATACAGGCAAAGAACAAAACTTGCAGGAGAGAATGTGTGTGATTCTGTACATTTGGCCACAAGGACCTGGTTCTATTGTGGGTTGGTTGCACCTATTTCATTCTGTAGTTGGGTGTCCTGCACAATGGCTCTGGTCCACCACCCAGTTATAGGCCCCAAACATCCTTGGGAGTTGTGCCAAAGGTGATTCCTGACTCCCTATTTTTATTTTCACTATCGTGAGTTGGGAAACAGCTGACAGGTTCTCTCCCCATCCCTCACACAGTTCCACATCACATTGTTAGGAAAGAAAGTGATATGCATAGGCTTGGCTGAGTGGGGCAATAAAGCCACTTTGTGTGAGAGACGTCTCCTCTCTTTGGTAATAAAACCCTGCACAGGGACCCTTGGAAAGTGCCCTGTCTGTCTTTCCAAATGAAGGCAGAGCTGTTGAGATTATTCCACCAAAGCTTTGACTAGTAAGACAGAAGGCCCAGCTAATGGCTCCGGGACCCTTGTAAGGTCTAGCTAGGGATCAAAAGTTCACTGCTGTTCAGCCAGCCATGAGCTCAGGTGGGACTGCAGCATGTCAGAACTCCCTAGTGAAAAGATTACATGTGTTCTGACTGCCTAATCAGGTCTAGCTAAGGAACAAGTCCATAGGCTCATAAAGTGCAATACAACAGGACACATAGTGAATGGGTCACCAGGATCACCCATGATCTGAGTTGTGACCATAGGGTTTTAAGTTGTGACCATAAGTATTTGAGTTCTGATGCTAGGTGATAGCAGGGGAGGATGCCCTGCAGGGTTGTTATGTAGGACAGAAAATTGATCAGAGGCAATGGAAAATGTGTCTCCAGCCATGGTGAGGTTGTTCAAGGAGAAACAGTCCCACATAGAAAAATGGATACTGAAAAGGGGACCTAATCCCTGGAAAGCTATAGACTTTCTGACAGGAGATCCATTTGCAATTTTGTTTGAGGTGTACAATGCAAAAACAGAGGGAAAAAAGATCTAGCTGAAAAGGACAAGTGGACTTATTGGGGAATTTGGATGCTTGCCCACGAAGCAACCCAAAAATATCAAAAGCTAAAATAGGATACAGAAACCCTAAACCTGCAGATAGGAGACCTGCCCACACAGGTTTGAGAGAAGGTAGCAGACAATGCCTTGCTAGCTTGCAATACAAACAAGGGCACCCACAATATACATTTCCCCAGACAAATGTTCTGTGATGGATAAGTTAGCCCCAGTGCATCCAGTAAAACCCTGAAAAACCATAGAAACCAAAGAGACAGATGAGGAAGAAAAAAAACTACAAAAACTTTCATAGAAATCACAAACTGGATTCTGGCTGAGGTCAAAACTATAGCAAACCAATTAGGCAACCTCAACTCCCAAATGGGAATACAACAGATGTCCACTGTGATCCACCCATAGCCCAAGGCAAGGACAGGACCTAACTCAGGTATGCACATTGTGCATAGATCCCAGATATCCTGGAGCATTTGAGGCTGCAGTGTTGAACTATAATTTGACAAACCTTGAACTGCAGGAATGGATCCAGAAAATGGTTCAGATCTTATGGCCAGGAACCATATTGAGAGCAAGATACCGAAATGAATTACAAAGCCCAGATGAGTACGAGGACACTTACATAGCCAGGAAGAAAATGCTAGGTATTTTGTCAGGAGCAAATGATCTTAATGACAAGGGAGAGCCACTTCTAAATGACCAGGACAATATCAGAGAAGTGTACCAAGGGCTCCACAAATATGCTAAGGCATAGTTAGATCAGCATCACTCACATTCCGGACCCTTGACTGGAATGGTTTCATGAATCACATTCATGAGGCATCCCAGGTGTTCTGGACAAGGGAGGCACAAAGAGAAATGGCAAGGAAAAGGCCTCGGGCAAAACATCCAAAGCTGAAAGAGTGAAAAGGATGGGGATCTGATACACTCACCTATAGGAACAATGGCCCTCATTCCAAGCCCCTCCTGGGAGAACAAAAGAAGCTAGAGAACAAAGGAAGTGCTCCCTTCAACAAAAGGGGTTTTAGGACTAATCAATGTCATAAAAATGCCCTGGGAGAAGTGTTGGGAGGATATGACCCAAAAGCCTCTGTATATTCAGATGTTAGGAGAGTAATTTGGATCCAGCTTAGAGAATTAGGGGCCGACATGGATCAGTTAAATGGAAAGCCAACTACAGAGTTCTTTCTGACTTTGAGCCAGTTGATGAAAAGTAAATACTGGCAAGAAGGTACTAATGCATTGGAAAGGGATTAAGGTTGCCCGGGATACCCTCAGCTGCTAGAACTTGATTCTGGGTGATCACCACCACAGCGATTGAGGACATGAACAGGGACACAGATCCCTCAGGTGGAGACTCCTTCTGCTTCCTTAAACTCTATACATATGGACAGTGATACTGAAAGCCCCATTGAGACCCCTCAGGCACAGATGGCTGGAAAAAAATCTCAAAGCCAAGCTGATCCCACAGAATGGGAGACATTAGCCAGAACTTCTAGATCACAGACACAATGCCAGCAAATCATGGTAGATGCACAAGTGGGAAGTGTGCCCCACCAACAATCAGCAAAACTTTTAGAGGATTCAGGAACTGCTGTTAACATATTACACCCCAATTTAACTAATTTAGGATTAAAGATGCTGGCTGTAGAGAGAAGTCAGGTTAGAGCCAGCTCTGGTGACAACCAATCAGGACTGAGCTGGTGACAGCCAATAGAATGTTGGGCTGAAAGGGGAAAATTTTGTTAGGAAAAGTTGGAAGTCAGATAGGATTGGATTCCAGACGGTGAGGGTCCAGTGGTGAAGGTTCCAGAGTAGAAAAGATTTAAGGTCCAGAAGAGAAGGGCCTAATGCCCATACTAAACTTCAACTGAGGGAGTTAATAAAGAGAATATCCTGAGGGGTATTGATTGCCTTAGAGGCTGGTTAAGAAATAGTGGTAAAGGTACCCAAAGAAGGGCTAAGAGTGTCCTGTGGGAGTAATTGAAAGTGTTCCAAGAAAAGGTGTGTTTTAGAGTATTATTATTTGTAACTGTAACCAATTATAATAAGTGCAACAAGACCAAGTGAAACATTGTTACTTGTATTGTAAATAAAGTTTTGTTGTTACTTTATGAAACACTTGTCTATAGTGTGAATGAATATCCCCATTATTAAACCTTATACAAGATAGGTTATAGCAAAGAGTTTTAGAAGAGAAGGTTGGTGAAGGAGTGACTCTTTGAATAGGGTGGTGGCAGCTGTGGGACAAAAAGGGTCCATGGTGTGGCCACAAATGAAAGAAAAGAAAAAGTGTGCTTGACACCAGCAAGCATAGCATTGGTGGGATACAGTAAAGTTTGACAGCAAGCTTCTATTTGGAAGGAGATTCCAATGCAAATAAGCTCCATTCTAGATCTCATCCAGGCAAGGCAAAACCAGGGGGAGGATAATGGTATCATGGGAGAAATTTTTATTTTTTTATTTTTAAAAGCAATGCTTACTATATTAAAGCACCTTGTCACATCATTTTCAAATATAAATATACATATTTATAGTTGACTTCCCATGTACATCCGATTTTTATTCAACTATTTTTATTTTAATCTTATTGTCTTCAATTTAAATGTATTATTAAATTCAGATCCTCTGTGTGCTAAATCAATAGTTCATTATATTTCCGATCATTTCTACTAAATAATTAGTCATTACAAATCATTACAAAATCAAACTTTCCTTCTTGCATAATTGCAATACTGGGACCCAATCTTTCTCATTTCTTCTATATTTTGTTTGTTCAATCTAGCTATAAGCACCCCATTTCTGTAACTTTCTAAAGCCACTCACTGATTGTAAGAACTTCCATCAGTTTCCATGTTTTGGCTAGAACTATTCTTGCCACTGTTATCATATATAATAAGATTCTTCCATGATTTTTTAAAGTCCCCCTTGGGATCTTATTTATCATATTTAATAAGTATATTTATCATATTTAATAAGTATATTTCAGGAAGGAAGTCATAATTTATTTTAAATGCTAATAATAATAATAATAATAATAATAATAATAATAATAATAATAATAATAATTTATTTATAGTCCGCCGCTCTGCGCGGCAATCGGGGTGGGTTACAGCATTTTAAAAAACAACAACATTCCCTCAATCCACAACCCTCCCCCCCTTAAAACTGAATTAAACTTAGAAAGAATTAAAATACAACAAAAGATAAAAAACAATAATGCTAAAAATTCAGCAAGAAGATTAGGGACAGAATAAAAAACTCAGTTAAAACTCATCCCTCTGGAAACGTTATTCTGTGAAGGCCTGTCAGAAGAGATCCGTCTTTACTGCTTTCTTGAAAGCAGGAAGTGTCGTAATAAGACGGATCTCATCTGGCAGGTCATTTCAAAGTCTAGGGGCAGTGGCGGAGAAGGCCCTCTGGGAGGTCTGCGAAAGCCTAGTCTTTATCGGCTGGAGCAGATTCCTCCCAGATGACCAAAGGGCCCGGGAGGATCATACGGGAAGAGGCGGTCCCTAAGGTAAGATGGACCCAAGCCATGTAGGGCTTTAAAGGTCAAAACCAACACCTTGTACCACACTCAGAAACTAATTGGCAGCCAGTGAAGGGATTTAAGCACAGGGATTTAAGCACTAGAAGTTCCGGTGATTAACCTGGTTACCATGTTTTGCACCAATTGAAGTTTCCAGGTTAGGCAGAGAGGTAACCCCATGTAGAGTGCATTGCAGTAGTCCAGATGTGAGGTTACCAGAACATGTACCACAGTTTCCAAGTCCCTCCTATCCAGATAAGGGTGCAGTT
>CM034708.1:90294148-90321889 GCA_020142125.1 Phrynosoma platyrhinos | reverse complement strand
ACAATTCTCATGATTCCCTAGCACTAACCCTAACCCTAAAAGTGGACTAATTTTGCACTATTTCTGGCAGTCTGCAACCCCCCTAAGTTTAAATTTCTTTTTTATTGGCTAATTTTCTATGTGTATAAGGATTTCCCACCTCTTCTAAAGGAACATTTAAATATTTTCAGTCCTCCGGCAATTTGAAATGTAATAGTCAGATAAATTCAATATTACTTTTCTTCTTCCATTCACAGATCAACTATTGGTCCAAGTAATTAAGGCACTTTGTAAGCGTGGATATATATGATAGCATATGTGCCCAGAAGAACACATCTTGCTTTTTAGAAACAGTTTTTTAAGAAATGGGGTGGGGGTTGCAGAGTAGGCTCATCTCTTTTACCGTTTTTGTATATTGGAATTATAATTGCAAGACCCCAGTCAGTTGGTATCCTCCCTGATCAATCAATTGCGGTGAAAAGTGTGGATAATACAGGTATCCACCAATTCAAGTCATTTTTAAGCATCTCACAAGTAATAAGGTCTGTGCCGGGGGCCTTTGCTGGTTTGAGTTGACTTATTAGGCTCTTAATTTCTGAATGTGAGACAGGGGGCCAAAAAGGCAGAGTAGTAGCATCCAACATTTGTCCTATTTGTAATTTCTCAGTATTTTCATATAGCTTAGCAAAATGGTTTCCCCATATGTTAGCTGGGATCTGAAACAAAGAATTTTGTATATTTTTAGGGAAGGATGGAGCTACCCCTTTCCAGAAAAGAGTGGGATTATTTGTACTGGCTGTTGTTATTAGTTTTCCCCAGGAATCTTGTATAGCATTCCTTTTTTAAAGTCTAATCAATTGTTTATATTGTTTCTTTTGCTTCATAAGGACTGAGACAGAACAGTGAGGAGAATTCAATTTATATTGTTTGAGGTGATCTTTCAAAACTATCCAAGCCTCTCTGCATTCTGCATTGAACCAACTTTGCTGGTTTTTTAGTTTATGCCTGTTAGTAAAACTTTTAGGAGCAATTAATAGTGGTCAAATTTTGCTTGTTAAGTTGCTAAAGTTTGACAGTATGTTGATATCTGATCTGCCATCTACTATAGCATTGTAAAGACTTCCCATTTCTTCACTGCCAAGAAATGTAGTAAGGGCCTCAGCTAATTGTGAAGACCATTTGGCATGGGTAGGACAAGTTTCATCAGGCAAGACCAATTTTTGGCATACTGGAAGGAACAGGCTGTCAAATCCCTTGTTAGTTATGTTAACTTAAAAATAGCTAGACTAGATCAGAAGATTTTTATTTAAGGTACCAATCACAAGCTTGAAAGGATCAAGCCTAGACTTAGGTTCTAGATCAATATCACTCCCATACTAATGTCCATGCCAGATGATGGATGTTTTTTTAAGAGTCATATAATACTAGGAACTCTAAGCTTGTCATTCAGCCAAGGATTTCTTCTTCAGCTTTGCTTTGTCTTTTCTCACTCACCACGCCATACTCCTGGAAATGCCTTCCAGAACATTTATGGACTGCTCCTTCCCTTGTTCTTCTTAAATCCAAGTTGGAAACTTTCTTGTTTCCCAAAGCTTTTGGAATTTAACCTAATACTGTTTATTTTCTTTTATATTTTGTGTATAATTTAGATTGTACACCTTTATAGGGCTGGTTGTTATTGTTGTTGTTGCTTTACTTCTAAGGTGTCATGTACGTTGGTGGTGACATAATAATAATAATAATAATAATAATAATAATAATAATAATAATAATAATAATGCAATACCATATAGACTTGTATATAAGTCAGTTTTATATATATGTCAAGTGAAGGTTTGGAAACTATAATTATGGATTTTAATATGACCCATGGATACACTGAAGGTAAAATGTCAAGGCATGTAACAAGGATGTAAAGGAAAAAGCAAAGGGAAAAAAATGCTAAAGAATTTACCTATTTCCTTTGACCTATTATATTTGCAGAACTGCAGAGTCATATGTGAGTATGTATGTGTGACAAAGGTCAGGACATCTGCTGATCATGTCCTTGAAGGAGCAAGACTATTAATGTGTATTGGGAAAGCACCTGGACATCAAGTGTAATAAGTATGATGCAATGCTTAGGCAATGTTGCATAAGCCAAGTGTATAATCAGATAATGAAGCATGTAAAGCAAAGCATGAAGTGCACCAGAAAGAAATTCAAATAAATAAAAATAAGCTTTCTGAAATAGATAAAAGGCTTATATATTTACAAGATTATCAAAGAAGATCAAATTTTGTTTTCAAGAATATACCAGAAAGTGGGAAAGGAGACAGAAAATCAGATTTAAAAACAGAAATTTTAAAATGGTTACAAAAAATCTCCCTATCTCTTAATTGGAATGACACAGATTTGGAAAGGTTCATCATTTGGCGCCAGGAAGAAATAAAATTATACCATGTGATATAATTGTAAGGGTGACCAATTATAAAAAAAAAAGAAGAATTGATGAATATTATGAGAAAAAAACGAGAGAAACTTAGATTTGGAGATGCAAAAGTGGAAATTTATAATGATTATTGTCTTCAAACAAGAATGTGGAGAATGTCAATGAAGCCAGTGGTTGGAGCTAGTGAGTTTGTTGGAGAGTTTCTGAGAGATGGAGCAGAAAGCCAGTTTATGCTTTTATCCAAGAGCTCTACATTTGCAGTAAATAGTTTTGCCTCCTATATATAAATAAACCCTTCAATTGCAGCAGCTGGCTTCTGCATTATATTTGAGAGTATCTCAAGGTCCTCGCTGAGATACTGAAATTCATTCACATTGTGTCTCAGCATGATGACGAGTATATACAGTAATTACTATATTAATATATATTTTTTCTAGACATATGTCTAGAAAAGGCTATGTTTACTTGGAATTTTGGCATGAGTTACTCTATTAAGAAAATCCGCAATCAATCATATGCCCTTTTCCTCCTTCCAAGAAGTCATTGTAGAGCACACTTTCAGCATGCAAAATGGAGACCCAAGCAGCCAACTTCAGACTGTGTGTCCTAGGATGTGTCCTAGAATCTCCTGCAATTACAAAAAAAATTGCAGAAAAGATATTTGTCTCTTATGAAAATCCATGTAGAAAATATCTGAAGGAGAAATATTTGACATCTAGTCCAAACATTTTTATTTTGGTTTCAATTTTCTTTGGGGTTACTCCATTTCTCTTTTTCTTATGGGTGAAACTGTGTGCAGATGTTTTACCATGATTAAAAAAAAAAAACCTGGCAGGATATCTGGGCCTAAAACTAATTGCTAATCCCAACTACAGGTGGCATGATAAATGAATAGTCTTTGGATACAAATTGATATACCATTCAGCATTTAATTATATAGGTCTATACTGGTGGTTGAGCTTAGGGGGGAAGCAGACCAGGGCGTCGGAGACGCCCTGGGACAGTGCGCCACGGGATCGCGGCAGCCGCACCGAGGCGCACCGTCGGCGCCTCTGAAAGGAGTGCTAAATCAGCGCTCCTTTCATAAGTCAGGGAAAGCGTGCCCTAAACGCGTAGGGCACACTTTCCCTGACTTATCCGCCACAATGTGTCCGGACGCTGCGGCGGGAGGTTGCCCCCAGAATGCCGGCCGTGTGGAGGGCCGGCAGCTCCAAGGGCAACCTCAGGAAGAGGAAGGGGCGCTGCGCGTGCGGCTGCCCCTCCTCTTCCTGGCCTCCAAGACGACTCTATTAGTCGTCTGCCAAGGCCTTTAGTTACTGAATTTAAGCCCTGTTATCTCCAGGAAGGGAAAATGCACCTGGGATCATACTACAAACATATGTTGGATAATAGAGGACACCAAAGAATTTCAGAAGAAAATCATCCAGTGCTTTATAGATTATGACAAAGTCTTTGATTCTGTAGATCATGAAAAATTATAAATAATTCTTAAAGAAATGGGTGTGCCACAACATTTGATTATCCTGGTGCAAAACATGCTCTGAAGAAGATATCACTGTCAGGACAAAACATGGAGAAATTGAATGATTTCCAACTGGCAAGGAGACCAAGCAAGACTGCCTTTTATCACTCTATCTGTTTAACTTGTATGCTGAATATATCATATGTAAAGCAGGATTACACTCAGAAGAAGTGGGCATGAAAATTGGAGAAAAGACCTTCAACAATTTAAGATATGCAAATAACACCATATTACTAGCAGACTTGGAACAATTGCTGAAGAAATTCAAGGAAGAAAGTGCAAAGGTAAGTTTACAATTAAACATTAAAAAGATAATGACCACCACAAAACATTTAGAATCATAGAATCATAGAATCATAGAGTTGGAAGAGACCACAAGGGCCATCCAGTCAAACCCCCTGCCATGCAGGAACTCCCAATCAAAGCATCCCTGACAGATGGCCATCCAGCCTCTGCTTAAAGACCTCCAAGGAAGGAGACTCCACTATTCTTTGTGTTCCACTGTCGAACCGCCCTTACTGTCAGGAAGTTCCTCCTAATGTTGAGGTGGAATCTCTTTTCTTGCAGCTTGCAGCCATTGTTTCTGGTCCTAGTCTCTGGAGCAGCAGAAAACAAGCTTGTTCCCTCCTCGATATGACATCCCTTCAAATATTTAAACATGGCTATCATATCACCTCTCAGCCTTCTCTTCTTACATGACTTTAATATTGACAATAAAGACATTGAAATAAGTCAAAATTTTAGATATCTTGGCTCAGTCATTATTCAGAATGGAAACTGCAGTCAAGAAATCTGAAGAAGACTAGGACTTGGCAGAGCAGCTACAAAGGAAATAGATAAGATCCTGAAGCATAAAGATATATAATTGGATAGTAAAGTTAAGATTGTTGATTTCATTGTTTTCCCAACTTCTATGTATGGTTGTAAAAGCTGGATAGTGAAGAAAAATAATGAGAAAATCATCTAATTTGAAATGTGGTGCTGGAAAAGAATTCTATGGATATCACAGGCCCAAAACAGACAGGCCAAAAGGACCACAGCGGGATCACTGTGGCACTGTTCCTGCTATGAGTCATGGTGACTGTATGCATCCAGCCTTGATCTGGGCTGCCAAAAAGGAGTGCATATTTCTGCTCCTTTTTGGCCTGGTTCTTTTTGGAAGATGCAGTGTTGGCACAGTTTCTGTCTATGTTCCAAATGCTACACCCTGAACATGACCAGAAACTGCATCATTTGGCCCATTTATTTTTGGCCATTGACAGCTAAGAAAGACAAAGGAATGGGTACTAGAGCAAATCAAGCCTGATCTCTGCCAAGAAGCCAGGATGACTAAACTGAAACTGTCATACTTTGGACATATCATGAGAAAGCATGACTCAATAGAAAGACAATAATGCTTGGGAAAATAGAAAGAAGTAGGAAAAGAGGAAAACCCTATTGCAGGTGGATAAATTCAAGCAACGAAGCCCCAGCCCTATGTCTTAAAGACCTGAACAGAACTGTTGTTTTATGGTGGCTTGGAGATCTCTCTTTCATAGGGTCACCATAAGTTGAGATCATCTTGATGGCAATAGCAACAAATCTCCATTGAACTACCATGAGAGCAGCAATCAACAAAAATCTTAATTGAGCTACCATGGGAGATGGGGATGATGGCTTGATTTTTGCAAGCGAGCAGGCAATCATGGATCACTGTTCTATACCAAACAGAGCTAAACCCAAACCATGTATCTATCTTTCTAGCTTCATCTTTGCTGATAGGCCTTTCTCAGTGTTGAAAATAAATAAAGCAGCAAAATGCTTGGGAAAGCAATATAAACCAGTCAGATGTGACAGAAGAAGTAAAGTACACATCAAAATCTTTGCAGAGCTAAGACTTGAAGTCTGTGTGCTGAGAAAATCATTAGTGTTATGAATAAAAATAGCTGAGCCAATTAATAGAATAAATGTTTTCCTCATTATTTTTCCAAACATGGGCAGAAAATGCTAGATTGAGCTTTGAGAAACAAAATTTATTTTGAGTGTAAAAAGAAATCTGTTCTGATGCTGTTTTTAAATGACAGCATATGTTATGGATCGTCTCTCTCTCTCTCTCTATCTCTTTGTGTGTAAGTATATATGGTACAAATAAACTGTTCAGAGACCAAAAAAGGCATATGCTGCTGTCGGCATTTATTGCAGTCCTTGCCTTATGACAGTTGGCAGTAAGCAAATGTCAGTCAAATACAAAATGTCAAGTAGAAATTTTCCTCAATAAAGGTATTAGTACTGAAAGGTATTAGTAACAAAAATCAATTGCTACCATTAATCCCTGGGTATAGGTAAACAAACTAAATGTTAAACTGAAGACATAAACTATATACAAAAGACTTCAAACTGAAAACTAAAGGAAATCCTTAACATGTGATGCTGATGCTAGATGCAAATTAGACTTTTTATATCTGACCCAAATTACACCAATGTAGTATCAATTTGACAGCTAGCAAGCCTCTAACATCACTTTTTAATTGGGTTTGTGTTATTATGTTATTGTGTGGGTTTGTGACAGTATTTTTTTTCATCCTTGTACCTGTCTGTACCTGGTTGCCTTAGTTTTATATTTAGTTCCAGAATTTTATACTCCTTAATCCTAACCTTTGCATGTAGACCTTGCTTCTGGCACTGACCACCCTATTGCAAGCACAGAAGGAATTCAGGGTATATATATATATCAATTTTAAAATCAAGATTGCTTCAGCAAGATAGACTTATCTTCTGTATCACTCTTTTTGGCAAGCCTATAATTCAGTTATTCAGATATTCATTCTGGCTGAGTTTAACAGTCTGCATGAATGAAAGCAAAGGAGAAAGCAGGTTCAAGATATGAAGAAAAAAAGATATGAAAGGGAAATCCAAATGCTCAGTAGAAAGTTTTCTCGTTGAGCTAGCTATGTTGGTGTGAGTGTATATTTAAGAAGTTGAAATTTCTATTAATCACACCACAAGCATAGAGGAAAATGGGAAATCAAATCAGGATTTATTTTCTAATGTCTTGGAAGAAACATGGAACCAAACTTTTTGGTGGTTAGCTCAAATCAATGTGCTATATATTCAATCTCTTTCACAGTTTATTTGCCCATCTTTCTTTCTTTGAGAGGTTTAGTCACTGTGCTACAGAAACAATGGTAAAACAAGCACCTATTTGGGTCTAAAATGCAGCAGGCCTTTTTTCCCATTCCACCATCATATGGGATCATGGGAGACAGTCTTCTCCATGGCTCCTACCAGATTTTTTTTAAATGGGTATATACATATGACAGACTACAGAACAAAGAGAAACAAAATGGTTTCCAATTGGCAAAGGGGGTCAGACAAGGTTGTATCCCTTCACCCTATCTGTTCAACTTGTACCCATAACATATTAAAAGACAAGCAGGCTTGGACACAAAGGAAGGAGGAGTGAAAATAGGAAGAATATCAACAATCTAAGACAGGGGTAGGCAACCTTTCCCCTTTAAGGGCCGAGAGACTTCAGCTCCCAGAAGCCTCAGCCATGTTGGCCAATAGTCCCATATTGGCCAATAGCTCCTGGGATTCTGGGAGCTGAAGTCCCTCGGCCCTTAAAGGGGAAAGGTTGCCTACCCCTGATCTAAGATATTCAGATGACACCATAATACTAGCAAAAGACCTCACAGATCTGGAACACCTGGAAGATCAAAGAAGAAAGTGCTAAGGCAGGCTTAATGTTGAACATAAAGCAAACAAAAATAATGACCACCAAGGACCTTCACAAGTTCAACCTAGACAATGAAAAAATAGAAATATTAAAATAATTCCCATACCTGGGATAAAAGATTTATAGAAATGGGGACTGCAGTCAGGAAATCAGAAAAAGATTAAGAATGGGGAGGGGAGCTATGAAAGAACTAGGAAAGATTCTAAAATGCAAAGATATACAACTCAGCACAAAAGTTAGAATCATTGTATTCCCTATTACCATCTATGGATGTAAGAGCTGGACAATCAAGAACAATGATAGGAAGAAAACAATGAAATGTGGTGCTGGAGAAGAGTGCTGAGGATCCCATGGACAGCCAAAAGGACAAACAAGTGCGTCCCAGTTTCAGGCCCTGACGGAGGCTTTAAGATCTCACCTCCACCCACCTCCAAGCAGTACAGCAGTGGCAGGGCTGGTCTCAGGCCCAACGGAGGCTTTAAGACCTCGCCTCCACCCACCTCTCAGCAGTGCAGCAGCAGCAGGGCCAGTCTAAGGCAACAGCAGTGGCAAGGCCAGGAAAGACCCTGGGTGGGGACCTAAAGCCACCCTTTACCACCACCAAGAGGCATGGCAGCAACTGCAGCAGCAGTGGCGAGGTGGAGAGCTGGGCTGGGCAGGACTTTACATCTAGCCCCCTCTGTCCTACCTCATTGCTTCCTGGGACACTCTCCCTTCCCCAGTAGCAGCAGCAGTGGCAAGGCGAGGAGCCAAGCCAGGGAGGACTATACATCTACCTTGCTCTGCCACTTACCAGCTATGGCAGCAGTGGCAGCAGAAGGATCAGGAGGATTATGTGGGTCTATTGGCTCCTTCATCATCAGAGGCCAGGAATGATCTGGGGGTGAAAATCAGAGTTGTGTTGGGCAATGGGAGGTATGGTGGGAACAGAATAAGTAGATGTTACAAAAGAAGGCAGGATTGCTGTTTGAAAGCCATCCCACCTTCAATTTAGTCTGTTGCCCAGAATTGATTGGAGAGCGTACCAACCATTCCACAGAACCTTACCTTGCTCCTCTGCAACGCCAGGTCAGTGAAAAACAAGACTCATATTATTTATGATCTTCTTTTAGATGAGGATACCGACCTGGCTTGATTTACAGAAACCTGGCTGGGAGAGGACAGTGCGATTACATGGATGCAGGCCCTCTCAGCTGGATATTCTGTGAGAGAGCAGGTAAGAGGAAGTGAGCGGGGGGGGGGGGAATTGCTCTGGTTTATAAGAACAACTTTACCTTGACCAGGATATCTGTCCAGAACACAGTTCACATTGAGTGTATGTACCTGAGTCTGAGGACCAAGGATAATTTGGGGATTCTGCTAGTATACCAGCCATCCCATTGTCTAGCAGACTCCCTAACTGAGCTGACACAGCTGGTCTCAGAGTTGCTATTGGAGTCACTTGGACTTTTAGTTTTGGGCGACTTGAACATTCTACTCGAGGCCAGTTTGTCAAATCAAACGGGTGTGGCTCAGGGGTTTATGAAAACCATGACAAACATGGGCCTATCCCAATTGGTCGTCAGGCCCACACATTGTGCTGGTCATAATTTCAATGTGGTCTTTAGTACAGAACAGTGGGTGGAGGTAATAAAAACCTCCACATTGTCTTGGATGGATCATTTCCTGGTCAAGAACAAGCTAAGAGCCATTATCTGCCCCACCAGGGATGGTGAACCTATTAGAATGGTCCACCCTCGAAGGCTAATGGAACCCACTGGTTTGCAGAAAGCCTTGGAGGGTTTAATGGTTGGTAACGCCAGTGACCCTGTTGAAGCTCTGGTTAACACTTGGAACACTGACCTTACCAAGGCTATTGACACGATTGCTCCCAAGCGTCCTTTCCAACCCTCTTCAAATCGGAAGCAATGTTAAACATCAGAGCTTAGGAAAAATGAAGTGGGTTTGACAATGACTAGAGCACACCTGGTGGAAAACTCGACTCTTCTCTGACATGACTTATCATAGGAACCTTCTTTAGGCCTATTGAGAGGCAATGTGTGCAGCAAAGCCCTGGTGGCGCAGTGGTTAAATGCCTGTCCTGCAGCCACTCACTCATAGACCACAAGGTTGCGAGTTCAATACCAGCCAGGGCTGAGGCTCGACTCAGGCCTGCATCCTTCCGAGGTCGCTAAAATGAGGACCCAGCTTGTTGGGGGGCAATCAGCTCACAGTTGTAAACCGCTTAGACATCCCATGTGCGATATGAAGCGGTATATATAAATGAAGCTGCTTTGCTTTGCACGCATTGCGTCTGCAGAGTCCTGTCCAGCAGATCTGTTTAGGGTGGTAAGGGAGCTGACGCAGGTACCTCCTGTGCAGAACCCATTACTTAACCCAACAACAGTCTGCTGTGACACATTTAACAACTTTTTTGCAGATAAAATCTCTCAGATAAAAGCCGACCTAGATGCCAGTGTTTTCACAGAATCAATTGATGAGGTGTCCAGCAACTCCGTTAATGAAATTATCCTGGATCTGTTTCAATCTGTGAGTACCAATGACATGGACAAGCTCCTTGTTAGAATGAAGAAAATGACCTGCCCTCTCGATCCTTGCCCAGTGGGGGGAGGGATTGAGGATGTTCCATATGGACACCATCAATGTATCCCTCAAAGAAGGTCATATTCCACCCTGTCTGAAGGAAGCAGCTATTAGACCGCTTCTGAAAAAACCTTCCCTGGACCCCCTCAATATGAACAACTATAGGCCAGTCTCTCTGTTACCATTCTTGGTAATCGAGAGGGTAGTTGCTCTTCAACTCCAAACTGTCTTGGATGAAACTGGTTATCTAGACCCATTTCAAACTGGCTTTAGGACAGGATTTGGAGTTGAGATTGCCATGGTTGTCTTGGCCGACGACCAGCGTCTGAGAATCGACAGGGGTAGTGTGATCCTGTTGGTGCTTTTAGACCTCTCAGCGGCTTTTCATATGATAGATCATGGGCATCCTCTTGGATCTCCTGAGTGGGTTAGAAGTCAGAGGCACTGTGCTCCAGTGGCTCCATTCCTTCCTCTCAGGCAGATCCCAGAGGGTACTGCTTGAGGGACAGTCGCTCTGATAAAAGGAGCTCACCTGCGACATCCCTCAAGGTGCCATTCTGTCCCTGATGCTGTTCAACATCTATATGAAGCCGCTGGGTGAGATCATTCAGAGTCATGGAGCTGGATTTATCAGTACTCTGACGACACTCAGATCTATTTCTCCATGTTTTGATCATCAGCCTCAACTCCTGATGGCGTCTCTCCTCTCAATGAATGATGGCGTCTCCCCTCTCAAAGAATGTTTTAAGGCAGTAATAGGCTGGATGAGGAAAAACAGATTGAGAGTAAATCCAGACAAAATGGAGTTGCTCACAGTAGCAGCCCCGAAAGCAGGAATTGGGTTGCAACCTTCAGTCCTGGACAGGGTCACACTCTCCGTAAAGGACTGTGCTCCTTGACTCGTCACTCCTGATGACTAATCAGGTAAATGTGACGGTCAGGAGTGCCCATTATCAGCTTCGGCTGATATGCCAGCTATGACTTTTTCTGGAAGTAAGGAACCTTGAGACTGTGGTGTACGCCCTGGTAACCTCCCATCTGGATTTCTGTAATGCGCTCTACATGGGGCTACCCTTGTGCTTGGTCTGGAAACTTCAGTTAGTTCAAAACATGGCAGCCAGAGTGGTTTCAGGAGCATCTAGGAGGTACCATATAAAATCCCTCCACTGGCTGCCTATTAGTTTCCGGGCCCAGTATAAAGTGTTGGTTATTACCTTTAAAGCCCTAAATGGCTTGGGTCCAATCCACCTTTGGGACCACCTCCTCCCATACAATCCTTCCCATGCACTATGGTCCTCTGGGAAGAATTTGCTTCAGCTATTAAAATCTAGGTTGTCTGCAACCTCCCAGAGGGCATTCTTGGTAATCGCCCCAGATTATGGAACGGCCTGCCGGATGAGATCTGTCAGAAAACTATGCTAAACAGCTTCAAAAAGGCTGTTAAGACCAATCTCTTCCGGCAGGCCTTTCCAGAATAGACTTCCCAGCCTCAGAAACCCCCTTATCCACCCTTTCCCAATTTGGATGCTGCTATTCCTCTGCTTGTTTTATTATATCATTGTTGTTTATAACTTGATTTTATCCCATATCATTTTAACTAAGACGTTTTAATACTTTTTGGTTTAATGCTTTTTTAAGATGTGAGTGGGTTTTGGGCTTCAGGGGATTTATATTGTATGTAATTTTAATTGTTGTTAGCCACCTCGATTGTTCTCAGAGAGGTGGGGTACAAATAATAATAATAATAATAATAATAATAATAATAATTAGAGCAAATCAAGCCAGAAACCTCCCTGGAAGCCAAGATGTCCAAACTGAAGTTGTCATACTTTGGACACATCATGAGAAGAGAGGACTCATTGGAAAAGACAATAATGCTGGGGAAGGTGGAGGGAAGTAGTAAGAGAGGAAGGCCACATTCTAGATGGATAGACTCTATTAAGGAGGTCATGAGTACGGGGTTGCAGGAATTAAGCAGAGCAGTAGAAGACAGAGGGTCTTGGAAATGTCTCATCCATAGGGTCACCATGAGACTGATGTGAAGGCAGTTAAGAACAACAAATGTATGTATGTATGTATTTATAATTTAATTAACCATGCTTTAGCTTTTGTAGGGTTTTTTTTTTTAATGATGGGAACCTTTGTCAGTATCTGTTTAAACTTCAGTAAGTCCCAGGTCTGGTGAAAAAGTGGGATATAAATAAATAGCATCATTGTCATCATACACCACCAACAGTAATAAATGCATTGTCTCTTAGGGCAAGTAGAACATATAGTAAAAGCAATGGCAATTACATTTCTATACTGCTTTATAGTGCTAAGCACTCTCTAAGTGGTTTACAATGTGTTAGCCACTTGCCCCCAACAAGCTGGGTACTCATTTTACGGACCTATGAAAGGATGGAAAGGTGACTCAACTTAGAGCCCTGCAGGATCGATCTCGCGACATTTTGGTTGCAGTACCACATTTAACCACGTTGTCATGAGAGCTCACATGGCATACAGTGAGAGAGATACAAAGTGTGATAACAGTATGAAGTACTGGAAATAAAAATTATTAACATAGTGGACAATCTAGTGAAGTGTTTACAACTTGGGAGGGGAAAAAACAGCAAATTATTCTAATACATTGGTGCAAGGGGCACGATACAGATGGAAGGGGCACAGATGGTGAATACAGATAATCAAACATTGCTCACTAGAAAGAAGTAATCTGCCCTGATGGAATCCCAGTTCCAAATAATGTTTCCCATATCCTTACCATTCCTATAATACTGCCTTGTCTAAGAAGGGGACCTGAATAGTCCATCACCTCTGACTTAATCTGGTCTGCTCCTTAATCCAATGAAAGAGTGCTGAGAGATAAGATTTTTCTGATACACAGGAGCTCAGTTCCTTTATGGCAGTTTGACTCCAGAGCAACTGGCTATAGGTCACCTTACTCAGAAGTTTTGGGTTCAAAATGCTGCCTCATGTCCAAGTTGCCAGTTTTGGATTCAGTATCAAGGACTTGATCTTGCTCCTTCAGTGATGTGATACAGGACCGTTGTGATACTTCAGACCAAGGCCTCTTTGGCACCACCCATTGCTGGCCCACTTTTCTGCCAGTAGCAAAAAAGACAGCTTTATCTTCAAGCCCTGTGTACTTTCTCCTTAAATTCTCCTTCAGCTCCACTAACCAATGTTTATCTCGGTCTCTCTTTTTCATGCCCTGATTTAATCCTGTTAGGGTTGGCAGACCATTTTCTTGGATCTGACAACCATGAGCATTTGTGAATTGGTAAACCTTCCAGGGCATTTCAGAGAAATAAAGTACACACAGAATAGTGCATACATTTTAAAATGTGAAGAGCTGAGATGTGCATGATTCAAAAATTATGCAAAAACATTAGTGAAAAAAAGTGAAAATGTACACAGGATGGGAAAAAAAAGTTAAAATGTACAGAGATTTTATGTGAGACTTGTCTCCAAAGTCTTGCAGCTCAAAATAGAAGAAGGATGGGAAGAAAATGCAGGTGAGAATCACATTCCTAAATTACAGTGAGTGTTCTAAAATGCTTGGGGTATGATTTGGAGTATTTGAGTTTGGTTCCCCTCATTGTTCTTTGACCCATGAATGTTTTATTGTTTTACATATCAGAATTTCTCCACATATTAAGTAACAGAAGTTTTTTTTTAACTTTTTTAAAGGCTAAGTGGGAAAAATAAACAATAATACAATTGCATGCAAACTTCCATGTTACAGTATATAAATAGGCTATTTGCATAGACTGGATTTGATCAAATATTTAAGATTATGTTCCTCTTCATCAAATTTGGTTTTATTTTGGTTCTATTCATTGTTTTAATGCAAGCCTTTTTAGAAATTGTTCTCTTTCTGATTTTTCTTCCTTGTCCCCCTGTATATTCCCCCTCTGCTACCTCATTTTCTGTTTCTACATTTACTGCAAGCTGACAAGATTTATTCCTTTCCCCCCCTAGTTTCACCATGCTCTATATGAAGTGAGGAATGTTTTATTTATTTATTTGTTTATTTATTTATTTATTTATTTATTTATTTGATACTACATGCTCAGCAGGAGTGGCACTGTAAACAAAGTGTTGCATGAAGCTGGCACACCACCATCTGCATGTCTAGGGATGGATTCCACTGAATTCAATGGGTCTTACTCCAAGGTAAGCATGCATAGCATTGTAGCCTGAAATTTGTATTTCAAAAAATCATTTTTGAGAGAGAGAAAAAATTTTCCTCAATTGGTTATACTGGCCATTTCTGAGAGTATCCTATGGAAATATGAGACTAGACAGATATTAGGTTATTTCCTGCTTAAACATCAGTAGCCTTTTAAGTCAAACTATTCTGTTGAATAAAATCATGTCAGTTCCACACATACACCACCTTATTTGCTCTATCATTTGATTCTCTAACACTGGCATTTTTACTGGTGTGCATAGCAGTTCTTCTAATGATGTGCCAAATTCCTGGCTAAATATGCAAATGAACTGTACAGCTGCCACTGCATTTCTCTCTAGGGTACTTCTGAGTAAGACATGCCAGGAATATCTTGTTCAATTTGGCTAGAAATGAAGAGAGAAAATGGATGCATTCTGGATATATTTTTCTGCAGAGACTCCCTTCTCGCATGAGGAGCTCTATACTCTTAACACTGGTAAGTAAGCAGAGCCTCTGATAACATTGCACCATGCTGATGACACCTAAATCTCTCTCTCTTTGTCATCAGAGAGAGAGAGAGAGCCAGCTATGGAATGCTGGACCAATGCCTGATTGCTATAATGGATTGAATAAGGGTCAATAATCTGAAGGTGAATCCCCTCATGTGTACAATTTGAATGGGTTTTTACTTCCCCTTAATGAATAGGTGCTTAACTTAGAAGTACTCCTGGATTCATTTCCATCCCCCTTTTGAGGCCTCAACCATTTCATCATTTTTGGAGTCTTTTCCATCAAATTTGGTTGACCTACCAACTTCAACCATTCACAGGCATGATCTGGCCTAGACTTAGTTCACACATTGATAACTGCCTGTCTAGATAAGCAATTGCTGCAGTGTGTGCTACATGGGACTTGTTTTTGTTGCTCCAGATGTCCCTTCTTGTATATATCCAACTGCTTAGCGCTTTTTATGTGTAAATCATGTATACCGTACACATGGAGAGAGCCAGTGTAGTAGCCCCACACTCCTTTCATTACAGTTCCACTAGTCTATACATGTGGAGGATGAAAAGTATGAATAGGAGAACCTCTGCTACCCCCTCACATGGAGTACAAAACTTTCAATTGACATGTAGAACCTCCACAGGCAAGGGAGTTCCAATTAACTTGGAAAGTCCCCACAGATCATTGAGATGCTTCTCTTCCGACTTGTCACCCTCCACACAGATGAAGTAAACAAGAAGAGAATAAAATTAGCCCACTCTTGCTTCTTGTTGCTTCATTTTTAAGCCCTGAATAAGTCTGTTTCTTCTCTCTTTTCTTTTACAAAAAGCTTCTCAACATCTTCTCTTTCTCTTATTTTTCAATATGGCTGGTCATATATCATTATACATATCTTAATTCCTAATGTCTTTCCAAGTTTAGCTTTCTTTGTCCACTGGAATGATCTTTTCCTATTCCTTTGACTTTTCTTGTGTTTATTTTATTAGAATGTATACATGGACAGTTGTGTGCTTTTATGTATTGTAAGCTTGCTTTTATATGTTTTTTTTTCTCACTTGTAAAGACATTTTTGTCCTTCCCGCAAAATGCACATTATGTATGCTTCATACACTAAATTGTAAGACGTATGACTACCAATGGACAACTCTATTCTGGTTCTTATATTTATTCATAACATATGGATTTCATACTTTTAAATCAAAATGTAAATGAAATGAAACTTCCCCCATCATAGAACCAATTGAGGAATTGGTCTTTGATATGATATTGAACATCCAGCCATTTTAAACCTTCAAAACAAATGCAACTATTTATTCAGATTTAAACTTGAGATCATTTCTGGAATTTACCTCAGTATCAAAATATTTTCTCATTAAATTGGATCCTTCTGTCTTTGACCAAAAATTCAGAAAAAAGTGACATATTGAGGTATAGCAGGAGATAGATGGACACTGTAGGACAAAGAGAATGGGAAGATTAATTCCAAGTGAAAACATTACTCTTAAAGGACAGGGAACTCAAGAATATGCATAGTAACATGGGAGAAAAGTCATTTGCACAGAGGACAAATGGCTATATCTATGACAGGGTGTATATAGTAAAGTCCAACCCAAACTGTAAATCAGTTGGATATCCCCCACAGGTCTGTCTCACAGCAAGCAATGCAAATTCTTTCAGCATCAACTAGGCAAGCAGCTTTCATTACAGGCAAGACCTTAAGGTGACTATAAATCCTCCAAAACTGTGAGGATAGAGAAATAGAAGGATTCAGTCCTTTGCCCTCCTTTCCAAAACATCTTGTTGGGTTTTTTTAAAAGTAATTGTGAGAGCAGTAATTATTCCCAGGGTCAAAAGACAGTTACAGATGACAGAAAAAGTTTATGGAGGTAAAGGTCTTGTACGAGAAGGTTACAGACTAATGTATCATAATGAATATTCCATAACAGATGTTTCTCCTCCCCCCCCCCCGCTCTATACACTGGATTTATACATCATCAGATTACTTCAATTCTAAAAGAATCACCTCCATACCCAATGCATGATAAACTCAAAGTAATTGTAATCTTGAAATCATTTTTTTAACTTTGTAAATGTTTTAGTTCAATTTTTTTAAAAAAAATTGTAAGCCACATTTGATCCCATTTTGGGAGAAAGGTGGGATATAAGTGCAATAAATAAATAAATATTAACATCATTTTTAAAAAAGAATGGAGTGGGAAATTTTGAAGAACAAACATATTCAAACCTTAACAATATGATTGATAGTTAATTTGAGCACTAGATTTTATTTTATTTTTGAATGTGATACACACACACACACACACACACACACACAATAGATTAAAAGCATTAAGAAACTGTCCATTAAAAGCCTTTCTGAAAGACAATAAAATTGATCTATAAGTTAATCATACTATTAATTAACACTAAATTGGAAGAACTATAGCAAGCATCAATTAAAAAAAACAAAACAAAAAAGAACAACAGATGATTATAGAAAGCAAGTGACTAATGACTAAGTATGGAAAGAATAGTCACTTTTTTAATGAGAAAAAATGTCTCTACATTACTCTCTACTTGACTTTTCACCAGTGTGTGAGACCAAAATAACTAGTATTCCCCCATTAACCTCAACAGTGTTTTAAAAAAGCATTTTAAAAATAGCACCCTATTTTTTTCCCTTCAAAAATTTCTATTTTGTGTAAAACTGATGTTTTTCCTCAAGAAAACAAACAAATAAAAGGAATAGAAACATATGCAAAAACATTCATGATTACAGCCAACAGGAATATAACTTTTGACACACACACACACCAAAGTTTTTTCACACAAGAATAATATAAGCAAAGGTTTGTGTTCCTCTTTGCAGACACCATAAATTAATCCCTATAGATTTCAAACACTACTCTAAATATACAAAATTTCATTTGGTTATGAAATTAAAACAATCAAGTAGTTTCAAGGATTTGCTGTGACATATCATTTTAGAATATTAATACCAATCCAAGGAATGTTTTTCCACATTTCACATCCAAAATATTAGCATACATTCAGAACAATCAATAAAACCATATTACTAAGAAACCAGTAATTCATATTCCATATTCCCCATGTCATTTGCATAGTCATTTGCATTGGGGCCTCCAAAGAAGAGAAGAGACACTAATGGCTTGCTTGGTGCTTTTTGCCAAGACAAGGAGAGTCCAAGATCTTTTAAACGCTGCCACCTCTCAATCTCCTGCCTTTTTAATCTTTTGACCCACCCTCCCACCTCTAACACAGTGTAAATTCGCTTGTTGCCTCTGTACTTGGTAGGATTTTTTTCCCCTTTCCAAAGGTTTTTGCCTACCCTATATTGTGCAATTGGGACATGGAGATTGGTTTGGGTGGTGTATTGTATAGAAGGTTACTTTGCAGGTGGTGGGGGAGAAATGAGGGATTTAGGGATCACCAATAGCACGTTTTTGTGAAAGATAGGCCTCTGGAACTAAACCCCCCCCATCATGAGACTAGAGGGGTCATGAAGGAGATTGTTCTTGAGGCTGGCTTGGAGGGTCTTGCCCTCAACTTGTGGGTTAAATCCTCTGGTTGGTTGTCCAGAAGATGGTGGCTAGAAAGCAGCCCAGTTTTTGGATATTCCTTGGGAGTCAGGTGTTTCACCCAAGGGAAAACTGTGGATGTGGTCTGGGACAGACCAGCTACCTTAGTTGGTCCTGCGCTAAGTGGCTGCCCCATTCTTTTTTGCATATCTCAAGAAATAAATTTTAAAAATTGATAGTTAAATAAAGTGGCCCATATTTTATCCCAAGTTCATTATTTCATGGGTTAGTTAACAAATACTTTTAAACATTCTTCAAAGCCTTCCTACCTATCAAGAAAGTACTGCTACAGTACTATTTCTAAAATAGTACCAGTTCCTAAAATTACACTGAATCTGAATCAAAATACCTATGAAGACTCAGTAGTAATGATAATAAGGCAATATTCTAAATCATGCACAGTCATTGCGTTCAAGTGAACATGGATGGAATATCCTTTCATATCCCTTTTGTAACACTATCTGATCACTGCAGTGTGCCTTATTAATTTTTTCTTGCTACATTCAGGTCACCTGTTTACTGTTTTCTCCATCAGACATTTTGTCATACTTCCTTTGTTTTGGGTTATGTGGCTAATTGCCCAGATTTGGTTGGCAATTTGTGTTTCTTACACAAAGACATCCAGCTTTTTACTGTCTAAACACACACTTATTTTTTTAATATACATGGGCATGGATAGGCCATTATTGCAAATGTTTGTTGTACTGGTGTGATACATGGGGAATGTCTCCATGGGAAAAAGGGAAATACCCAAAGCCTTTGGTTTGGATGAATTAGTATGCTCATTTATAAAAGAACACAAAGAAGTGTATTTTTTTAAAAAAAAATCTTATTAAAACAAATTCATTTTTAAAATTTATCAGTAAGATCTCTAATATCTTTATCTCTAGCCATTTTTTTAAAAAAATCTGAATGCAATAAGCTACTGGTCTGTGGTGTAAAGCACATTTTCTGTCCATCCATCTTGTTGTCATTTCATCCCTCACAACAGCATATTCGGCACAAAAAAGGAAGCATGACACATGACAGCAGTTGAAATCTAATATTCTTCATCTCTCATGTAATTTGTTGTAACCCCCCTCGATCCACAGGGAGGGACAGGCAATAAAATGTATTATTGTTATTGTTATATTATGTAATGAAGCCACTCCTCTCTAAAAAAAAATATCTAATGATTTATTTGAAAAAAGAAAGAAAGTGAAGTTGTGCCTCAATATATCACACTTTAATTTAATGTAGTCATTATGATATAATAAGTTTTGGTATTGAGAAATGAATTAATTATAGCTCACTAATTATTTGCAACTAGTTACTTCCTAGTTTTCTTTCTGACCTGAAAGAAAATCTCACCAGTCATGGATAACAAAGAACAAGGGTTGAAGAAGAAGATGTCTGTAAACTTATTTCTGCTGCCTGGTTAGGATATGTCAAGTGCCTAAATAGTGCTTTATATATCATTAGTGTATTTGGTTCAATAAGCCACATGTTCAGAAGACTTGTGAAGATAACAACTCTTTGCCTAATCTAGTATCCAGTTGTAAACTGATTCTGCTTATTGAATTTTCATTGAGGTATTATTACCAACATGAACTATATTTTAACCAACTGCAAACATACACAACTAGCACACATTAGAAAACACCATATATCTGAACTTTTTGTGGGAAAGGACCCCATTCATGAAATGTAAAAATGTAGGAAGGCTGAATTATTTTTATTAGGTGGCTTAGTTTTATCAAAACATAGAAAATACCTACTTTGAACATTTCTAGATTTTCAACACTGCATAACTATTGCCAGTCCCCAACTGGCTTGGAATCAGGACCCTGTTGCTTTTTAAAAATGGGGTAGGGATTGATCTCCACATCTATTTATTGTCCAAGATAGTCTCCCTCTGAAAAACATACAAATGGTACTTGATCATTTAATGAAGGAGATAGTGTAAGAGGGCTATAGCTGGCACATGTCCTCCAGATGGATTTGTGTGCTCATTCTCCATAAGCCTGGGGAGCACTCTTTGTGCTACACACATTACCTCCTGCACCGTGGGCTACATTAGCATTCCACAGCAGTGCCAAGAGGCTGGCCATTCTCCTTGATTAATTTAAACATTTTAATATTCTCTATATGCAAACCATAATTAAAATTAATGGACTTTAGTGTTAATGTAGTGCTTGAAGCTAGTTACCACATTAATCTTCTGCATATGATAAACATGAATTTTGAATCTCTTCACCACCAGCGAGGCTCAGAGCTCAATGTTGTTTGCTGATGTAGAGTGTGTCCAGATAATGATCATATTATCTGACAGGAGAGAGAGAGAGAGAGAGAAAGGAAGGAAGGAAGAGAATCATCCTACTTTTGATGAGATAAGCAATTGGTCCTTCAGGGAGAAAATAAAACATGACTGATTTCAACTGATTATCAAACAAGATCCTATTATTAATCTACAAAGATGGGGTGTTGCCAGGAGTGAACGACTGGGTCCTCATGGTATGCAAAAGGAAGAGGGAGATTTTATATGCTACAACCAATTTCCCTAGTATTTCTGTATTTATATCCTGACAAAAAAGGAATAATTCAGAGATTAGCTCAAGGAACAAAATGGGATTTCTGTTTGTCTTATTTTCATTTCTTTTCCCAGAATCCCAACAGCATTTGTGTCCCATCCCAGTTCTATACTAACCTGTTTTCATGTGGAAAATATGTATTATTTTCCCTATGCATTTCAAAATATACAAAATTTAAATTCATTTTTATTACTTTATCTGATTTATTGGACATTTCCACTTACTGGGTGCTAGGTTGTAAATCCTTGACTATTTTGTCCTCCTATATGAGGATGAAAAATTAAAGCAGTTTTATTCTTGCTGTGGGAGAAAACAAATATTACTCCATAGTATTCCCTGTACTCAAGTTTCCCAAAGTGTTGCACTGGAATTATTTTTCAGCAAAAACAAACAACAACAGCAGCTACATGTTTTTCCTGCACACACGCACACACACACACCCATTTTCCTATGCAGAAAATAGTTTTCCTAGCAGGAAGTGGATACAGGAAACCCATGTTCTGTACAGAAAACAGGGAAATTGAATATCTGGAGAAAATTGAGTGAAATCTTCACCAATGTATTAGTATTCTTGATGGGGGGGGGAGTTTTCCCCAACTGTCAGAAAACTTTGTTTGTTTTTTTATACCTAGAATAAATAATTACCAATATTATTTCCATCCAATCACTTATTAATTTCACTCTGAGGCAAAGTGGGCTTTATCAGATGGTATGACATGAAACCTCTCAGCTGGAGCTTCCTTGAAAGTACAAATATTTACTTAACTACTCATATTTATAGCCACCCTATATTAAAGTTATCAAGGCATTTCACAGCAAGAATATAAAGTACATTAAAATGCAATAATTATAAAGTTATATAGTCACAGTGGGTAAAAATCTGCATAACCTACTTAAAACTAAAGATCTCAGGGAAAAAGAAAGCTGTCTGGTGCTTAAATGATACTAAAATAGGCACAAGGTGCTTTTCACTGGGGAAAAAAAATCATTCCACAAAAGAGGTGCCAATGATAGAAAGTCTCTCCGGTAGTTTTCCACTGAATTTTCCTTAATATGGTTATTCATAGTATAGTCCCAGAAGATCCACTGGTAAAATGAGATACATGTGGAGTAAGATATTTCTTCAGGTACCATGAGTCCAAGCCATGAAGGTTCTTAAAGGGGAAAACAAACCTGGACCTTGGAATTACTTGGAAGATGGTGAAGATGGCAAAACACTGGAATCATAAATTCAACTGATACCAATGAGCAGACTTAAATCCCATTGTGAGAGAAAGGTAGAATATAAATCTTTGAAATAAATAAATTAAGATTTGGGGACCATTTTTAAAGAAAGATATACATACAACAGATATAACATTTTAAGTGTTTAGCTGAGAGATTGATAGGTCATAGGTAAGATAAACAAAATTATTTTTATTGAGGAAGAGCTGTAACTGGCATGTCATCCCATGTTCATAAAAGATACAAATGCGTACTTGTGTTTGATCACACTCACCAGTCTTTTGCCACTAGCCTTCTGGCTTTTAGCTTGGTTCATTGCCCTTAGCAAGGATATTAAAAGGCTCTACTTCATGGAAGATGGTGCTTAGGAATTTTTCAGCCATCTAAATTGGCTCCACAATCAACAGAGCAGCTGGGAATTTGATAGGACTGCCATCTGTTGCCACCCTGGAACTGAAAGTTTGGACTGAGTTACTTTCAAGAGTTGTAAAAGTTCCTCCATGCAAAGGGCTAACATTTCTTTAGGTGTAACCAGACTAAGGGCCAGTACAGACAGCCAGAAAAGGGCGGCACACAGCCGACTCTGGGAGCATTGCATTGGGACCACGGCAACTGCATGCCACAGCCTCGATCCTCCTTTTTGCTGCCCCCAAAAGAGCAGCAAAATTATGCTCCTTTTGAGGGTGGCAAAAGGCTGCCATTTTAGCCATGGTGGTGGTTTTTTTTTGTGCCCTTTTGGTGCAGCGTGTGTGCACACTGTGCCAAAAGGGCGTCCTGATGCTGTGCACCATGTGAATGGGTGCGCGGCATCACGACGAGGTTGGGGCAGAGTCAGGGCAACCAGCATGTGGCTGTCCTGCCCTAACTCCAACTCTTTGTGCCGGTCTGCATCGGCACTAAGTTGCTACCTGCCAACAGAGATAGAATATAAAATGTCTTCCCCCCATTATTGGCTTTAATATCACCTTCTGTTTGGTTGAGAAAACTAGGTCTTGACTTTGGGTCATGGCATTTAAACACACTGCACTGAAAGGGCACTGAAGAGCTGTGGTGTCAGCTCTTAGGGCAGCCTTTTGCCACCCCTAAAAGGAGCAGCATTTTGCTGTTCTTTTTGGGGCAGCAAAAGGGAAGATTGGGGTCATGAAGTGGGGTTGCCATGGCCCCGATCCTCCACTTCCCTGGGCAGCTCTGTGCTGCCCCAAACAGCTGGTCTGCATGTCAGAAAGAGAGCAGAAAGCTAGGCCTGCTGTCAAAAAGAGAGCAAGGATGAGACCATCCTAGTCTCTCTGGGGAGGAAATTCCAAAGTCTGGGAGCAGTCATCCTTCCTTGTTCCTCTCCCTCTCCCTTGTTCCCACCAAACAAGCCTGAGAAGATACTGGGACAGAGAAGGGCTCTCTAGACAGTGTTAGATCTCTAATAGGTTCACAAAAGGAGATACAAGTCCTTCAAATAAGAAAACACTTAAGACTGGTTACTGGATGGGGAGGAAAGCTCTTCCAGGTACTAACTGTCTGCAAGATCTTACAGACTAAAGGTTTTTAAATGGACAATTAATGGGTGTGACTCCAAGGACAAGCTGATTTTGCCACAAAACAATTATTTCTTTATTAAAATAACAGAAAAAGATAGCAGCAGAAACAACGGAAGAGTCTATAATTAATGCAAGCTGTTTCTCAAGTAAAAGAATGTGAAAATGGCATGTGATCTAAAGTTCTACTCCTCACCAATCTAAGGGCCAATGCAGAGTGCAGATTGGGGCTGTGGCAATCACACACTGCAGCCCCAATCCTCCGTTTTGCTGCTTCCCAAAAGAGGGGCAAAATGCTGCTCCTTTTGGGGGCAGCAAAAGGCTGCCCTTAGAGCCTCCGCGGTGGCTCTTTTGTGCCCAAGAGGGCATCCTAACACTGCATGCCATGCAGATGGCTGCGCAGCATTGGAAGGGCATTGAGGTGGAGTCGGGGCAGCCATGTGTGTGGTTGCCCCACCCCAACTCCTCTCCAAGGCTGGCTCTTTGTGCCAGTCTGCATTGGCCCTAAGTGGGGAGCAATGAAACTCTAGAGACTATAACACACACATGGATTTCCTCACTCTCTGTCATGAAGATGACTGGATATTGGGACAGCAGAAAGTAGATGAGAGAGAGGGAGGAGCTCTGTGTTTTTCTTTATTTAACTTGGGTCTAATCCTAAAAATGAAATGAACATATCTAGGTGAGGCAAAATGTGATATCTATGTTGTTCTAAATCAAAAACTTGTGCTTCAAAGGACAAAGGTGAATATGCCCTTCAGGTACTGATAATGATTCTTAAGTGGCCTGGGCAGTAGAAAACAATGGGCTGCATAAGACAAAAACAAACAAACAAACAAACAAAACTCCAAAACAATTAAATGTTTATATTATCCTCTTTCAAAGCCAACTGGGTATAGGTTGCTCAGCCTCTCTGCAATCTGCACAATTCCTCACAGTGGGAATGTACCAATATGATTTAGTTTGGCAGGTCTCTGTTCAGTGGAGGTAAACAATACAGTTAAGCCAGGAGAGCTAACATCAATAGAACCATTTCCTTGGAGATGACCACACTACATTCTTATAGTGCTGCTACTCCAGTTTACTGCTCTGTCTGCTTCCTGTTGCATTCTGAGATTTGCAGTTCAGGGAGGGGCATTTAGCATTCTCAACCAGAGAGCTCTAGGCCCACTCTCAAAGCAGGTCACCACCATGGTCTCAAGCTGGCCACCACCAGGAGCACATTATTTCCACTCCCCTTTGATCCAGTCCAAAAGACTGGATCACAGCTCCAGAGTGGCTTCTGGCCATTTAGGTGGCATGCGTCATCTGAACATCACACCCCCAAACTGGCCAGAAGCTGCTTTATTTGGCCTGTGTGTTTCGGGCCTATGTCAACCTTTCAATTCTATAGTGACAAGAAGCAACAAGTAGAGTATGATTGCGAGACAATAGCTCCACCCAGCTTGTCTACACAAATCTGAACTGAACAGGCCATACCTGCTTCAGAGAGATTTTTATCAAGACCACAATAGTGGGAGAAAGGGTTAAAATGCATTTTCCCACCAGAGTTGAACGAGTGGGGAGTTCTGTGATTGCTATTTCCATAGCTAAATTTTATGAAATTTAAAAGAGATACATTTAGCAGCAGCAATTTGAGAAGAGGGGGGGGGGAGATACATGCATACATAACACATAACAAGCTATACCATTTATGTAACACTTTTATGGTTACTGTATTTGGTGATGACCTCTCTTTAAGGAAACCAATCATTTTTTGACAGCATAATGTACTGAATTGTGCTGCTATACTTTCATACTGTCATACTTCAGAGGCCAGGCAGCAGCATCACTAACCAAACCTAACAATTGAAATTACCAAGGAACTGAATCCTTTCACAAGAGTAATGTTTTTCGCTGCATTTTGAAAACTAGAATTTTTCAAACATTGAGGATTTCTTGTTCTTATTCTCTTTATTAATTGAGTAAATTATTTAAAAGTTGAGAAGCAATTTGCTCTAGTTTTCTTATTTCTGTGTTACACTTTTGCAAAACATATCTGAGGAATGCTTGTTGCAAATTATCTCAGAATGCATTGTTCTGCAACAGACATTAGGAGTTTTGAACAGAAGTCACATAATATTTTGCTGACTAAAGCCTATTAAAAGCCAATTTTGGCCCCTCTCATTCAACATTTGTGGTTTGATCACTATTTACAACCAGTGTGTATGTTCCTGATGAGTTCTGAAGCTGCCTGTTCTTCAGCATACTGATATTCCTCCTAGATTGAGATGCTAATTATTTCCATTTGATAATTTCCTTTTAGGGACAGGTTCAAGTACAATTATAAAATGCAAAGGATTTGCTTTTCCTTGTAAATTTGAGAAGTGCATCTACCAACAGGACCATACAGCCACCAAAGATGAAGGCAAAGAACAATTCAAAAACCACAAACTTCCTACAGTGAGCCAATTTTTGCATCGGCACAAAGGACACTAACGCGATTAGTTTGGGTGAAACATTGGCCACAACACATATTTAAATACCAATATAATTAACCATTTTGCTAACAATATATATAAGCATTTCTTAATAAGAATTTATTTGACGCATGTGCACGTGTTTTAAGCACAACCGCTAATGAATACTTACTTTTAACACGACATGCGTCAAATCCGTTAACTTAAGTAATCTCATAACAAATACATAACCCCTCCCCAACCGGATATGACATCAAAAGCATTTTCATGACATCATAACTTTATGACATCATTAAGTTTAATATAACGTCATATAATTTGTTTAATCTCATGACATATGCCAAAATTCTTTATTATTATATCTCAATTAATAATTCCAATTAACCTAAAGAATTCTCTAAAGGGGAGAGGGTCCCTGCCCGCCACAGGAGGGGGTCAGCCTAGCTTGGCATCCCCCCCCCCCCGAATTGAAGCTTTTATGCAAGACTCCAATGAAGTCAAGTATATGTCATTCCCCCGAGGGGAGAGATGCACGCCGTCGCCCCTGTACAAATGTGGCAATGCAAACTGTATTCCATGGTGATCAACAATAACAACACCCATTTTTCCCAACGTCTTTGCTACAGATCTGTTTAACCAATGCCAAGCTCCATTGATGGACGCATCACTCCTAGCACCATGCCAAACTCGCCAAGGAAGGAACTTCGTCCACATGAGCAGTGTATTTGGCATCTTTTGCTGAATTTCTTTCATATCTTTAATCATCCTTCTGGCTAACTGTAATGAAGTCATTTTTGAAAGGTCATTTTCACCTAAATGCACCAACAATATCTTGGGATGTGCGAAAGAGGCCATCAATTCAATAAGTCTAGGCAGTAAAGCTCCCCACAACATGCCTATGATGACCAAACCATCTCACAGTTCCAGCCTTTCCCAATCCCATGGCCAAATCTTGTCGCTGTTCAATGATGTGCCTTTCAGCCCAAAAGACCAAACTGTGTCTAAGGATCCATATGTCTCCAGACTTCAATTCTGCCAAATTAAATCAAAACAATAAACAACCATAGCTATCCTTAAATTAAGGACGAACATATGATTTAAACACTCCAGAGCGCCAGCAACCAATCCTACAAATCGCATTATCACTTAAACCCTGAGTTGCTGCAGCTGTCACTGCTCCAATTCTAAATGAATGAGAAGAAAATTGAACCGCTGGCAAACCAGCATGTCTCAAAATCTCCTGCAACACTGCTCTAAATTGGTATTGTGTCAACAGTAAGCCCGATACATGCAAAAATAAGTATCCGGTTATATTTGGCCTTATTTGAATATAATTAGTCAATGCTCGCACCGGGCAAATATGGTCAGAAGGAGCCCTAGCCAATGTTATGAATTGCCCCTTTTCCAACTGATCAGTTTTTGAGCACCGAATTGTCAGATGTATCCCCTGCT
>CM034708.1:90258099-90273050 GCA_020142125.1 Phrynosoma platyrhinos | reverse complement strand
CAATCTGTTTTTCCTCATCCAGCCCATTACTGCCCGAAGACATTCATTTAGAGAGGAGACGCCATCGGAATTGGAGGCCGATGACCAAGACATGGAGAAATAGACCTGGCATACTGATAACACCCAGCTCCATAACTCTGAATAATCTCACCAGCAGCTTCATATAGATGTTAAATAACATTGGGGACAGAATAGCTCCCTGTGAAATGCCATAGGTAAGCTCCCTTTTGCTGGAGCAACTGTTCCCTAGCAGCACCCTCTGGGACCTACCCGAGAGGAAGGACCAGAACCACTGGAGCGCAGTGCCCCCGATGCCTAACCTCCCCAGGCAGTCCAAGAGGATGTCGTGATCTATCGTATCAAAAGCCACTGAGAGGTCTAAGAGCACCAACAGGGTCACACTGCCCCTGTTGATGCTGAGACGCAGATCGTCGGTCAAGGCAACCATGGCAATCTCAACCCCAAAGCCTGTCCTGAAGCCAGTTTGAAATGACATGCCTTAATTCAGCTGCATTTAACACTCTTTCTCCTTAGAAATCAATAAGCACAGGTATTCAAGAGCTGAAATTCCAAAAAAGACATTGAAGAACTTTTTGTGTATAATTAATGTTACTTAGTAATGAAAATGGCAATACAATGTATTAAATTAGTGGTACTTAAATTATTCACTTTTCTCATTAATTCTGTGGAATATGCTTAGCTTCAGCAAATACATGTTAATTAATAAAGAAATTTCTCTACGATATATTTATAGCAAGCCAACTTCGGAAACAGTCCGATTGAAAAAAAGACAACATTTGCCATGCAGCAGGTCTGTCAGTGATGTGGGGGACGTAGAGGCATGGGAGATTATCTAGAACTATGAGTCTGTTAACTTTTTAATCAATGATTGTGCAAAAAAACCCCAAAAACATTCAATATATACCTTAAGGAAAATAGACAAAAGGGGAATTATAACTGTTGCTGAGCAGAAAAAGTATTAGACCAAGAATCTGTGAAAATGACCCAGTAATTTGATGAAAAACCATTTCATGAAATTACTTCTTCCTGAACTTGTTTCTTTGAATCAGTTCTCTGATTCTTCATTTCTACGCTTCAGCGAAAATCACAGTAAAGTCTGCTTAGACATGCATAGGGTACCCCCATTGCCCCTCATGTTATGTTGAGCATGCTGTGGTGGTGGTGGTGGTGGTGGTGGTGGTGATGATAATGATGATGATAAATTTATTTGAATAAGACATACTTGTTTCTTTTGCTAGGTAAAGGTAAAGAAAATCTCTCTCCCCACTTCTTGCCCCCCCTTTCTCACACACTCCCTAAGAAATTGTCCAGGAGGTTGATTTTATATTGTACATGAACTTTGAGTTGTGGTACATAGATTTTTTTAAAAAAAATGTTTCATACAACATTAACTAAAACCAGCAATGTTAAGGAGGATCCTAAAATTTACCAAAAAGTCTCAGGCTGAATCTGCTCTGCAGAAATAATCCGGATTGACTCCACTTTAACTGTCATGACTTAATGCTATGGAATTCTGGGAGTTGTAGTTTTGTGAGACATTTAGCCTTCTCTGTCAGAGAGCTCTGGTGCCACAATAAACTACATGTCCTGGAATTATATAGCAGTGAGCCATAGCAGTTAAAGTGGTGTCAACCTGAATTATGTCTACAATGTGGATGCAGCCTCAGGCTTACTGCTGTTGAGTTCTGGTTCTCTGTCCCCCTCCTCTTTTTTTTTTCTGGTAACATCTACAATTTCGTTCCATTTCTCAGGATATATTTTTGAAAAACAAAGACAGAAAGAAATCCTAAGGCAAACTGACAAGAAAAGTGCTTCATATTCACAACACATTTAAACCATCAAAGACATTATTTAACCTACAGCACAACTGGCATTCTCAGTAAGGTTTACCTTAAAATATTGGTCCAATTTGGCTATGGAACTTATCTGTGTGCATATGGCCACTTCTATGGAGTCGTAACCAGGACTGTGCCCCATCATCAACTGTCTTATTTCCTGATTGTAAGAATTGCTTACATACTGTATTATTCAACTCAAGTATGACAGGTGAGGGCCCTACCTACTCTTATTTAATATCTGCAACAGCAGCAGCAGCAGCAGCAGCAAGCAGCAGCAAAACCCAATAGATAAACCAATTGACTTGTTTGTTCTTGCAGAAGCATCACTAGGAGGGTGCATAGATGCAGACCATATCAAGTGAAACCCTAAGGGGGGTTGACATCTTTATTCCTCAAACATCTGTCTTTTGGCAGAAAACATGCTGTGGCATTTGCTTATGTCCCTTTAAAATGGTGAAGAGGCGGGGTGAGTGAGGTGAAGCTCAGTGAGAGAAGAAAGGAGAGGTACCAGTTTTGTTTTGTTTTGTTTTAAAAATGTGTGTTTGCCATGGTCCTGAGGCTTCTTCAGCAGTTCCTTCCTATCAGTCTGTTCTGGCCCTTAATTTACAAAAGCTACATCTTCTTTCTCTTCAGTCTCAAAGATGTTACAAAATCCCCTTGCATAACAATCTTGCTTTGGTTGACTACTTTTACAATAGTATGCCTCCATGTGTTGAAACACATTTTTAGAAAATCAAGGATGAGAAAAATATATGAGTGATCTCGATATTCTGAACATGAACATATATATCCTTAGCTCTCCCTTATTAGATCTCCCTGCCACAGCTTCATTCTCACTGGTTTGGAATGACTGAGATGGTCTGTTGCATGGACCTCACATTTATTTGCATCTTTAGTGACCAAGCCAAGATGGCTTTGAATAACAGGTCATCCTAGCTAATAACACTAGTATATGTGACAACTGTTACCAAAAGTTCATTTTTCTGAATTTTGGTGTGAGTATGAATTCCACATGGCCCCAGATGTACTCTGCAATGAACCCCAAGTGCCACCAAGCCAAGGCAGGCAGGTCATGCCTAGGTCACTTGGAAGACCTGAAAAACCCCAATCCCTAAAGCCAGGCAGATAGTGTGGGAGTTGCAAATGGACCATTATCACCTCCAAAATTAGAAGGATGGGCAATAATGACCCAGATGTATCACCTGATGGGCCAGCTAATAAATTAATTCTATCCCATTCACCTTGAATATTGCTAGATCAGATTACTTCACCCATAAAGTCTCACACCTTTGTGCTGCAGCAAGTTTTAGCCCTTAAAAACCCCTGAATTTCTCCACTCAGTGTCAGTAGCTGAAGTTCATGGGGACCCTGTGTCACTGTGTTATCTGATCTAGCTACTGGCACCTCCGTTCAAACCCGTACTCTTGGAACAATTATGTTTCATGCCACTTCACTCAATTGGATCCCGGACAAAGCCTCATCTATGGTATGTATCACTTGTAGTTCTGCCTCAACATCTTTTCCAAGCTAACCCCTGATTTCCTGAGCCTTGAACAAATGTGTGCATGTGTGTGAATTGCTGTGTGATTTTCCCCTTTTAATAAGTAATATTTTAATTGGAGAATTCTGTCTCTGCATCAATTTTTAGATCCCCCAGCTCTTGGTATACATGTGGGAGACGGTCTCACAGCGTCCTTGTAGCCAACACCCTCTCAATTTGAGATAAATAAAATTCCCCTAAATAGACTTTTGGCTACACAACTCCACAGTGCACTCAATGACACAAGATAAAATGTTCCCTAGAATTGTAGCTGACACAGAACACTGAGGCAACAAGGTGTTCAAAATAGTTACAAGAAACTCTTCCTTTAATAAAATAATTCCATCATTTGAAATGTTTCATTTTGTTTCTTCAAGGTATTGCTCCAATATATTCGATCTGACTAGATTGGAAGCTTGCAAGAGCAATTTACAAGATAGTTTTGGTGGAAGTTGATTGTGACTAAATGGGTTATTATATTAAACAAAAGAACTACATGACAGAGACTGAAATAATTTTTTAAATGGGACCATTAGCTGTTGCTGAGATGTCAGGTGTTATCTATAAATGCTAAGCTACAAGGACAAAGCTGGCACTGAATAACACTTTGCTCCACCCCAGTGACATTAATAGAGGTTGCACAGGGTACACATCACTGCAGAATAGATCCTTGAGGGCATCTGCCACAAATCCCTTTATCTAATATCATCTTGCTGATGTTGGTGGACTATTTATAGAAAGTTTTTAGACTGTAACTTCTGAATTCCCCCCCCCCTATCTTTATGATACTTGCAAATCACACAATGGCTCAAATCAAACCAAACTCTTTTTATGTAATGTTTACTTCTGCAAACTACTGTCTCTTACCTGCAAGACCAGTGGATTCTTTTAAACCTGGGCTGAAAAAAGTGATCATTTTGTACTGAAAGCTAATAATTGCATACAGCGCCATCTTTGTTTTTGCCATCAACAGAATTATTGACACAGCATTATGGTGGCATATCCCACTCAACAGAATTTCATTAATAAGTACACATTTCTTCTTTCTTCTATCTTAAAAGCTATTTTAAAGCTGAAGCAAAATATTGTACATGTTCAACTATATTTTCAATATTGTTATGGTTGTATTGTTGGTTACTATTATTACTACTACTGATCCTTGTGAATCACAAGCAGATTTTTGATAAGGACTGAGATCTGTATTATATCCCAGTATGTGCTTTTGCAACAGGTTCATAATGCAGATTTACATCAGGTGATAAAATTTCCAACTAGAAACCTAAATGGCTACTCTGTGCTCACCAACCAAATCCTGTGTGGCAAATCTGAGATGTTCATTTTGGCAATGTCTAAATGAAGGGGTTCTAAGTAATTTTGATAGATGAATAATTATCAAGTGTGTCTGTTGATTGAATATTTTCTTTTCTTTTTTGTTTTGTCATCCATGGAGATGCTAGCAACAACATTCTTCTGCACTGCATACCCCACCAACAGTAGCTCACTGGATTGACGTGGTAATGACATTAAAACAGGGAAGGAGGAAAGGAAGTGGAAGAAATGAAAGAGAGAAAGGTTCCACACCACTGAGTTTTCACCCAGAAGGTATGTAGAAGGTTTGCACTCCTAAATCTGCAAACTTACACTTGAGAGCCTAAAATTTTCTATACTTGAATAAGTGGATAACTGCTTTTACATTATGCCAAATGTAGGATACCTATGTGTTGGAAAAAGGGGAAGTGTCCTATGGAAATAAGGGGAGGCTTGTTATATATCCCCCAATGTATGAATTGTCATATTGCCAAAATATGACATATGAGAAAAGTCATTTTTGGATTTCCCCATAGAATATATCGGTTACATTCAGCATTCTATGATCCAGAATTCTTCTGCAATATATTTACATTCAGTCACTTACAAAAAGAGGATTCCTAGATGGAATTCCTATCTACAGGAATATGCTAATCTGGGCACATTACAGTGATGCATATATCTTGATAAGGACAGCAGGTTTTCAAGCTCAGGAACTTTGGTACTAGGCCCACTGCTGATTTTGTAGTGCATCTGATCACTTCTGCATTCTCAGAGATGCCTGTTTCTCTTTGGCTTGTCTCTCATGGAAGAGGTTTTTAATCTCTTGAGACCTTTTGTAAAGATTAGTGGACAGGCAAGGGCTTCTGATCAATATTCCTTTTCCTATGTCTGAGCATTTAATGGCTCAAGCAGTCAGCTGTGCAATTACTTGCATTAAAAGCATCTAATTCATTACTTGAAAAAGGTATCATCAGTTGTCTGTATGTGTGTGCATGTAAAGAATGTATGACACCAAGGATAAAATACAGTACTCTGTATGAATATGTGAGAGGAGAATCCTGTATGTAGATTCCAAATTTTCAGGTTTGTTAGGTTTTTTTTACTAGTACTTAACATAATCATGGACATTTCATTAAATTACATGTAATGCTCACAAATAATCTTTTTAGTGTTCTAATTGCTTTAGAGGCATTACATTATAAAGGAAATCCTTAGAAGTGTCCCATAAATGTTCTCATATTATGATATCCCATCTTACAGATGAGGCTGATAGACAATTCCCAACTATTGTATTTTGCTTGAATTAGACGGCAGGATAAAGTAGTGTAAGATCTTCTTGCCTCTAGAGGGGACTGTATGTCAAAATGTGCTGGGCACACTTCACTGGGGGGAGGGATTGTTTTGGATATTATGGATTTTTAATTGTTGTAAGCCACCCTGATTGGATTCCCAAGGGGTGGGATAAAAATAAATTTTATTATTATTATTATTATTATTATTAGTAGTAGTAGTAGTAGTAGTAGTAGTATTTCAATAAATGATCAACGTAGACCTGGAATGTCTTCTGTAAAGGGAACAAAACACACTACTTCCTATCCCACACCTCTTGAGAGGTTTATAATTCTCCATCTTTTTCAAAGGCCACAACAAAATTTAACCTCCATCTCTCTTGATAGAGCCAATGAGCAATTCCCTTTTTTTCATCTTTGCCAAGTGAGCAGCTGACTGCTGGAATCTTCCCAATAATGTTGGATAGTGTCCTGAATTTACTTCCCACCAGACAGTCTTCAGTCTCCATTGTCTCCTAGTAAACTGGCTGCTAGCCTGTGTGAAAAGAAGGATGGCACTTTATAAGTGCTGTGAAATCACTAGAACTCAAACCTTGCAGAAATGTTAATGAAGGTATTTGTTTACTGGGCAAGACAAAAATACTGATGGTGATTCTAGAATGACAGTGTGGCAAGAATACTCATGTCTATTCATTTTCTGGTGAATAATGGGTTTACTTATGTTCAGGAAAAAACTTCAAATAATAATAGTGCAAAACAAGATTCATTGCACCCTACAAGTCTTGGGTAATTTGTTTTCTCATGGTGTTCCCACACAAAAACAAATGAACATGATTTCTGTGGGAAAACATGGGGTTTCTTTCACACAGTGAAGAGTGTACACTTCCTGGAAAATGTACACATTCCCTATAGGGAAAAAACCAGATGTATTTTAAATGCATACATGTAAAGTAAATCCCCGCTAAAGGCTTTATAGGGGTTATATACCCCTCATAAATTGGGTACATTTGCTTTGCTAAACCTTCATTCTGGGGCTTCAGTTGTTAAGCCACTCACATACATTCAGACTGCCTTTTGTTTACAAGCTTGCAATGTGATTTGTTAAAAAAAAATACAAAAACAAAATGCATTTTAAAAAAAAAATAAGTGTATATTTGAACAATGTACACAAACACATTATATTCTATGGGGGAAAGGTTTCAATTTATTTTATTTTTTTTTAGAAAACCTGCTTCCAATTTGAACAAAAAAATGTGCACAGAACTATATATGAATGGCAATCTAGAAATAATAAGGCTGTCATTTGTAGAGCCACATTGGAATATGCTTTCAACTGTAAAAACAGGGAGGTCAACAAGGTGAAGTCTGACAGATTCTCACATTCCTACATAGAAAGTGAAATAGGTTTCCTTGGGCATATCCTTATGAAGTGTAGGACCTAGGGATGCAAAACGAAACTAATTTTGGCCTCATCTAGGGCACACAGCTGAAGTCTTGTGGGAGGCTCTCCTTCTGGAGCAAGTTGTGTTGGCCCATCATTATACAAATGAAGTAGCAAACCTGTCTCAGGCAAGTTTGACACATTTGCACAAATTTTGAATGTAAATCTGTTTTAAAATTCTGGGACTAATTCAACCAAAACCTGAGGGCTCCCCCAACCTTGAATTTTGGACACAGAAAGCTTTGACCTACCTGAAGCAGTAGTAGCTCAGGTACAATTAGCAACTAGTTGGCATTCTTTCCCATATAAAGGATCCATACAAAAGGATCCATGCTGTGTCATGGATATTATCCAGGAAAGCCACCGAGAGTGCTGATAGCAGCTTCTTGTGAGGGTTCAAGGCAAACAAAAGTCTTTTGCTATTGCAAAGCAAGAAAATAAAGGTCCGTATTACCAATCTGAAGGTCCAGACAGAAAATGGTCAAGCAGTCCGAAGGTCTAAGATTCCAGAGAGGCAGAGTGACAAAGCAGTCTGAAGATCAAGTGTTCCAGAATTTCAAGAGTCAGCAGTCCGAGAGTCAAGGTTTCAGGCCAAGAAACAAAGAGAGACAGAGGCTTTCACTTGGAAGCTCAGATAATCTCTGGCACTGAGGCAGACCTTCTGCACCTGCTTAATTTACCAAGATGCAGGAACTCAGCTGAGGCATTTTTCATAAAATCTCCTCGAATGCTGATGGCCCTCCATTTCTGCTTGATGCTGGTTGAAGGTAAGAATTGTCCCTTGATCCTCTTCCATGTCTGAAGGTTCTGCTGGTGGGAGGCTTGGCTTCTGAGCCTCCTGAGAGGCTCCAGGCTCTGCTGGAGCAGGCACAGAAGAGCTAGGGCCAGGCTGAGGCTCCACAGTTGCAGGCTCAGGTCCCAGAGGAGGTTCTGACTAACCCTAACCCTCATCCTCTGAGTCCTCCTCCATGCAGGGCATGACAGATAACATAATTTCTGGAGATAGTATTGGGGAAAAGGTGACTGCCAACACTGGATTAAAAAAAGGTAAAGGTAGTCCCTTGACATGAATGTCTAGTCATAACGGACTATAGGAAGCAGTGCTCATCTCTATTACTAAGTCAAAGAGCCAGCGTTGTTCAAAGACAACTTGGGTGGTCACGTGGCCAGCATGACTGCATTGAATGCTGTTATCAACATTGGTAACACTGCCAATATTGTGTAGTGAAAGTGAAAATGCAGCATCCTGTCATCATCATCATCATCAATATCATCATCATCATTGTCATTTTTATTTTTATTTATCCCCTGCATTTCCCTCAAGATCAGAACTTAGGGTGACTTACAAACTAATGTAACTAAGGGGTCTAGGGGAATATAAATATTAGCTCAATTAATTTGGCTTGAGTTACAAGCAGCCCAGGGATACTGTCTCAATTGTCTACTGAGGTGAGGAAACAGAAGGAGTGCAGAAGTAGAGTTCTCTTTTAGCTAGTTTATTATCAGAATTAAACATACACAACAAATTCTCACACTCTCACACACTCATGCACAAGGGAATGAGGATTAAGGGTGTGAGGGGAAGATAATACTCAGGCTTCACAAGCAGTTATAGTTACCAGCAGCGAGGTTGCTTCTTGGATGCAGATGACAGCTGTGGTGTGGGACTCAGCCACTCCTGAGTGCTAGTAGGGGGCAGCTGTGAATCAAGTCTAGCAAAGTTCAAACGGACAGCATGTCTGCCTTTGAACCAGAACTAGTCCAAAGAACACTGGGAATTTGGGATCTTTTATAGGAGAATCCCACCTGGGCAAAGAGCTGGGGGTCCCATGACCAATAGTCCAAGATGTAATTACCTGAGGAGAAGGCTTTCGAGGTGGGAATTGGTGTGTAAATGAGTAATCTCCTGATTGGTTAATCCACAAGAGTGTAAGACAGGAACAAATATAACACCTAGAAATTGGTATATATTCCTTGATGTGTGTGAGTGAATCATCCCTGTTGCAATGCCCAACTGCCTATGTGGCCTCATGTTTAGGGGCTTATGGAGGGTCCATTTGGGGTCATGGAAGAGTGAACCTCACTATGGGCCATTGCAGATCAGCCAAAAGGGCCAACCTAGTGGTAGAGTTGGGGCGGGGCAGCCACACACCACCTGCCCCAACCCTACCCTGATGCCATCCTGACACCGTTCAGCTGTACGCATGGTGCACAGCATCAGGATGCCCTTCCGGCACAGCGTGCAGACACACTGTGCCAAAAGCACACAGAAGAGCTGCAGTGCCAGCTCTTAGGGCAGCCTTTTGCCATCCCTAAAAGGAGCAGCATTTTGTTGCTCTTTTAGGGGCAGCAAAAGGAGAGATCAGGGCCGTGCATGGGGTTGCCACGGCCTCAATCCGCTGCTCCCTGAGGTGGCTCTCTGCTGCCCCAAACTGGCTGTCTGCATTGGCCCTATATTTCTGATATTAAAATGGAAGAAATATGGCCAATCATAACACTAAAGATGATGGTACTTAAAAATTAGTAGTTAAAAAACATACAAAAGATCAACATTAAAATAGAACTAAACTTTTAACAATATTAAAACAATTTAAAAACAACACTGAAAATAGTAAAAAAGTTTTAAAAAGTACAAATTAAAATAATATGGTACTCTTTTGAAAGCCCTTTTCTTTAAAAGCTTCACTTCTATCAGAATAGAAGTTTTTGCCTTTTGATGGAAGGACAGCAAGTAGGGAGCCATTCCAACCTCCCTAAGGAGGGAGTGCTAGAGCCTAGAGGCAGCTACTGAGAAGCTCTTTCTCATGTCCCACCAACCATAGTTGTGAAAGAGATGGGACTAAAACAAGGGCCTCTTCTGATCCCTGTGCCAGCTGAAACAAGTAAGAACACTCTATCAAATAGCCCAAAACTAAGTTGTATAGGACTTTTTAGATCATAACAAGAAGGTGGAATTGGGCCCAGAAACGGTCCTACAGCTAGGAGCTGCATCCTCACTGCAGAAATAATCCAGTTTAACACCACTTTAACTGTCATGGCTCAGTGCTACGGAATTCTGGGAATGGTAACAGAGCTCTGGTGCCACAACAAACTACCATTCCCAGAATTCCATAGATTGAGCTGTGGCAGTTAAAATGGTGTGAAACCAGATTATTTCTGCATTGAAAATATAATTAGGATCAGGGGAGCTGAATGATTCCTGTAACCAATCCCCAATTGACACTGTGGCTACAGCTCTTTGTACCAGCTGAAGTTCCTGAACACTTTTCAAAGGGAGTCTCATACAGAATGATTAACATCCTTGGATACAATGCTACATTATGATGAAAAAGAATGTTCTTTGGGTCATTCCATGGAAAAACAAATGTACAGGCTATAGACTGCAGTTATGCTACCATACTTGTAGTGGAAAGAAGAGAAAACCCTATGTTGCCTCATTTCAGCATAGTAAACCCCTCACCCCCAGTCCAATAACAGTAATTTACATTTCATTTGTCAAATGATACTGGGCAAGTTTCTGTACTTTTGGATCATGTTGTAATATATGGAAAGTATAGAAAAATTATATATTTAATGAGTTGTTTTATTCATTATTAATCAGTATGTGGTATGCTTTACTGGATACCTTAAAAATAAATGGTTTCAGATGAAAGAGTAAAGTGTCTCTTTGATTTTAATTTAGAGGAGAAAAACACATGCCTGAGATACATATTAAATGTTTATGAAGCATTGCTCTAGGTATTGGTTGATGATGGATTAACAATGGATCATTTCATCTTCTCTGAGTAAGCTTATGTAAACATTGCTACTGATTGAATTCACCCTTAGGTGCATCTCCTATTGAATCTGTGTAAAAGCTGAGGGAAGTGTGTAGAATGAAAACAAATTATTTTCCTTAAATGATGCAATCAAAAAAATATCAAGTATTAGCTCTGGCTCTAAAGAAATCCCAAATGTAGTATAGGTTATTGCTGTAGGCATAATAAATCAATATGCTATAAGCCAACACTAGAAATTATGTATTCTAAAGCTCTCCAAAATACAACTGTGGAGAAAATAATCCAGACAGGATAAATTGATGTTTTAGAGTTTTCCATCAAGCAACTGGTGGGGGTGGGGGGAACTCTGGGCCTCTGCAGATGGGTGCCTCTGGGCCGCCCTTGGAAGCAATGGATCAGGGCCTGAACTGTCCAATTGTTCCCCATTTTGGTGGAGGAATGAATGACATGATTTAGGTCTAGCCCATAGGACCTTCTGTCTGGGATGCCTCAGTGTTTCACAACATGTATGAGCAAGCAAGAAACATCCACTTCTTGCAAGATGATCAGTCACAAATAGGTGATAGTGAGATTGTGGCCTTCCAATGTTGTTATATTTTAACTCCCATCTGTCCTAGCCACATAAGCAATGGTGACCAATTCTGGAAGATGCAGTCCAACAACATTTGGAAGGCCAAATATTTATCATCCCTGAACAACAGACCATAGATACTGAGAAATTGTAAGAAAGGTAGAATGCATTTATAAAAATATGCATTTATGCTTTATGTTTCAAACTCTACAGTGCTACTTTAAAAAAAATAATAAAGGAGAGAGTCTAACAATTTTGTTTGCTTTGCATGAAATGTTCATAGATCTGGAAGAAATGATCAATGCTGTCCCAAGTGTTAATATGCTTTGTGCTCTGAGTCACTGTTCTGCTTAGGCTATCAAAAGATGAATTAAAATGCTACTGATGATACTGGTAGTATCACATTCCAATTAACCAACTTCTTTAGAAATAAACAATCAAACAAGAGGCAAAATAAAGGACTTTTCAAATCTGTGGAAAATGCACATCTGCTCTTCTTTTTTTCCTTGTCTGCTTTTCTTGTTCTTTAAAAGTGTGAATCTTTTTTCCTCCAAAATTCCAATCAGATGATTTGCTAAGAATAGTACACTGTTTTGAGGGGGGCAGAGGGAGGGGAGAGGTTTTTCTAAGCACTAGCTGTCTGCAGGACCTTGTAGGCTGAAGGCTTTAAAAACAGACAATTTACCAAAGTGACTCCAAACAATCAAAAAATGAGTGGCTTGAAGTGAGAATGAGGCTGCACCTTCGCTGGAGAAATAATCCAGGTTGATACCACTGTCATGGCTTAGTGCTATGAAATTCTGGTTCTTATAGATACTCCTTATTTTTGTGGTAGTGAATGTGTTGGAATAAGTTTCACAATGGATTTTTCATCTCTTCTTTCTTGACAGAAGGCTTTTATATGAGGTGCTTGTTATATGGGGTGTGTATTGTGTGTATTGTGGTTTTTAAGACATGCAATTTTATACTGTTTTTATTTGATGTTTTTAATTGGTTTAAATCCTGCATTGTGAAGTCTTTTAGAATGTTTTTGTTTCTTAACTAGCTTGGGTTCCTTCTGGGAGAAAGGCTGTGTAAAAATGAAGTAAATAAATAAATAAAATACATTGTAGTTTGTTATGGTACCAGAGCTCTCTGACAGAGAAAGCTAAATATCTCACCAAAGTACAATTCCCAGAATTCCATAGCACTGAGCCATGGCAGTTAAAGTGGTGTCAACTTGAATAATTTCTCCAGTGCAGTTCAGCCCAAGGCAAGACAAACTGATTTTGCAGCAAAAAAATAAAATAAAATAAATCTTTATTTAAAAGATAGAAAAAGCAGCAAAAACCAACAGAAAGACACTCCATGACTTGTCGGGAGGGGTTTCTTGTTGTACTGGCCAGATAAGGACTAAGACTCCTCATTGGTCAAGGCGTGGGGGAGAGAAGGTCGCACCACAGCGCCTGGGCCAACAGGATGCTGTTAACAATTCTCGCAAGGCTATTGTTATGTGAGATTTAGACGAGAATTTGTTGCTTATAACTCGAGGCAACCACGTGGAGGCAGCCATTTTTATAGTCGAGATGGTGAGAATTACTTCAAACCGTTCTTGGCTTTTGCTGTGTTTGCCTTTGGCCTTGCGTTTCGGCTTGTACTTTTGTGGCTTTTGCCTATTTTTGACTTCATTGTTTGCTCCGCGGGCTCTGATTTCACTAGAGCAGGGGTAGGCAAACTTTCCCCTTTAAAGGCCGAGGGACCTCAGCTCCCAGAAGCCTCAGCCATGTTGGCCAATAGTCCCATGTTAGCCAATAGCTCCTGGGATTCTGGGAGCTAAAGTCCCTCGGCCCTTAAAGGGGAAAGGTTGCCTACCCCTGCACTAGAGTAACCTGCGGGGGTGAGCGAGTGGCCTTTGGGTCAGCCTTCGGGGCCTTCTAGCCTCCGCATTCCTATTCTCGGGGCTTTCACTGAGAAAGGTCCCGTGGGATTGCTTGCACCAGGTGCGTCAATCGCTCCCTTCAGGCCCTGAGATGCCCTGACCACTTGATCTGGTAAGGTCAGAACCCTCCGCTGGTGTGTGGGGGGGTGGGTTTAGCCACACTTCTTCCTAGCATTGAGTGGGTAAAGACGCTAGTCTTTGGTGAAGCCTCCAGCTGGACCTTTGGTGGACACCTTTCCTGTGGTGGTTGCCAGTTTTGCTCCCTGGCTGTGGTGTCTCGGCGAGACTTGAGGGAAGGGGCGGCCTTAAGTCCAGGGTGGAATCCCCCGCAGGGCTAATTGTTAGGGCCCATGTTCATTGTCTTCAAGTTCAGGATGCCACACAGTAAGGCCCAATTAAAACGTCGGGCAGCTTCTGCCTCACCTTCTGCAGGTCACTTGGCTTCTAAAAGACCTTCCAGGACTTCTGGCAGGGAGGAGGATTTACTTGCCCAAGTTACTCAACTTGGCAAAACAATACAGGCTTGTGTGGTGCTGTGTAATCAACTAGTGCAAAAGGAACTTCAGGCTACTGCCTCTTCCACAAGCGTCAAACCTTCATGTCTTGCCAAGACTGAAGCATTGTCTGCCATGGCTACACCTGAGTCTCAGTTGGCCACCGCCACACTGGCTTCAGCAGTGGCGATCGGGCACCCCATGGTTGCCGATGTTTGGGATCAATTTGGGGATGCAGGGTGTGGATCACCCTGCATCCGGGCAACCTACCATGGGTGATTTGTATAACCTCTTACAGAGGGCGGCTGTTCCGAGTGGCCCAATGGAGCATGTTGGTGGTGCACAAGGTGATCAAGCGGCTACTGCTGCTGCTACCTTGGATACTTGAGCTGTTGCGGGGCCACATCTTGGGGGACCTTCAAGGCTCAAGCTTCAAGTTCAGGTGTGTCTCCTGGTACTGTGCATTCTAATTGGCTTACCTCGGTATGGGCTCCAGGTAGCCCGGTGGGGTAGGGGGCGGCTCTGGAGCAGCCTAACCCTGCAGCCTTAAATGCGCCTGTTCAGGCCCTTGCTGTTGCACAGGCACCTGATACGAGGACTCAGGGTGTTCAGCCCTCTGCTGTTGTTAATAATAATAATAATAATAATAATAATAATAATAATAATAATAATATTTATTTGTATACTGCCCTGTAGTGAATCAATCCGGGCAGTTGACAACAGTAAAATATAGCAAGAGTAAAATATAA
>CM034708.1:90243815-90257999 GCA_020142125.1 Phrynosoma platyrhinos | reverse complement strand
CCTGGCTGCCATATTTTGTACCAGCTGAAGCTTCCGAACCAAACACAACGGTAGCCCCATGCTGGTACACAATTACCTGGAGCGGTAGGCAGTGTGAGCCTACTCCTTACACTGGGATGTCTACATCCCTTGGTTCTCACCTTCCTCTTGCCACTAAAGAAAGAATTTGGAAGGGTGAATACATTGATTTATTTACTTTAATGTTTAGGGATCCTGAGCCAAGGATCATGGTTAAGGATGGTGTTGTTTTCAGCCTGCCAAAGGAGTTTCAAGCACTCAAATGCCCTAAGCATGAACATAATTTTGTGAATTGGATCATGGGATTCACTATTTACAGGGGTGTGATTGATGAAAAACAGCCTCTTAGATCTCCGGATTTTTCTAAATATCAGGAGATCCTGATAAAAGCATACACCAATTGCCTGTATAATTCAAGGGGTGCTGCTTGGCTCCAATATGTTGAACAGTTTAGAATGTGAGCAGCTCAAGACCCCTCTTTATCTTGAAGGCTTGTACAGTCTGAGTTCTGGGCCAATGTCATGGTGGGGGCCTCCCCCTCGAGCAGGTGTGACAATGGTTTTGTACCAACGGTTACCTTGCCAAAAGGGCCAAATGTGAGGCTTAACACAGGTGATAAAAGACAATTTGGTTTGTGTTGGGACTTTAATGCTGGAAAATGCAAAAGACAATCCTGCAGGTTCGAACACAAGTGTAACACCTGTGGAGGTGAACACCCAGGGAATTCTTGTATTAAAGGAAAGAGAACAGGAGGTGGAGCTGTTTCCCAGCCGGTGCCTCCTGGAGCAAAAGGCCCCATCATCAATTAATCTGGCTAGTATGGAGCCTTGGTTAAAAAAAAAAAATCCCATCAAGGAGGCTGCTTTATATTTATTTCAAGGGTTTTCTTCAGGTTTTCACATTCCTTATACCAGTCCTAGGGTTTATCGTTCTGTGCCTAATGCTCGTTCTGTGAGAGAATTATCAGATGTTGTTAGGGCAAAATTAGCTAAAGAAATTGCAGCAGGGAGAATTTCTGGACCTTATGATAACTTGTCTATTCCTATGCTTTGTTTATCACCGCTAGGAGTAATTCCTAAAAAAGCTCCTGGGGAATTTAGGCTAATGCATAACTTATCATACCCCAAAGGAGAATCGGTGAATGATGCCATTGACCCAGGGCTTACCTCAGTCAAGTATACATCGTTTGACGCACCAGTTACGATGGTTAGGAATTTGGGTTCAGGTGCCCTGCTGGCTAAATGTGACATTAAGTCCACCTTCAGACTTCTCCCTGTACACGCGGATGATTTTGATCTGCTGGTTTTCCAGTTTGATGGAAAATTCTATTTTGACAAAGCAATGCCAATGGGGTGTTCAATTTCTTGTGCTGTGTTTGAGACATTCAGCACTTTCCTCCATTGGTGTGCTGTTAAGCGAAGTGATAATAAACCTATTGCTCATTACCTTGATGATTTTTTATTAGCAGGTTCTCCTGATTCCTCTCAGTGCCATAGTACTCTAGTGCAATTTCAAGAATTGATGCAGGAATTGGGTGTGCCTCTGGCCGAGGAGAAGACAGAGGGTCCTCACACCCAATTAACTTTTTTGGGCATTGAGATAGACACTATTGCTGGAATTTCTCATTTGCCCTCTGAGAAATTGGTGGCCATGAGGCAGCAAGTCCAAATTATGTTGAATAAATGGAAAGCTACCCTGCTTGAATTTCAATCACTTACAGGCTTATTAAATTTTGCCTGTAGGGTGGTAGTCCAAGGACCAACATTTTGTGCTAGACTTTACAAGGCCACTGCAGGTCTAGTGGCTCAGCATCACCACATTAGAATCACAAGGGGCATCCGTGAGGATCTTAAGGTTTGGCACTCCTTTTTGGAGTGCTATAATGGTATATCATTTTGGAGAACTGAAATGCTGCTTCGTGCAGACTTTCAGGTGCATTCTGATGCTGCTGGTGCCCATGGCTTTGGAGTTTTTTGGAATGGCCAGTGGGCTGCTGAGGCCTGGCCTCCCACATGGGTGGAATCTGGGCTTACCAGGGACCTTACTTTTTGGAATTGTTTCCAATCATTGTTGCTGTACACTTATGGGGAAACCACTTTGCTAATAAGACCATTTGGTTTTGGTGTGACAACCAAGCTGTCATGCATGTGGTAAATTCACAGTCCTCCAAATCTCCAAAGGTGGTGTGTTTGGTGAGGGCAATGGTTTTGCAATGTTTAAAGTTTAATGTATTGTTTAGATCTCACCATGTTCCTGGTTTGCTGAATCCTTTGACAGATGCCCTTTCTCATTTTCAGGTTACCAGGTTCCGGCAATTAGTGGCCCCGGCTACTTTACACCCGCTGGAGGTACCAACGTTTCTCTAGAATCTTGGAGACTAGAAGTTCGCAGGGCGATGTTGAATTCCATTGCCCCTTCAACATGCAAGTCTTATCAAACAGCCCTAAATTCTTTTAGCCAATTCATGTGTAAGATTGGGGAAGAAATTCCTCTCCAAGGAAGGGCTGTTGTTATATGTTGGTGCTCTTTCTGACCAAATATATGAAGCTATCTGGGGGGGAGGGGAGCGTGGATGCCTAGCTGGGCTGGCCCCACTTTTGTGGCAGGGAATGACCCCATCCCACAGATAAAATTAATTCGGCTAGTTAAATTGGGAATAGAAAAAAATTGGCTCTAAACAAATTCACAGAAAATGACATAATTAATTAAAGGTTTACGTCATAGCAAATTGTGATGTCATATAATGTAATATGATGTCATTTCCAGGGAGGGGTTTTGGTTATTTGTTTTCATATTTGTTTATTTACTGCTGAAATATGTTGTTAATTATTGTTTTGCCATGGGCTGTGAAGGACCACCCTTAGGTGGATATTCCTTCACTTACACCTGTGGCAAATATGTTATAATAATAATTTAATTATTTGGCTTTGACCCTGTACAATTTAATAAAAGTTGTGGCCTGTTTTAAACCCATGAAAGGAGTCTTGTGTCCTTTGTGCCAGTGCAACAGTCTATATACAATGCAAGCTGTTTCCCAAGTCAAAGAGGAAAATAGCATGGAAGTCAAAGGTCAAAACAGACTGGGAAAAATGCAGGCTTTGGAGTGGCGTGGGTCCATGATGTATGCACACTCATACCCCAATGCCATCCCCAAGCCAGCATCATGCCACCCTGCCAACCACACAGCAGGTGGTATCACAGCATTTCAGCAGCATGGCATTTACATGTGCTATGCTGCAGAAATGCACAAAAAAAAAAAAAAAAAAACCTGCTGCTGCAGTGGAAAACACACCTTTTTTTTTCCATCCCAAAAAGCAGCTGCTGCTTTTTGGGATGGAGAAAATGCTGGATTGGAACTGTGGCAAGCAGTTGTCACTGGCCCAATGTGGAGCTCAAAGGGACAGTGTGATTCCTCTCCTTTGGTGCCATCTATTTCACTCCTAAAACCCCTTTTCCTATCCAATTTAAGGAGGTGGGAGGTTGAGTGAACTACAGGATTACAGGCTAACAAATACACATGGATTTTTTTCACCCTCTAATGTGAAGAAGATGACTGGAGATTGAGCAGAAGAATGCAAGTCTCATAGGCAGGTCTGGTAGAGAGAAAGAGAAAGCTGTGTGTCTATATTTAACCTTTGCCTAACTTGTGGGATGGTCTCCTAAGACTGAAACGTCACCTCTGGCTGAGGCAAAACATGACTTCTTTTAAGATTTTTTAAAACAACATGTGTTTGCAAAAGGGTAGAGGTAAAGTACCCTTTGGATTCTGATAATGGCTGTTAAATGGTCTGAGCAAGATTGAACAGTGGGGTTTTGTACAAAGGACAAAAATCCAATTAAGTACCAATATTTACTCTCTTTGACATCCAGTTGTGTTTGCCAGCCTCTCTGAAGTCCCATACCTCACTATGGGGAGTGTCCCAGTCTGAGACAGTATGGTCAGGTCTCTATTCTGGGGTGTAGATAAGACAGCTAAGCACTGATGGTTCTCAGTCAATGCAACCATTTCCTTGTCAGTGAGAGTAGCATGGAAAATGAAGGAATTTCCAGTCTTGCCATTTAAAATGAGACTTGGCTTTTCCAATTTTGCCATTTTAAAATGATGCTTGGACAAAGAGACCAAGGCACCATCAGCCCTAGATTGCTCATTATGAATTCTTTAGACTCTGGCAACAGACAGCTTTCCTATATTATGCATCAAAATCTAATAGTCAAATTTATTAAGCATACCTTGTTACAGATTTTTGCACAGATAAATCCACACGTTTGTAGTGTTTACTGCCAGCAATGGTCTAAAAACAGTTATCCCCTTTGGGATATCTAGCAACTTGTGTTGCATTCCAACCATTGGCTGTATGTTCATCTGCAATTGACTTTTTAAAAAAGTCCTGTAGATGATTAGAATATTTTAAAATGCTCCTGTAGATGATTAGAACAGGGCTTGTCTCTGTGTGCTCTCTCCTTCCTAGCCTCTTTCTCTCTGTTGTTGCTTTGGGATGTTCTCAGACATTTGCAATATGGTCTATGATGTGCATTTAACTTCCTGAGATCTGAGATAAGAAACAGGTAGAGAACGGCATGGCCCAAAGCATTTTTATTTATGACAACATCTTTTCAGTGCTCGTTGTCTGCATGAAAGGAAGCACAGTTTCAATTATTCCCTTGAAATGCGGATCAAGCACTCTTGCCAACACACATTCTGTCCCTTCAAACATTTCCTTGTCACTGAAGTCTACTGACAGTTTAAAAGCTAGGCCCTCTGCCAGGGTTAGTTCAGTTCTGTGCCTCATAGCTTTCAGCTTCACTTTGTGTTGGTTCAAAACTGATGCTCAGATACTTCCTAATTGACAGCACCTGGCTTAAAACTGCAGTGTCAGCATTACTTCCTCAAAGTACAACAGGAAAAGATATTGAGGGAGAAATCAACAACAATAACTCAAATGTGTGCTGTTTTCATCTCTTCTGTTTGTTTGTTTTTTCTTTCTGCATTTATTTTGTTTCTGTTTTGTGCACTTCAAGAAAACAAGGTACTATAATTTATCATTAGATATTTCTTCATAAAAGTCTCCAAAGGATTCAGAAGTTGCCCACAGGAGCAGAGGAATGCAGCTGCTTGGGCCAAGCTGAATTGCCAAGTAATCCAAAATATGAAGCAAATCTGAATGTTTTTGCTCTAATAAAATAACATTTTAAAATGAGGCATTTTGAGGAAAAGGTCTCAGTAACTATTGGAATTGTGTGTCTGTGGATGGGAGAAGCAAGAGGCTTGCTGTCCAGTCCTGAAATATCAAGTGTTTCCTTGAAATGGAATTTGAAGCAAAATTAGAATTTTATGCTCTAAAGAACTAAACTTAAAGAATTATAATGAGACTACCAATATACCAAGGGGGAGGAAATACATTCATGGGGGACAGATATAGGTGGTCGATTCATTATTATGGGGTGGTGATTCCACCATCAATTTTAACAGTAGCCTCCCTTGTAACTAACCCAAGTTTTAGAGGAGCAATCCATCTGCTGGATTCTATTTCAAAAGGAATTAAGTGCTTGGATAGCTCCCTAACATTAGGAGCTATTAAATTATGAAGCTATGTTAGGAATATATATGGTTCTCTCTGAAATGTGGCATGCCTTAGCAGGATGACTTCTTTTTATAGGAGATAAAGAAAGTCTAAGAAGGGATGGACCCCAGCAGGAAAAATTAGTGGGAGAGCTGGGGGTTCTGGTTGCTAGATCTTCTCTGTGGCCATGGGAGACTTAGGGCTGATGCAAACCGGCCATTTGGGGTAGCACAGAGCCACCCCAGGAAGCTAAAGATCAGGCCACAGCAACCCCTGCCATGGCCTTGATCCTTCCTTTTGCTGCCCTGAAAAGAGCAGCAAAATGCCACTCCTTTTAGGGGCAGCAAAAGGCCACCCTAATAGCTGGTGCTGTGGCTCTTCCACTCCCTTTTGGCACAGCATCCTGGATGGTGTCAGGCTGGAGTTGGGGTGGCCAGTGTGCAGCATGTGCTTTCTCCTCCCCAACTCCACCCCCAGGCCAGCCCTTTTGGTAGGTCTGCAATAGCCCTTAGACAGAGCTTGGGTCTGCCAATGTGAGAGAATAACTGAGGATTTGAAAAATGACCTGGAGAACCAAAGAAGATGGCTGCCACTCAGAGACTTGTTTGAAGGAGGAACTTGGCAGATGAAGCGAGAAATTGCTAAAGAATGCAGACATGGCTAGATGGGCAGATTAGCAGAGACAAGACATATCCAAGGCTGGTCTGAGAAGAACAAGAACAAGAACAAGGGATCTAGGAATTCAGGTGGGCCATAAGTTGAACATGAGTCAACAGTGCAATGCAACAGCTAAAAAGGCCAATGCAATTTTAGACTGCATTAGTAGAAGTATAGTGTCTAGATCAAGAGAAGTAATAGTGCCACTCTATTCTGCTTTTGTTAGGCCTCACCTGGAATACTGTGTCCAGTTCTGGGCACCACAATTCAAACAGGATGTGGAGAAACTGGAGCGTGTCCAAAGGAGGGCAACTAAAATGGTGAAGGGTCTGGAAACCAAGCCCTATGAGGAACGACTTAGGGAGCTGGGGATATTTAGCCTGGAGAAGAGAAGGCTGAGAGGTGATATGATAGCCGTGTTTAAATATTTGAAGGGATGTCATTTTGAGGAGGGAACAAACTTGTTTTCTGCTGCTCCAGAGACTAGGGCCTGAAATAATGGATGCAAGCTGCAAGAAAAGAGATTCCATCTCAACATTAGGAGGAACTTCCTGACAGTAAGGGCGGTTCGACAGTGGAACACACTCCCTCGGAGAGTAGTGGAGTCTCCTTCCTTGGAGGTCTTTAAACAGAGGCTGGATGGCCATCTGTCAGGGATGCTTTGATTGGGAGTTCCTGTATGGCAGGGGGTTGGACTGGATGGCCCTTGTGCCCTCTTCCAACTCTATGATTCTATGATTCTAAGAATAACAAGTTGAGCAAGTATGATACCATGGAAACCATCAAAATATGATTACCCAGAAAGGATAATGTACAGACTACAAAGACTGGGGAATTTCCAGCTTGATGCCATGATTCCAGAACCATGGCAATGGGTCATCCAACCTCCATGAGTGCCTGATCAACATTCAAGTGGAGGGTCATGTTCTGAGTATGATGTATGAGTATGGGAATGAATGAAAGAGCTCTTGATACTTAAAGTAATTGTACTGGTCTTAGTAAATGTTACATGAATATTGTTTAAAAGCCAGATTTGGTCTCTCCGTGTCTTTTTACTTGTCATTCCTGATCCTAAAAGAACCTTTTGCTGATGTGACACCAACAGAAATAAATCTACTTTTCAGAAGAAAGTAGAGAAGTCTGATGAGAGCCAGCATGTGTAGTGTTTTGAGTGTTGCATTAAGACATTAGAGACCAGGGGTTGAGTCCCTGCTCAACCAAAACCAAAACAAAAAAGCCCACCCAAAAAAAAAAAAAACAACCTGTTGGGTGACCTTGGACAAGTCACACTCCCTCATCCTTCAAGGAAGGCAATAGCAAATCTACACTGAAAAAAATTATGCCAAGAAAACCCCATGATAGATTCACCTTAGAGTTGCCATAATTTAGAAATTACATACAGGCACATAAAATAAACACAACAGAAAACTCATAGTAAATGTTACATGAATAATGTTTAAAAGCTAAATTTGGCCTCTCCATGTCTTTTTGTTTGTCACCCACTCTGAAGTCCTTAAATACTTCCTGATCCTAAAAGAACCTGTTGCTGATGTGACAAATTGGTGCAGTTGGCAGGATCAGGAAAGTGTGGGATTTTGGGGTTCTTGATGGGGTTAGAGTCGGAGAGTGGAAAACAGAGGGATGCCTCTGAATAACTGGATAAGGAGTCAGAAGGAAATATAGTTCTATTTGGAAAGACAAAAGACAAAAATGGAAACAGGGAGGGAAGACTCATTTATGGAAATCCTTTTTGTTCAGTTGTTGGAAATGTATTAAAAGCACCTTTGGATGAGGATTGTGAGTATAAGGCAGGAGACTGGAGAATAAATCTGTACAGAGGTATAGTAATTAATAAAAAAAATTGAAGAGGCATGAAAAAAGTCTTCACAATATTTTAAGGAACAATTGCATGTAGGTTTGGGGAAATTTGAAGAAAAATTATTTAGAGCTGTTGCTCTATTTTGTCAAGAAGCAGATGATGTGGGAAAATGGAAGCAGACAAAAGTAATGGCATTCTTAGTTTTGGAAGGAATAGATCAGTGTCATTTAAACACTGTAGAATGTAAAGAAAAATTAGAACAAGAAAAACAGAAAAATGGAGCATTAACATTGCAAAATATTAGTAGAATGCAGGAAAATATTAAGTTAGAGGATGAAAACAATGCTTTAAGGAAAGAAAGTAAAATATTGGAAATAAATACTAGGGAACTAGAAGAAAAGGAGGAATAAATCAAATTGGTCAAACACAAGGTCAGCCTATTAAAAGAAACTTTGTCAGAAAGGCAAAAGGGAAATATGAAAATAAAATGTGCAACATGTTTAGGTTTAGGGGACGATTAACAGTGTTGTTGGGATGGTACATGTCCTGACAATCCAGATTGTTGTCCTTTGGGGAATAGGTACAGGCATGATGTTAAAGCAGTAAGGAAGATAACTTTTATATATGAATATGTGGATGATGATCCACCACAACGTATTCCCCAAAGGAGAGGGGATTTGACAGAAGAAACAAGTATTCCTAATAGATACCCCAAGAAAAGAGAAAAGGATAGAATAATAAAACATTCAGTTACAGGTGATCCTATGTCCACAGGGGAAAAAAGGGAACTAAAGAATCTTTAGGACAGCCTGGAAGTAAAAAGGTAGAATGAGCAATTAAAGTATGGAAGGTGACAGATGAAAATGATATGACCTCGGATGAAATGATGAGGCTTTTTAGACAAATACCAGGAATCCTTATATTCAGAGGTTACAAGACAAAGGGATTGGCCCAGCCCTATGAGATTGGGTATTGGAACAAGGAAGTGGAGCCACTAAAAGAGAGGTAATAAGTATAGAACAAGGCCCTGTAGAAGACCCAGCTACTTATTAGAATAGATTACATATGGGAATGTATCTGTCAGGAGTATTCAAACCAGCAGGGGAAACTGATAAAATAACAAGAGAAATACTAGGGGATTCAGAGGTAGTGGCAGAATTGACGGAGGTTGACCCAAATTCTTTTTATGTGCCATATGAAGGATTAAACTCAGAATGGAAAAATAATCTTGCCTTAATTATGGCCTTTCAACAAGGAGGAGGAGGAAAGGGTATTTGGGGGGAAAAATGAAAGAACTTTTCTTTAGTCTTAAAAAACAGGGTATAGGGGCACCAAAAAAATTATTGCCTCCTATAAAATCTGGAGTTAAGCAAATTACTTCATCTTCCAAGTGGATATGAAAAGGAACTAAGACAAAGGAAGATGGGACATAAGTACCCTCTGAAAGAGTAATTTTATGGAGGAAATTGAGGGACCAGGGATGGGATATGGAAAAATTAGATGGAATAAGTACAGAATGTTTGAAACAATTTGCAGAGAAGGGAGAAAAGCAAAAATCTGGGGGGGAAAAACCAGTGCCCCACCTCTTGACTAAGGAACATGACAGATAAACAAAACTATGAGGGATGAAGAGATTCCAGAGGAAATTACTTATCAGACTTTTACTCAGGAGCTAGGGGAAATACAGGAGGAAGGGGAAGGAGGGGAACTATGTTAGGGTTGCACCACTGCCATGGAACAAAGACAAATAAAGCCAGGGGTATGGCAGTATTGGGGGAAATTATTTAGAACACCTGGTGATTGTAGAAAATTTGCAGTAGTAACTGATCAAAGAGGAAGAGAATATACCACCCTAGTGTGAGACATGTTTTATTGTACTGTACTTTTTATCGGGATCTGCAGCATTGCTTTATAGTACCAATTTTACAAAAAAATACCAGGTAATCCTGATATATTTTATACTGATTATCTTTTGGCTGACTGGCAACCAAGGATCACAGCCAAGGTGGAAAGTTTTTGCATTGCTGCAATAGCCTGCTGCAATAGACAAAAAATGGTGACTTAATTTTTTCCCCACTGTACAACATTATATAATGTTTTTGTACTGTACTTCTTGTATTTTTATGTTGTATTGTATAATACTGTTCTACTTTATATTGTATTGTTTTTATATTGTGTATGTTGGTCACTGACTGTAATAAATTTATTCATTCATTCATTCACCACCCTAGTGGACTCAGGTGCTGATGCTAGTATGACCAAAATATGGCTGCCTGGTAGTAAATCCCTTCAGCCAGTATTATTGGAAACTGCCTCAGGACCCCTGTGAAAAGACAATTAATTTTAGCTAGTATATGGATTGTGGGGAAACCCATAAAAACAAAATTTATTTTTGATCAAGAAGGGACAGAAGATCAAAGTTATTTTAGGAATGGATGCAAAGTCTAAGTGTGGATTATGGATGGATCGATATGATGACATTATTATCCAGAGAAAAGGGATTAAAACTAAAAAGATAACAAAAATTTATCAGTTTGTAGTTAAAAATGTGCATCAAAGAGAAAAATGGAATAAAATTGTGCCTGGGATACAAGTACAATCTAATTATGATGTAGAAAAACATAAAAATGCAGAAGTTGTAATTGAAAGAAAATTTGTTCCACCCCAAAAACAAATATCCTCTTGCTCAAGAAGCGAAAAAAGGAATATCAGAAACTATAGAAGCATTAGAACAATGAGGAATAATTGAAAAAAATATAAGTCCATACAATTCACCTTTATAGCTAGTTTAAAAGAGTGATGGAAATTCCTGGACACTAGTTGTAGATTTTAGGAAAATAAACCAACGTACACCCCTCATGGCACCTACAGTTGCTAATATTGTGGAAATGGTGGGGAGGGTATCAGCAGAGGCACAATATTCTGTGATAGATTTAGCTAATTGTTTCTTTGCCCTTCCCTTAGCTGAGGAAAGTCAACCCTGGTTTGCCTTCACTTTTAGGGGGCACCAGTATACGTTTACCAGGTTATCTATAGGATTTCATAATTCTCCCAGTATAGCCCATCACTATGTCAGACAAATGTTCGACGATTGAGGATGGATGATCAGGAGTATGTAATATCTTATGTAGATGACATTTTAGTGACAGGGAAAACAGAAGAAGAGACAAGACAAAGAACTATCTGAGTTTTAGAACTTATAAGAGATACAGGATTCAAAGTAAACTTAGAAAAGGCACAACTGGTTTGGTCTAAAGTTAAATACTTGGGAATTACCCTTCAAAGTGATGGGCATATAATAGAAGAAAATCATATAAAGTCTTTGTGTGCCATAAAACTTGCAGAGAATATAAAACAGTTGAGAATGATGTTGGGAGCTTTTAGTTTTGTTAGATCTTATGTACCACAGTACAGTCTTTTGAACAGACCAATCTATAGGCTGTTGAAGAAAAATGTACCATGGGAATCATCAAAAGACTAATTTTAGATTGTTGAAATTCTGGATCCAGAGACAAATAAAATTGTGGCAGCCAAGAGAAGAACAATGTTTTAACGTTAGACCAGGATGGACTTGAGATACTATGTCAGTAGGTTTATATATATAAAATAAAAGGACAATATCAACCCATAGTTTATACAAGCAGGCTATTGAAAAGAGCAGAGCAAACATATAATGAATGTGAAAAAGCTGCCACTGCTTTAGAAGAATGGTAATACCTAATAGGATTATCAAGAGTTGTAATACAATCTGCACATGGAGGTTTAAAATATATTTTGCAAGGAAAGACCCCTTTCTTAAGCACTACAAAACTGAATAAATGGATAAATTAAATTGATTTTGAAATAATTAACCAGCAAGATTTAATTATAACTATTTTAAAAGAAGGGGATTTACATGAGTGTGAGGAGGTAGCAGTTATTGTTAATGACTGGGCAGTTGCTCTTGAAGAAGTTGAGAAAACCCAATATGTTTTATTCACTATTGAAGGATCTTGGTGGGAACAGGGTGAAAGAATTATGGCTTGGGTGTGGTACAATCCAAATAGAAGGAAGGAAAAGAGAAAAATAATCTCTAATGGACTGGGGGTACAGGAAGCAGAAATACAAGCTGTAGTGGATGTTCTTTTAATGTTAAAAGAACAAGGGGGAGAAAATGATATAATAATCATTATGGCCAGTGAACTGTATATAATGGATATACAAGGTTCATCTAATTTTGGTCAAAAGACAGTTTTAAAAATGCAGATAGTAAGGATTTAAATCATATCAGTCAATGGAAACAGATTTGGACCCTTATGAAAGAGCTACAAAATGTAAGATTTGCATGGATTAAAGCCGACCAGGAAAAGAAAACTAAAGATAAATTAGAATGGCAACAAAAAGGCAATATTTATGTAGACCAATTGGTAAAACAAAGTAAAATGGAAATAAAGACTATTAAAGAAGAAAAAACAAAAATAAATCAATATCAAATTTTAACAGATTTACATGAAATAAAACATGAAGGGGTGAGAAAAATGATGAAAAGATTGGAATTTTTTGGAAATTGGAAAAATAAAAATAAAATTATTAAAGATATTATTGATTTTTTGTATACAATGCAATATGATAAAAAGGGAATACGAAAAATCAGAGGGGATTTTAGCCCCAGTAAAGGATTGGCAACCCTTTGGAACTATGTATATTGACTATATAGACAAACTTTCCAGGACAAAAGAAGAGTATCAGTATTTATTAGTGGCAACTGATAGTTATAGTAGCTGGATTGAGGTATTTCCAACCAAGAGAAATGATGCTAAGACAACAGTGAACAAATTGTTTAAAGATATATTTTGCAGAATGGGGGTGCCCTCTAAAATTAGTTCAGATTGAGAATCAGCTTTCGTAAATAGAGAAATGGAAGAACTAACCAAATCTTTGGGAATAAAATGAAAATTACATATTTCCTATAGGCCACAAAGCTCAAGGAAAGTGGAGAGGGCCAACCAAACTATAAAAACCATGTTAAGAAAGCTAGTTAAAACCAATGGAAAAGATTGGGCTGAAAAAATTACTGTTGGTTTTAATGGCTATGAGAAGTAGTCCAATAGGAAATCACAGTTATATATAATAGAGGGAAAACATTTGAGATGGTATATTAATTGGGAAGTTAATAATTGAGATTCATATAACATAAAGTAGATAAGGGATCCTCCAAATAATTGGGGAAAACATTAAATATTAGGTGGAGACATCGCGAACATGAGGGGGTGGATAAAAATTATCATTTGGGGGATTTTGATCTGTAAAATAACACAAGGGAATTAGATTCAACAGCATGCTAGACACATGTTTAGACAGCATGGAGAAGATGTAATTTTGGTTTATGCTCATCCACAATCTGTAGAACACATGTCCTTTTTGCCCACTTTAGTTGAAGACCCGAATGTAATTTTATCTTGTCTATCAAAATCTGCTGTAGCCCCCACCCCATGATATTTTCCACAGTTTTCAACTGGTTTAAATTACATGTGATTTAGAAGATTAAAATATTTAACTACAACAGCAGGAATATCTTTTTGTTATGGAAATAAAGCAACTTGGAATTCTAAATGGAGAGATTATCAAAAGCAAAATAACTTTTTAAAAAAGCTAAAGGAATTATACCCATTGTACAGACAGATTTTATTTGCATGGGATGTATAATCAAAGTTATAGTATTTTCTGGGATATAAGACTACTTTTAAACCCAGGAAAATCTTCTCCAAAATCGGGGGTCATCTTATATGCCGGGTGGCAGAGGAGGAGGAAGAAGGTGTGGCATGGTGGGAGGAGGAAGAAGAGAGGAAATCCAGGTCAGAGGAGGAGGGGGAGGAGGGAGAAAGGGGTGGCGTAGTGTGGCATGAGACAGGAGGAGGAAACAGCAGCGGATAAAATGTGAACCCCTATTCGGGGGTTTTCTTGGCAAGACTGGTTCAGAGGAGGATTGCCATTGCCTTCCCCTGAGGCTGAGAGTGTGTGACTTGTCCAAGTTCATCCAGTGTGTTTCATGGTAGAGTGGGGAATCAAACCCAGGTCTCCACAGTGGTAGTCCAACACTCGAACCACTACACCATGCTGGCTCCTATTTCCATGTACTACCTATGAAAC
>CM034708.1:90198678-90209270 GCA_020142125.1 Phrynosoma platyrhinos | reverse complement strand
TGGGGGGGGGGGGAATGACAAAAATAATTATCACTGGAATTTTCTCCAAAGAAACATCTGAATCACATTTGGCAAGAAGAGTCCTCTTTGGGTAAATAACAACAACAACAACTATTTATATCCCACCCTTTTCCCGAAACTGGGACTCAGAGTGGCTTACAATACTAAAAACAGTAATATTAAAAACATAGAAAAATGTTACATTAAAACAGAATTAAATTATTACAATATTAAAACAGATTGCATAAAAATAAAATATAGTTTAAAAGATAAAGGTGTTTAAAATACTTTAAAACAATACAACATCCAGCCCATTTTTAAAAACCTTCTGCTTTAAAAGCCTGTCTGAAGAAAAAGGTCTTTCCCTGCTGGTGGAAGGCCAACAAGGAGGGGGCCATTCTGGCCTCCCTGGGAAGGGAGTTCCAGAGTCTAGGGACACCCACTGAGAAGACCCTCTCTCATTCCCCACCAATCATGCTTGTGATGGGGTGAGACAGAGAGAAGGGCCTCTCCTGAGGATCTCAGAGCCCAGGCCAGCTCATACTCAGAGATATGATCTGCCAAATAGCCTGACCTGAGCCATATAGGCTTTATAGGTCATAACCAGCAATTTGAATTGTGCCCAGAAATAAGCTAGCAGCCAGTGGAACTGTTTCAATAGGGGTTTTGTGTAATCTCTATAACTTTGCCCCTATTAACAGCCTGGATACAGATCTTTGGACCAGCTGAAGTTTCCAAACATTCTTCAAAGGCAGGCCCAAGTAGAGCATGTTACAGTAGTCCAACCAGGATATAACCAAGGCATGTACCATTGTGGCCATATCAAACATCTCAAGGAATGGGCACAATTGGTGCACAAGTGTTAAATGTCCAAAAGCACTCCTGGTCACTGTAGAGACCTGGGCCTCCAGGTTCAAAGCTGAGTCCAGGAGTACCCCCAAACTGCACGCCTGCATCTTTAGGGGGAGTATAACCCCATCTAACACAGGCTGCATTCCCATTCCCTGATCTGCCTTCCACCTGACCAGGAGCACCCCTGTTTTATCTGAATTATGTTCCAATTTGTTTGCCCTCATCCAGTCAATTACTGATGATAGACATTGGTTTAGGATAAGGACAGCCTCTTTGGATTGATGTGGAAAGGTGTAGCAGAGTTGAGTGTCATCTGCATATTGATGGCATCTCACCCCAAAACTCCAGACAAACTCTTCCAGCAGTTTCATGTATATGCTGACTAGCATATGGGACAACACAGAACTCTGAGGGACCCCACAGGCCAATGGGAAGGGCGTCAAGCAAGAGTCCCCCAGCATCACCTTTTGGTTTCACCTCTCTAGAAAGGTATGGAGCCACTGTAAAACAGTACCTCCAAGTAAAAAAAAAAAAAGCCAAAGGGGGAATTGTTTTTGTTGTTGTGGTTGTTGTTGTGTGCTTTGAAATAGTTTCTGACTTATGGTGAACTCAACATGAACCTTATCATAGGAGATGAGAGTGTGTGACTCACCCAGCATCACCCAGTGAGTTTCCATGGCTGACAAGGATTCAAATTCTAGTCTCTACAGTCCTAGTCCAAACCTCAAAGCACTATACCATGATGGCTCTTGGGGTGAGGTAGGGAATTCTCCCTTCAAAAAAGCCTGGGAAGAACACATCACAGAAGATCAGAAGAGTGGCATATGCCCATTCAGCTACACAATTTGTGAAGCAACCTTAGGCCAGTTACATTTATTCAATTAAACTCACCTCACAAGATGGGATAGAAAGAATACTTGAAAATATTTGAAAAATGCCCTCAAAACATGTTGTTGTTTTTTAGCACTGAGAAATCCCAATAAGCTTGAATCCTGGATTGATGAGAATTTTCACAATTTGGAACTTATTCTGAGCAAAATGTGCATGTAGTTGTTTTGCTACAAGATTTTCTGCAGAGAAAATGATATTTTGGAGGAGAACTGTTGCTACCTATATAGAAAATACTGTTTTCTGCACAAGAAAAGCTGTGTGTATATTCTGTGCAAAATTCATACATATGTGATTTGCTGCACACAGGGTGACCAGATGCCATATGGTTTATTTACAGCTGTATTACATATACGGTATTTTATTATGCACTCAACAATATTTTTTTTCTGATGAACTTGCTTTGTTAAAATGCTTTGTTGGCTTGCAATATACTTATAGAACCTGAGCAAAACAAATGCTTAAAATTGTTCTTTACAAGCAGCAAACCCTTGACTAAATCTACATTTAAATTATCCCTTTCACATGTCCATTGTGCTGAAATTAAGGGGGAAATCCTTTAAACATTTGTATTGTGTCCTCGAGTATCCCATTGCCTAACATGTTTGTTGTCATTTTCCCATCCAAGAAACAAATGCACCCTGACCTTTGGGGACATGTTTTGACTGCTGCTGATCCTAAGAAAAAAGAACTTTAGAAGGATCCATCCTGTCCCCCTATTTTCAGCGATGACAGTCTGAGAAGTAAACAAATTTCTTGATGGGGAACAGCAAAACTTATGTTACTCATTACTTCATCATGCTCAAAATGGAGAACATTCTGGAATTCTGCTTGGGCAGAATATTGAAATGTAGATATGTCCTGGAAAAAGAGGATATCTGGTCACCCTGGCCACATAGGGGACTGCATTTTCAGCACATAGAATGCTGTCTCCTGCACTTTCAAAAGTAGAAGCCTAAACAGTAGTAAATGTATGCATCTCTAAAGTGTTTTGGCTCTATTTTTTTCCCATGGAGCTAGAAAAAAAAAGTGCTCCCTCCTCAAAACAATGGAAAGCTAAACAGTAATAAATATATGCATCTCTTGAATGTGTTGTTATAATGCAGGGGTAAGCAACCTTTCCCCTTTAAGGGCCGAGGGACTTCAGCTCCCAGAAGCCTCAGCCATGTTTTCCAATAGTCCCATGTTGGCCAATAGCTCCTGGGATTCTGGGAGCTGAAGTCTCTTGGCCCTTAAAGGGGAAAGGTTGCCTACCCCTGTGTCTCTGTCCTCTTTTTCTTCAAAGTATTATCAAAGCTTTAGTCATACCAATCAAAGCTGCATTTTCACCAATTATGGCAAAAAATAAAAATCCATTCCAAACTGCCACAGACTGTAAGGATCCCAATGCTTCAGACAGGGGTTGCCATGTCTTACAGACACTGGTGAACTGCTACCAGTTCAGTGATTACCTTGTGAATTCCACATTGTGGACCATCACAGACTTGTGACAGAGCCAGCTGCAGGGCAGAGATGTTTGTATGAAGCCATCACTCATGCTGGCTGCCATAGGGCTTCTACTTTGCTAACACAGGCTGCTCTCAAAATACTCCAGATCTGCCTGATCACCTACCTAGCTTTTATTCCACTTCTAAAATCTATAAATAAATAATACCCAGATTTCCCACCCTCTTTCAGATGTGCACATTGTGATCCAATTCAAGGATGTTGTATATTCCAGACATGTTGCTGAGCCTGATGTTCTCCTGAAATATCACAGTGAATGATGTTGGATCATTGGGATCATTCATTCCAAGAGTTTATTACTTCAAACAATGGTGAAATGCATTGTAGAAAAGAGTAACTGTGAGAAATGCACTGTGCTGTCTAAAGGATCTACTTATCAGTTAGACTGATTGTGGCCATTTGAATATCTGCTATCTAAATCAAATTGAGGCCAGTGTGGATGTCTTCAGATTATCTACTAAACATGTGGATTACAATCTTCACTCTTGCATATAGACATGGACATATAGACATTGCCAGCCACAAAATCCTTGGAACATAAAGGACTTGTTCCCTGTGCTTAGTCAAATCCTGTCTTTGCAAATTCAGTTCTAAGAATGGTAGAGAAAGGGATATTAGGAGTCCACAGGCTAGTGGATGAAATGTTGGAATTTCTGTTAGGGTGTCTGTGGTTTCCTTGTCTTCTAGACAAGTGGTGGTCCATGGATTGGTCCAAATCCATGACCATCAGCTGTTGATCCCTAGCAAGTTTCCAAGAAAGAAAAAAACAATTGTATCAGTCCCTGGTGTCAGTCAAACATTGCACCAGTCCCTAGCACAATGGGAGGAAAAATTAATCCTTGATATCAGCTATCTTAAGAAACATTGTCCTGGAGATATACTCTTGTACTTGACTCCACTTCCTCTTTTACATATTGTGTGCCCGAACCTGGGCCTCTGGAAGATGCTACAGGAAAGGCACAATTTAATGGCCTCCACAATTCAGAGACCAGATTTGATTGACCTGCTGTGAAGGAGGGCAGTCTTGTGAGTTCATGGAAATGAAGGTTTCTTATGGCTCTGCCACCCTTTCACAACCCCTCTTTGGAGATTTGCATGGCCTACCTTTCCGCCTTCTGTGCAGTGTGAGTTCTGCTGGCCTCTTGGGCTTGATTGGGAGGTTTTGCTCTCTCCTCTAAAGTCTACATACTTGTGGTGGTGTACCCTCAGTTTACCTCCCAGTGAATGGCTGACTGGGGGAGCAACCAATTATATTGGAGTGCCCATTTTTCCCAAGGGAGTGCTGGGGAGGTGGTCACAGTTTGACACCTAGGCCTCAGTTGGACCTGCCTCACATTGCTCCCTCCTTCTTTTGTTGCTTGTCTCCAGGTTCAGTTTGAATAGATTTTAGGTCAAACAAAGTGGCCATTGTTTAATCTAGTATCTTGTGTATGGTCTCGTTATTTTGTGGTTTGTCAGCAAAACAGAATGTCTTCCAATGATGCTTCCAATGTCTTTTTAATTCTTCTTGTTCCTGTATCATGTTCTTTTTTTCTTCATAGAGCATCCCTGCCCTCAGTTTGAACTTGGCCTTAATTTCTCAGATTTTTTGATAGGGGTCACTTATTCTTTCCATATTGTTGTTGTCTTTTATTTCTCTGCATTGATCATTGTAGTATTTCTCCTTATCCCTGCATGTCAGATGTTGAACAGTTGTGTTCATACTTCTGGCTTTGTTCCTATCTCCCTTTGCTTTTGCTTTTCTTCTTTCTTTTATTGCATGAAGTGTTTCATCTGTCATCCATTGTTTCTTATCTTTATGGCCACTGTTAGTGTATTCTTGCATTCATCCTTAATTATGTCTTTTACTTCTGTCCACAGTCCTTCAGGTTCCCAGTTGATTATACTCAATAATTCAAATCTGTTTCTATATTGTCCTTCACTTCATCTGAAATGTTATTCTGGTCATATTTGGTATAATGGTTTTTGCATTCTTCTTCAGTTTAACTCTGTTTTTTTGTTATGAGCAGGTTTTGGTCTGTGCCACAATCAGCTCCTGGTCTGGTTTTGGCTAAAAGGATAGAGTTTCTCCATCTTCTACTTCCAATTATGTAGTCTATGTGTGTTTTGTGTTTACCCTCTGGTGATGTCCAGGTGTATAGTCTTCTATCTGTTTGTATGAAGCAGGTAATACATACGTTATTTTTTTTCTCCATAGAGCATTCCTGCCCTTGGTTTGAACTTGGCTTTAATTTCTCAGATTTTTTTGATAGAGGTCTCTTGTTCTTCCCTTATTGTTGTCGTCTTCTAGTTCTCTTCATTGGTCATTGTAGCATGTCTCCTTATACATGCATGTCACTGCCTGAAATGCAGGTGCAATTGGGGAATCAGACATACAATTCTTAATATGCAAAATAGGTTCATTAAGAGCCGTATCAGCCAGAAAATATCATGCATATACAGAGCTGAGGGGAATGCATATGTGTATGAGTTTGTGTGCCCAAACACACACTATTTACTTTAAACACTGAAATGGTAGAGATTGAAACCCCAAGGAGGTCTACAGCTCTTTCACTGTTATAGTGAAGAATTACAAGGAACATTTTGTGGGCATTCTGTTTGGTTTTTGTTTTGTTTTTTACAGAACTTCTTACAATAACTGTGACAATGTCACTGACTGTGATAGAGAGACAATCAATGGCATTATCACCTTTTGCTGCACAAGTTTAGTGTACAGGGACATCAACAAATTAATCTTCATCCCAGATATACTAGATGGAGTGGATTAAGTTGGAGCAAAAGTTTTGTTCTAGCAGTTGTGGTGAGGAAGAAATCTCACTAAACTGGGCATTCTGAGAAGATGTGGGTCAGAAAATTTTTGCATACACTGGATTTTCTCATCTCTTTAAGAAGCCCCAGGATTGGGCCTCTCACCTTTGCCACTATTATACTGGAATAAACACCTCTCCTCTCCCTAGTGTGAGGGGTGATTTTGAAAAGGATCCATCACAGATGAACAAGACCCTATCTGCCTTACTGGCTGTTATAAAATGACACTTCTATGGAAATGGTGGATCTACCAGTTCACTTTCCTTCCAAATGCACTTTGGGCAGCTGTAAACCTATCTTCTGGTATCTTGAAATGAGATTGATTGGACATAATGAGACTTAATTTTGACTAGTATAGGATTATGCTGCTTTTTTAACAGGAAATTTTTACCAGAGTCCTGTTTGATGACTACAATGACATAACAAGCATTGTACAAGCAGTTGTGCTCCAGAATAAGTATGGGCCCTAAAGCTGTCAACTTTTTCACAATACTCTCATTTTGGCATGTTGGGTGGAGAGCTAAAAGATTGTTCAGTAACAGACAGTCTGAAGTCTGTGGAACCCACTGTATAATCAGTTGTGTGGATAGCATAGTTACACTGGCATATAGACACAATATGCTAAGAGTGTATAGGATATTTGCCTGTGTGTAGAACCGGTTTGTCATGCAGAGACATTATCGTAAAGAGTAATTTTAACTAATTCAAAATGTCAGAAGTGGTGGGAAGTATGGAACTTTCCCCTGCCCACTATCCAAATGGCACCTTTACACCCCTTTTGGAAAAAAATAAATAAATGTATCAATGGTTTTCTGATATCTGAAAATTAATGATCATTCCCTAACACAGAATCAACACAATTTGATTTTTGGCATCTATCTAGATTTTTAAGGAGGAAAACCAGGCACAAATCAAATTATCGAGTATCACATGATGTAATGGGCATCAGTAAATGAGAATTATACAAAAATCATAGGCCTAGCAACATCAGTTAGCTGGATAGCACCTGCATGTAAGAAGGAATAAGATGTAAGGAGGTAATCTGCTGCTCTTACTTCTCTGGCTGCCATGACATGTTTGCCAATTGGTTTGTATTATATTTTATGATCAATTTGATTTTAATTCTATAATAGTTTAATTTAGTTTTAAGGGGTGGGAGGGTTGGGGTGGGGGTGGAGGGCGTGGGAAGTTGGAATGTTTTAATTGTTGTATTTTTTAACTTACTGTAAGCTGCCCCGATTGCCAAGCAGAGGGGCGGGTTATAAATAAAAATGTACTATCATTATTATCATTATTATTATTATTATTATTATTATTATTATTATTATTATTATTATGTTAGGAGGAAAGACAGCAGTGGTTCTATGCTTTCACAAGATATAGAGAAGATAACAGGCTTAATGACTCTCCCAACCTTTATAGCAGGGGTAGGTAACCTAAGACCCGGGGGCCGGATGCGCCCCCCTGGGGCCTTTGAACCAGCCCCAGGCCAGTCCTGCCACTGCCGCCACTCCCCACTGCCCCCCGCCACCCGCCATGATGATATTGATTGTCATTGTTATTATTTGTTCTTGGGGTTTTTCTTGGCAAAATCTCCACAGGGGTTTTGCCATGGCTTTTCTGGGGTTGAGAGAGTGTGCATGCATATATATATATATATATATATATATATATATATATATTCAATTTTTTTTAATATTTATTTATTTATCATGCTTCAGCCCTCCAATTGTCTGAGGGACAGCAACCCGATCCCCAGTTCAAAAAGGTTGCCTACCCCTGCTTTAAAGTATGCTTAAATATCCTGCCAGCTCCAGCAAGCACTTGCATTCATACATCATACATGCTTCCTTTTCAGTCCTTTTCTCCCTTTCTCAATTGCCTGGTAACTGCTGTTTTTCCAGCTACTACTGAGCATGTGCAATGGTTATGCATGTCACAATGTAAAGGATTTGTGTGTGTGATGCACCTTCAAGATGCCTCTTGACCTATGGTGGCCCAATGATTTTCATAGTGTTCTCTTAGGCGTGGAATTCTCAGAGGTGGATTTTGCCAATTGTTTCCTCTGAAATATAGTCTACAGCACCTGGTATTTATTAGGGGTCTCCCATCCAACTAACCAGGGTGGCCCTGCTTATCTTCCAATATCAGACAGGATTTGATGTCCTTGGGATATTATTGTTATTGTTGTTGTTGGGTGCCTTCAAGTCATTTCCAACTTATAGTGATCCTATAATGTGGTTTTCTCAGCAAGATTTGATCAAAGGGGATTTGCCTTTGTCTTCTTCCAAGGCTGAGAAATTTCACTTGTCCAAGCAGGGATTCAAACCCTGGTCTCCAGAGTCATAGATGTTCAAACTGCTATATTATGATGAATCTCTTTTTGTTGTTAACAGCTCTCAAGTTGATCTTGACTCATATTGACCCTGTGGATAAGACATGTCCAAGACACCCTGTCCTCCACTGCTCTGTTCAAGTCCTGTAGGGTCAGGCCTGTGGCCTCTCTGATTAAGTCCAAACTTCTGACATGTGGTCTCCCTCTTTTTCTACTGCCCTCTAGCTTTCCTAGCATTATTGTCTCTTCCAATGATTAATGACTTCTCATGATGTGGCCAAAGTATGACAACCTCAATTTAGTCATTATGGCTTCCAAGGAAGGACCAGGCTTGATCTGTTCTAGAACTCATTTGTTTGTCTTCTCGGCCATCCACAGTATCTTTAGCACTCTTCTCCAGCACTTCACCTCAAATGAATTTCTTCTCTTTATGTATGCTTTCTTCACTGTACAGCTCCCTCATCCATACATGATGATGGAGATTAAAATGGCTTGGATGAGCCTTACTTTAGTGTTCACAGGTACTCCTCCCAGGAGATTATTGCACATCTTACTTTGCCTGATTCAGGCACAGGTGGGACACGGGCCTGAATGAGTGAAAACGGGTGTTATTGTATGCCTTTCTGCACAACTCAGCTGCATCACATACCTAATCCTGATTCCTGGTGTGCTTTTAAAAGAACCAGAAAATATCATTCTTCAAAAAAGTATGCTAGGAGTCCAGATTGAGTATGAGATGTGGCTGAGTTGGGCAGAAAGGTGTATTATGACATCCGTTTTTACCCATTCAAACTCATGCCCAGATTGGGCAAAATAAGACATGCGATAATCTCCCCAGTCCTAGTCTTCTTCTAATTTCTTGACTACAGTTTCCATTCTGAGCCGTGTTGGATCCAAGTAATGGGAACTCTTGACTATTTCATTTTTCTCATTATCTAAGATGAATTCTTGTAGGTCTTCTATGGTCGTTATTTTTGTTTTCTTTTGTTAACTGCCCTTTAGTTGATCTCGACTTATGGTGGCCCTATGCATGAGACACCTCCAAGACTCTCTGACTTCCACTGCTCTGCTTAATTCCTGCAACCCCTTAATTCCCATGACCTCTTTAATAAAGTCCATTCATCTGGCATGTGGCCTTCCTCTCTTCCTAGTTCCCTCCACCTTCCCCAGCCCTCTCTTCTCATGATGTGTCTGAAGTATGACAGTCTCAGTTTGGTCATCTTCACTTCCAGGGAGGTTCTTGGTTTGATCTGCTCTAGGACCCACTTGTTTGTCCTTTTGGCTGTCTATGGAATCCTCATCATTCTCCAGCACCACATTTCAAATGAATTGATTTTCTTCCTATCATCTTTCTTAACTGTCCAAATCTCACATCCATACATGGTAATAGGGAATACAATGGCTTGTATGATTCTAATTTTTGTGCTTAGTTGTATATCTTTTCATTTTAGAATCTTTTCTAGTTCTTTCATAGCTACCCTCCCCATTCTTAGTCTTCTTCTGATTTCCTGACTGCAGTCCCATTTCTACCAATGTTTGATCCCAGGTATGGGAATTCTTTTACTATTTCTATTTCATCATTATATAGGTTGAAGTTATGAAGGTCCTCAGTGGTCATTAATTTTGTTTTCTTTATGTTCAACATTAAGCCTGTCTTAGCACTTTCTTCTTTGATCTTCCTTAGTAGGTGTTCCAGGTCTGTGAGGTTTTCTGCTAGTACTATGGTGTCATCTGCATATCTTAGATTGTTGATATGCCTTCCTCCTATTTTCACTCCTCCTTCTTCTGTGTCCAAGCCTGCTTTTCTTATAATATGTTCTGCATACAAGTTGAAAAGATAGGGTGAAAGGATGCAGTTTTTTCTAACTCCTTTACCAATTGGGAACCATTCTGTTTCTCCATGTTCTCTTCTGTCAGTAGCCCATTGTCCTAAGTACAGATTCCACATCAGGACTATCAAATGTGTTGGTACTCCCATGTCTTTAAGGGCATTCCATAGCCTTTCATGATCTATGCAGTCAAAGGCTTTGCAATAATCTATAAAGCACATGCTTATTTTCTTTTAGAATACCTTGGTGTGCTCCATTAGCCATTGTATGTTTGCAATGTGGTCCCTGATGCTTCTTGCTTTCCTGAACACCACTTGGATCTCTAGGATTTCTCTTTCCATGTATGGTTCGAGTCTATGTTGCAGAATTTTGAG